>JASTWF010000052.1:569613-957012 GCA_030390025.1 Squalus acanthias
GTGGGGGGGGTAAGGGTAGGGGGTAAGGGAAGGTAGGTGTGGGCATGTAAGGGGTGGGTGGGTAAGGGAAGGGAGGAAAGAGGGGAAGGGGAGGGGAAGGGGGGGTGGGGGAGGGGGAAGTGTGGGAGGGGGAAGGGGAGGGGGAAGTGTGGGGGGGTAAAGGAGAGGAGGGAGTGTGGGGGGGGGTAAAGGGGAGAGGGGAGTTTGGGGGGGAGGGGTTAGTGGGGGGAAGGGGGGAGGAGGGGAAGGGGAGAAGAGGGGAGAGGAGAGAAAGAGGGGAGGTGCGATGCCTGTGAAAAGACGCACCCTGAGACACAAGCCCTGAGACCCGGGATGTCTTTGCTCTGATGCATCCCCAGGGTCGGCATGCAGGAGCCTACAGCCGCACAACTCACTCTCCGTACATGTCTAACGGAGCAGAGCTGCAAACATTGCAGCAAACTTTATGAATAATTACCCTCGAGGGTTCGTGAAGTTGTGCAAGTTGCAGAAATATTCCTGCCCTCGGCCAAAATTTATTTACTGGCTCCAATGAAGCAGCATTAATTTACAGCTCTGTCAATGGCGCCAGTGAGGAATACAAACATGACAAATTCATACACATATGGCTGATTCTTGCTGTGTGCTTGATCAGCATATTGTATATTAACACCAAAACTTCACTACTGAAACTGCGCAAGTTAAAGGTCGGGGAGAAAACCGCAGAGTCATGCTTCAGTCAACATACAGGATGATGCAGTGCCCGCCTCTTAAAGGAGCCTCCCTGCCCAGCTTTGCAAGTGCACTCCCTGTGCGGTACACACCCATAGGGATCAGGTTCAGTCCCCCTGAGTTAGCCAATCCCACCCTGGCCACAATAACCCGGGGCTAGGGAGGAGAACACAAAATAATCCGCCAGGATTCTATTCCCTATTACTATCTTGCGGCCTCTGCTGGATGGCTCGTGTAGGTGAACATTGGGTGAGATCGGATCTGGGCTGAATCCCGATACCACCCCCACCCCAACCCAACCCAACCCGTGCTTACATACGAAAATTAGCCATTTGAGTGGGGCAGCAGAGAGGTTCCATTGACTAACCTGAGTCAGCGCCTTCAGAAAAGTGGAGCTTGAACCCACAATCTTCTGACTCACAAGCGAGACTGCAGGCAATTGAGCCAAGTTGTTATGTAGCAACTCCCTGCTGAGTCTAGGCATGGGCGGCAATGATTAGCCTACCTAGTAGGAAGCGTGCAGCCTGGGACCTGAGTGTGAATGGATGGCCTGAGGTTCTTGGACTGAATGACCATCTGCCGGGCCTGGGGGGGGAGGCAGCAGGTTGGCTGCTCAGGAGGCGCACTGGTAACCACATGATTAGCTGCAACCAACCAGACCAGTTTACCATGGACCAATCTGGGCAAATGATTCTCAAGGACAAACCAGCTCTGTGGGACATGAAGGACTCAATTCAGTTAGATAGATGAACCATCTGAACACCTCGATTAATTTCCAACCTCACTCCCAGGTACATTCATTAAATTCTATAAATGGACCCCTGGATGAATTACTGTCCTAGCTCCTGTCTATTCTGCTTAAGATGTCATTGTGAACTGTCTCTAATCCAATATATGAGCTGTTTGATTCGAATTTGTTCTCATCTGTGTCTGGGTTCAGTTGGGAGTTCCCTGTTCAGCTTGCTATTATTTTTCTGTCCCCTGACAAGTATTAAGTGCCTTACCTCCTGGTCGATACGATATGTCACAGCAACTAAAATTATATCTTTAGAATCTAGATAGAGTCCCTCTGGATGCTGGGTGATAATATTTGACATCAAATAAGATGAGATTTTGATTGCAACCTCACACTGAAGGTGCACACTTTGAAAAGCTAATCCCTATCGATGTATATAAAAAGTTGTTAAACAAGATACAAACTTATCCAGTGAAGGCAGGGGGACTTGCAATTATTTAGTGCTTCATCAAATCTCTCAGAATGTCTAAAAGCTCTTCACCTACATTGAATTACAGTCGCTGTTAGATGGGCAAACATGGTGGTCAACACCGCTCTATCTGCCATGACTTAATCCCACACATTGCTACACCAACAGCAGCATGGAGCGAGTCAAGAACAGTTCAACTTGGGACCCTCTTGGTCCGAATGGCTCAGTCCCACAAGGGGCAGTGATAGTGTTGAGGGAACTCCCTTCTCTTTAATTGGTGTCTATCGCGTCCCTGGACTATTGGGCATTGGTTTCACATTTCACCCAGAGGACAACAATTCCAACAATGCAGCAGTCCCTCAGTGCTGAACTAGCGTCAGCTTGAACCCACGACCTTCTGACCCAGAGGGCGGAGTGTTACCAACAATACAACCAAGTAGGTTCCTGGATTTAAATGTGGCTCGATTTATATATGAGTTTTCTTTTAATTGTAGAGTTCAGTCTTACGTCCCCTTCCTTATATATGGCAGTTCAGTGGGTAAATACAGTGTGATGTGGTGTTGAGACATTTAGACCAAGTAGAATCAACTTCAACCCCATTCTGAGTATTGTCACACTGGAGCTTTGACACTGCGTTGGTGTACAAACACGTAACATCACAAGCAATACAATATTGGCTCAATCTCCCATTGCTGACTTCTCAATCTGTTGCTATGGAGAGTTGCCAAGCAGAGTTCTTGTGTTAAATCAAAGGGAAAGTTGTCCCGAGGCTTGATATTGCTCATCGACCTCTTTACTAAAGAGATGCCAAAGTCTTCATTTCAAGCCTCTTGACTTGGCAATCACACCAAAGCCAGACTCGAGGAAGCAGATGGCAAAGATGGCTGAAACATTGGTACAAGTGGGTCTGCGTGTCTGACTTGGCCATGCCACTGTTTTTGAAAAGCACATTCTGCAGCCCAGTGATGGAATCTCACACTCCTGCTGGGCAGGCAGGAGAGAGCATTCATCGCTTGTTCCTGGACAGCATTCTCCAAACTGAGGAAGCTTTGAGCTGGATGAGCTTAGACTACTCAAAGCCAATAGTGAAGCTTTGCAGCGCTGCTCACCCTCCACAATATTCAAGGAAGGAGGGAGACAGAAAGCAGGAAACTATAGGCTGGTTAGCCTAGCATTAGTCATTGGGAAAATGCTGGAATCCATTATTAAGGGAGTAGTAGCAGGATATTTAGAAAATCATAATACAATCAAACAGAGTCAACATGGTTTTATGAAAAAGAAGTCATGTTTGACAAATTTATTAGAGTTCTTTGAGGATGTAACAAGCAGGGTGGATCAAGGGGAACCAGTCGATGTAGTGGATTTCCAAAAGGCATTCAATAAGGTGCCATATAAAAGGTTACTGCACAAGATAAGAGCTCACGGTGTTGGGGATAATATACTAGCACGGATAGAGGATTGGCTAACTAACAGAAAACAGGGAGTTGGGATAAATGGGTCATTTTCAGGTTGGCAAACTGTAACTAGCGGGGTGCCACAGGGATCAGTGCTGGGGCCTCAACTATTTACAATCTATATTAATGACTTGGATGAAGGGACCGAGTGTACTGTAGCCACATTTGCTGATGATACAAAGATAGGTGGGAAAGCAAGTTCTGAGGAGGACACAAAGAGTCTGCAAAGGGATATAGATAGGTTAAGTGAGTGGGCAAAAATTTGGCAGATGGAGTATAATGTGGGAAAATGTGAGGTTATCCACTTTGGTAGGAAGAATGAAAAAGCAAAATATTATTTAAATGGAGAGAGACTACAGAATGTTGCGGTACAGAGGGATATGGGTGTCCTCGTACATGAAACACAAAAAGTTAGCACACAGGTACAGCAAGTAATTAGGAAGGCAAATGGTATGTTAGCCTTTATTGCAAGGGGAATGGAGTATAAAAGTAGGGAAGTCTTGTTACAACTGTACAGGGTGTTGATGAGACCACACCTGGAGTACTGCATGCAGTTTTGGTCTCCTTATTTAAGGAGGGATATACTTGCATTGGAGGCAGTTCAGAGAAGGTTCACTGGGTTGATTCCTGAGATGAAGGGGTTGTCTTATGAGGAAAGGCTGAGCAGGTTGGGCCTATACTCATTGGAGTTTAGAAGAGTGAGAGGGGATCTTATTGAAATATATAAGATTCTGAGGGGGCTGGACAGGGTAGATGCTGAGAGGATGTTTCCCCTCGTGGGGAATCTAGAACTAGGGGGCATAGTTTCAGGATAAGGGGGCACCCATTTAAGATGGAGATGAGGAGGAATTTCTTCTCTCAGATGGTTGTGAATCTTTGGAATTCTCTACCCCAGAGAGCTGTCGAGGCTGAGTCAGTGAATGTATTCAAGGCTGAGATAGACAGATATTTGAGCTACAGGGGAGTCAAGGGTTATGGGGATAATGCAGGAAAGTGGCGTTGAGGCCAAGATCAGATCAGCCATGATCTTATTGAATGGCAGAGTAGGCTCGAGGGGCCGAATGGCCGACTCCTGCTCCTATTTTTTATGTTCTTATGACAGGACCACAGGGGCGCCTCCTAACAAGCTGCAGCAAGATTCTGTATCAGTCCAAAATGCGCGCACAGGGACACAGCCGCAGTAAAGCCGCTGCCGTGGAACTCTTTTTTGAGTCAACATAAAACGACTGTAAATTAACAAAACTTCAAATGAAACTTATCTCATTAAACTAAAATAACATTGTCCGGGGAGACGATCCACTCCAGTCCCTGCGGCGCCCACCGGTCTCGGAAGGCTTCAAGTGTGCCGGCGGACACCGCGTGCTCCCTCTCCAGGGCCACCTGGGCGCGAACATAGCCGCGGAAGAGAGGCAGGCAATTGGGCCGAACGACCCCCTCGACCGGCCCGCTGCCTGGACCTGTTAATGGCCAATTTGGCCAGGCCCAGTCCTACGAGGAGGTCCTCCGACCTGCCCGCTCCCCTCCGCACCGGGTGACCGTAGATCAGGAGCGTGGGACTGAAGTGCAACCAAAAAGCGAGGAGCAGCCCCTTCAAATATTCAAAGAGGGGCTGCAACCTCTCACATTGTACGTACACGTGGAACATGGACTCCTTGAGGCCGCAAAAAAGACAGGCGGCCTGGGAGTCCGTGAACCTGCTTAAAAACTGATTGCACGGGACTGCTCCGTGCAACACCCTCCAGGCCAAGTCCCCAATAGAAAAGGGGAGGACTCCCGCGTAGAGAGCCCTCCATTGGGGACCTTCGCCTCCGCCGGACGGCAAGATGGCACGCCAAGGCGTGTCCGGATGGCAGGCGAAGATGACAAAGTGGAAAGTGTGCAGGAGCAGCCCGTACAGGAAAGCCCTCCGTGCAGAACTGAAGGGCACGGAGGGCATTTCCCCGAGACGGCTCAAGTTGTGAGGCGCCGGTTCCCTGAGAGGGGTTTCGGGGCCGCGCACCGATGAGGAATTCCGTCCGAACGGAGGTCAGTTCGGACGGGATCGCCCCACATGCTTGAGCCTCCTCGATACACCTAGTGGAGTCCGGGCCCAGTGCCACTTTCAGCGACTCGATGGCTTTGGTCGCGCGCCAGACGTAGACCCAGGAGAGGCACCGCGCCAACTCCTCCGGCACCATCCAGCCCGCTCCTCCGCCATCGAGCAGGTCCCTGACTCTGGTTACCTTGCCAGGCACAGCCCTGCCCTCCGCCAGCCACCCGATCCGTCGGACGTGGAGGTGCGGATTCCTGAGCAGTGGCTCCCGAAGGAGAGCCGCCACTCCTGACGGGAGAGAACTCCGCCTGGAGGCGACCTGGTTACAGACCCATAGCAGTTCCTGGTAGAAGACAGGCAGCTCCCACAGGTAGGCACGCATATGGCCCAATTCCACAAACAGGAGCTGCGTGTCATAGTTGAGGCCGTGCATCTGGCGGAAGAAATACGTCGCCAGCACACACCATCTGGGAGGATTCTCGACGTAAAGGTACCTCTGCAGCGTCTGAAGACGGAAAGTCGCCGCCTGGGTGCGAAGGCACACCAGCGCCTGACCGCCCTCCCTAAGCGGGAGACTCAGAACCGCGGCAGAGACCCAGTGCTTCCTTTTGTCCCAGAAGAAGTCGATGAGCATCTTCTGTATCTTGGCGACAAACGCAGGGGGAGGGATCAAAGTGACCAACCGGTGCCACAACATTTATGACCAGCGCTCGACCCCTGTAGGACAACACTCGGAGCAGTCCTGTCCAGCGTCCTAGGCGAGCGGTGACTTTGGCCTCCAGCTCTTGCCAGTTCGCTGGCCAGGTGTCCTCGGCAGGGCCGAGGTAGACTCCCAAGTAGAGGAGGTGCGTTGTGCTCCAGGCGAAGGGCCTGAACTCCTCCGGCAGGGAGTCCACCCGCCACTGGCCCACCAGGTGTCCAGAACATTTCTCCCAGTTGATCCTGGCGGAGGATGCGTCTGAGTAAATCTGCTGGCATTCTCGCATCCTCCGCAAGTCGACGGGATCCGTGACCATGAGGAGCACGTCATCGGCGTAAGCCGAGAGGACGACCTCCACGCCCGGCCCTTGCAGAGCCAGTCCCGTCAACCTCTTCCGCAAGAGGCGCAGGAAAGGCTCCACGCAAACAGCATATAACTGACCGGACATGGGGCATCCCTGACGTACCCACCTCCCAAAGTGAAGGGGCGCCATCAAAGACCCGTTAACTTTAATCAGACACTCCGCGGCGGCGTACAGAAGTCGGATCCGGGCGACGAAATGCGTCCCGAACCCGAATGCGCGCAGAGTCCCGAAAAGATACTCGTGATCCACCCTGTCGAACGCCTTCTCCTGATCCAGGGAAAGGAAGGCGACCGCCGCTGCCGTGGAACTCTTTTCCAGACAACACAACTCACCTGGCGCTCTCTCCCTTGTTCACAGAACTCCTGACATGGAATTAACTGTTAGTTGTTGGACCAGAGTTGGTGTCGGTTGGAGTTTGACCATGTGCAGCTTCTGGCTTTGAGCCTTGGCATCTCCGATCACATTTTGCAAGTGATTATCCAATTTTGTGAAGCAACTGCCTTCTGTTATTAAGCCACGTGCTGTGCAAGCTGCATATTTTATTTTAAATACTTGCACGGTGATTTACTAATGGCTGTCCCAGACTATACACAACTCCAACTCCACAATCCCCAGCAGAATAGCAGATACTGGAAGGTTTCATCAAGGTGACAGGTAGTGATACTGGGGAATAGATCACTTTCCCACTTCAGACACCCACGTGAAGCTTTCCAAATTAACCTATTGCAGAACAAATCTTCCTCTATTCCGCCCCTTGGACCCCAACCTCTGGAGAGTAGCCCTGCCTGCAGCTAGCCGGACGTTTACTCACAGAGGGCACCTTACATCATAGCCCCAAATCACTAGCAACTGATTTGAGATGGTCAAACTCATTTCATGTCGAGTCTGGACAGGTAGCAGTGAGCGGAAACCATCAGTGAATCTGGACTGGAGGACAGAGGACGTCATGGAAACCGCACTGCCCTGTCCTCAAGGTACTGGACGTATTGAGGGTGTTGTAATGTCATTCTCTTGTTTAAGTCCAGCATCCATGGTCTGCTCATTCCCCGAGTGAGGGTTGGCACTCGTCCAGTTACACAACTTTATGGAGCAGACAGTCCCCGTTAATGAGCCGAATCCTGGGCACCAAAAGTCTATTTTTAAAATGGAAATCTATTTTCTCCACATTCTCCAGTGCCTGAATTTCAGAGGCAGCCTTTGCCTTGCGGGAGCTCAGTGTAAAGGTTCGGTTTGAGGCGCCTACATTTTACTAGAAAAATACTACCAGCTTAATCTGGTGTCAGATCAGTTGCCTGACCATTGCCACCTGTTTACTTGCCAACTTTTAAAAATTAAATCAAGACAATCGGATGAGCTCAAAGAATCAATGGAGGTAAAAAGGAAACCGACAGCTCGATCAGGACCTCTCTCGGCATCAGATTGGATTTAATTGGTAATTCTATGCGTTACACGCAGTTATCTTTAATATTTGTTTTCTACAGTTAAACTTTAGGAACTTCTATTCCATACTCTTATTCAGCACCTGGAAAGTGTAGTATGTGGAATCACTTGGATATTTTATATGGAAATATCAGTTAACAGGTCGGAGGAGACAGCAACACAATTGATTACACATGGCAAGAAAGAAACCCTCCCCCATCCCCCCATTCACTGGTGCCTCCTCCAATCCCCCCATCCCCCCATCCCCCCATTCACTGGTGCCTCCCCCAATCCCCCCATTCACTGGTGCATCCCCCAATCCCCCCATTCACTGGTGCATCCCCCAATTCCCCCATTTACTGGTGTCTCCTCCAATCCCCCAATTCCCCCATTTACTGGTGTCTCCTCCAATCCCCCAATTCCCCCATTCACTGGTGCCTCCCCCAATCCCCCCATTCACTGGTGCATCCCCCAATTCCCCCATTTACTGGTGTCTCCTCCAATCCCCCAATTCCCCCATTTACTGGTGTCTCCTCCAATCCCCCAATTCCCACATTCACTGGTGCCTCCTCCAATCCTCCCATTCACTGGTGTCTCCTCCAATCCCCCAATTCCCCCATTCACTGGTGCCTCCTCCAATCCCCCCATTCACTGGTGTCTCCTCCAATCCCCCAATTCCCCCATTCACTGGTGCCTCCTCCAATCTCCCCATTCACTGGTGTCTCCTCCAATCCCCCCATTCACTGGTGCCTCCTCCAATCCCCCCATTCACTGGTGCCTCCCCCAATCCCCCCATTCACTGGTGCCTCCCCCAATCCCCCCATTCACTGGTGCCTCCTCCATCCCCACATTCACTGGTGCCTCCCCCAATCCCCCCATTCACTGGTGCCTCCCCTAATCCCCCCATTCACTGGTGCATCTCCCAATCCCCCCATTCACTGGTGCCTCCCCCAATCCCCCCATTCACTGGTGCCTCCCCTAATCCCCCCCATTCACTGGTGCATCCCCCAATCCCCCCATTCACTGGTGCATCCCCCAATCCCCCCATTCACTGGTGCATCCCCCAATTCCCCCATTCACTGGTGCCTCCCCCAATCACCCCATTCACGGGGACCTCCCCCAATCCCCCATTCACTGGTGCCTCCCCCAATTCCCCCATTCACGGGGCCCTCCCCCAATTCCCCCATTCACGGGGCCCTCCCCCATTCACGGGGCCCTCCCCCAATTCCCCCATTCACGGGGCCCTCCCCCAAATTTAAGTTCGACTTCTTGATTTGCGAACCTGCCATCAGATTCATATAAAGGGAGAACGTTCAAAGGAAACTAATCGCGACAGCAGTGAACTGCAATAAAAAAATGCCCAAAGCAATTGTTTTGCCACTGGCACACATCACTGAAATGAAATGATGCAGGTTAAGCCTTGTGAGTACTGAATGTCTTTTGGAACTTTCACAATTGTTAACTGTCAATGATTTTAGCAAATCGAGAAGTTGTACCGGGCCCTGCTAAGGCCACCACTGTAGCATCCCATCAGTTTCTGGTCACTGTGATATAAGGGGTACCCCGTGCGACTCCAGGCACAGTACAAAGGAAAGCAAAAAGCTGGTCCCAGTGTTCGAGGAGATGATGGAAGAACCTAATACACTGAGGAGCTTCAGCCTTGCCAAGGGCTGTCTGCGAGGGGACCTTTAGAGGTGTATAAGGTACTTAACACGTTAGAGTAAACCCAAAACAATGGTTTTAGTTACACCAGGGTGGAAGGAGAGGAGGGCGTAGATTCAGCGCAATAAAGGTCAAATTTACGGCATATGTTGCGTTGATGAATATTTCTTCATACAGCGATTGGTCAACAGCTGCGATGGCTGGCCGGGGTGGATGGTTGAACATTAATTCTGCAATGGGGAGACAGTCGAGTTGATGTTGTGGAAGGATGGAATCCGATGGGCTTAAGGGTCTTCACCATCCAAGCCTGCCTTGTGATCTTGGAATGTGTTGTCTGGCAATGTTCACCAGCCATTATGAGCACGCTTGCCAATTTAATGCCAATTAATGGGGAGTTATGTTAACTTTGAGCTGCGTGCTTGTGTTCACTCGGAATTGGTTTGAAACTGTCCCAAACTCTTGTTCCATCAGAGAGAAGACGTTTCATCATATTAGCTGGTGTTGGATTAAAGCCCAGATCCGAGATGTGACATAATGATGATCTAAGTAGCTCAGCTAGTCTGTCTCGTCAGACCATTACACTTTCTCAAACTCCTTCTACATTTAGATCACATCCACAGAGCTAGAGGGTAAAAGAGATCAAATACTGAGGGTCTTGTCAAACTTTGCTGTCTCAACATTATCTAGTCTGAGAGCAGCAGCTGATATCAAAGAGACTGAGTGATTGCTTCCTGAAGCCATGGTTAACCCCAATTTTTCACAACCTTTTAATCTTTGCACTAACATACATCAAGTGATGAATTGAATATCACGTTACACAGAGCTAGGGGGTAAATTCAAGATTATGCTTCTAACTGAATGTGCGTTCCTCTGGAGAAGGACCATTGGCCTCATTCTGGAATAAAGAATTCATAAATGCTCAAACGCTCCGTCCATGAACATTTGGAGCCTGTGTTTGATGTACGGCAATGCTTTCTTCACTTACCCCTAGTTTTCTACCCATTTCTCCTGAAGCCTTTGAAGATGGAGGACTGAAGCCTTTGGAGATGGAGGATTGAAGCCTTTGGAGATGGAGGATTGAAGCCTTTGGAGATGGAGGACTGAAGCCTTTGGAGATGGAGGATTGAAGCCTTTGGAGATGGAGGATTGACGCCTTTGGAGATGGAGGATTGAAGCCTTTGGAGATGGAGGACTGAAGCCTTTGGAGATAGAGGATTGAAGCCTTTGGAGATGGAGGACTGAAGCCTTTGGAGATGGAGGATTGAAGCCTTTGGAGATGGAGGACTGAAGCCTTTGGAGATGGAGGACTGAAGCCTTTGGAGATGGAGGATTGAAGCCTTTGGAGATGGAGGACTGAAGCCTTTGGAGATGGAGGATTGAAGCCTTTGGAGATGGAGGACTGGAGCCTTTGGAGATGGAGGATTGAAGCCTTTGGAGATGGAGGACTGGAGCCTTTGGAGATGGAGGATTGAAGCCTTTGGAGATGGAGGACTGAAGCCTTTGGAGATGGAGGATTGAAGCCTTTGGAGATGGAGGACTGGAGCCTTTGGAGATGGAGGATTGAAGCCTTTGGAGATGGAGGACTGGAGCCTTTGGAGATGGAGGATTGAAGCCTTTGGAGATGGAGGACTGGAGCCTTTGGAGATGAAGGATTGAAGCCATTGGAGATGGAGGATTGAAGCCTTTGGAGATGGAGGACTGAAGCCTTTGGAAATGGAGGATTGAAGCCTTTGGAGATGGAGGATTGAAGCCTTTGGAGATGGAGGATTGACGCCTTTGGAGATGGAGGATTGAAGCCTTTGGAGATGGAGGACTGAAGCCTTTGGAGATGGAGGATTGAAGCCTTTGGAGATGGAGGACTGAAGCCTTTGGAGATGGAGGATTGAAGCCTTTGGAGATGGAGGACTGAAGCCTTTGGAGATGGAGGATTGAAGCCGTTGGAGATGGAGGACTGAAGCCTTTGGAGATGGAGGATTGAAGCCTTTGGAGATGGAGGACTGAAGCCTTTGGAGATGGAGGATTGAAGCCTTTGGAGATGGAGGACTGGAGCCTTTGGAGATGGAGGATTGAAGCCTTTGGAGATGGAGGACTGAAGCCTTTGGAGATGGAGGATTGAAGCCTTTGGAGATGGAGGATTGAAGCCTTTGGAGATGGAGGATTGACGCCTTTGGAGATGGAGGACTGGAGCCTTTGGAGATGAAGGATTGAAGCCGTTGGAGATGGAGGATTGAAGCCTTTGGAGATGGAGGACTGAAGCCTTTGGAGATGGAGGATTGAAGCCTTTGGAGATGGAGGACTGGAGCCTTTGGAGATGAAGGATTGAAGCCGTTGGAGATGGAGGATTGCAGCCTTTGGAGATGGAGGACTGAAACCTTTGGAGATGGAGGACTGAAGCCTTTGGAGATGGAGGACTGAAGCCTTTGGAGATGGAGGATTGACGCCTTTGGAGATGGAGGATTGAAGCCTTTGGAGATGGAGGATTGAAGCCTTTGGAGATGGAGGACTGAAGCCTTTGGAGATGGAGGATTGAAGCCTTTGGAGATGGAGGATTACATAGATACATAGAAGATAGGAGCAGGAGTAGGCCATCCGGCCCTTCGAGCCTGCTCCGCCATTTAATGAGATCATGGCTGATCCTCCAATTCAGTATCCCGTCCCCGCCTTCTCTCCGTAACCCTTAACCCCTTTTGCCTGTAGAAATATATCTAATTCCCTCTTAAATATATTTAATGAGCTGGCGTACACTGCCCTCTGTGGCAATGAGTTCCACAGGTTCACCACCCTCTGAGTGAAGAAATTCCCCCTCATTTCTGTCCTAAATGGTTTAGCCCTTATCCTTAAATTATGTCCTCTAGTTCTGTTCTCACCCGCCAAGGGAAACATTCCTTCTGCATCTAGTCTGTCTAGACCTGTCAGAATTTTATACACTTCTATGAGGTCCCCTCTCAATCTTCTAAACTCCAGTGTGTACATCCCTAAACTACATAGTCTCTCCTCATAGGTCAATCCCGCCATTCCTGGTATCAGCCTGGTGAATCGCCGCTGCACCCCCTCCATGGCAAGAACATCTTTCCTCAGATGAGGCGACCAAAACTGTACACAGTACTCGAGGTGTGGTCTCACCAGTGCCCTGTACAGCTGCAGCAAGGTATCCCTGTTCCTGTATTCCAACCCTTTTGCTATGAAGGCCAGCATACCGTTTGCCTTCTTGACCGCCTGTTGCACCTGCATGCTCGCCTTCAGTGACTGGTGTACAAGAACACCCAGGTCTCTCTGTACTTCCCCCTCTCCCAATTTATTGCCATTTAAATAATAATTTGCCCTCCCGTTCCTGCACCCAAGGTGGATAACTTCGCACTTGTCCACATTATAGTGCATCTGCCATTTATCCGCCCAATCACCCAGTCTGTCCAAATCGCTCTGGAGCTTCCTGGTCTCCTCCTCTGAGCCCACCCCCCCTCCTAGTTTAGTGTCGTCTGCAAATTTGGAAATGCTGCATCCGACTCCCTGATCCAGGTCATTAATGTAAATTGTGAACAGCTGGGGACCCAGGACAGATCCCTGCGGTACCCCACTTGTTACTGCCTGCCATTCAGAAAATGAGCCGTTTATTCCAACTCTCTGTTTTCTATCTGACAGCCAGTTCTCTATCCACATCAATACTTTCCCCTTTATCCCATGAGCTTCAATTTTCCCTGCTAATCTTTTATGTGGGACCTTATCGAAGGCCTTTTGGAAGTCCAGGTACACCACATCTACTGGCTCTCCCCCATCTATTTTACCAGTTACTCCCTCAAAAAATTCCAATAGATTAGTCAAGCACGATTTACCCTTTGTAAATCCATGTTGACTCTGTCCTATCCTGTCCCCATTTGCTAAGTGCTCCGCTATTTCATCCTTAATGATGGACTCCAGCATTTTGCCCACAACTGATGTAAGGCTTACAAGGTCTGTAATTACCTGCTTTTTCCCTACCCCCCTTTTTGAATAGTGGGGTAACGTTAGCTACCCTCCAATCCATGGGCACTGTTCCCGAGTCTAATGAATTCTGAAAAATCATACTTAGTGCATCCGCTATCTCTAGGGCCACCTCCTTCAGCTCCTTGAAGCCTTTGGAGATGGAGGACTGAAGCCTTTGGAGATGGAGGATTGACGCCTTTGGAGATGGATGATTGAAGCCTTTGGAGATGGAGGACTGAAGCCTTTGGAGATGGAGGATTGAAGCCTTTGGAGATGGAGGATTGAAGCCTTTGGAGATGGAGGACTGGAGCCTTTGGAGATGAAGGATTGAAGCCGTTGGAGATGGAGGATTGAAGCCTTTGGAGATGGAGGACTGGAGCCTTTGGAGATGGAGGATTGAAGCCTTTGGAGATGGAGGATTGCAGGTTTTAGAAATATTAGTCACGATTGCCCGTTCAGGGGAAGGTAAGTCCACAAGTTGCTATTGGCGATTATATTAATCAAATGCTTTTCTAACGTTACCCCATCTGCTATTTTAATGGAAGCATTAGCCAGTTTAAAATAGACAGTTAAATCCCTCTGTTAGGAAGGTGGACCTGTGAGGTGTTTTGCTCTATGTGTGACAAGCAACTCAGAAGTTGTGAGTTCAAAGGCCACCATGACAAGTGGTGAAACTTTCTATAACTCTGGGAAAGATGGCCAGCAAAGTTACTAGACTGTTGTATGAACCCACCTGCTTCACTAATGTGTTCTTCAAGGAAAAGAACTTGCCACCCGACCTGATCTGGTCTGCACATGACCTCAGTTGCACTCTGTGCCTCAATGCCCTCTGAAGTGGCCTGACAACCACTCAACTGTAGCAATGTGAGGCAGAGCAAGAGCGAAACAATGTCACACTAGAGTGATGATACATGGCCACTGGATGGAGTGGGTTTGGTGGGCCACATAGATCTTTCTTCCTGGATGTTCCTGCCTCATTCTGGAATACGGTTCAACAGGCATCAGAAGCCCATGGATACCCTGCACCAGCTGTTTGACCATGGGGTCTGATTGTGCCCTTGTGCAATGCCTGTGCACATGTGAGAATGATGTCCAGCTCTACCTCTCTCAATCCCTCCACTGCCGCTGTGTTGTCAGACTGCTTGACCCACATTCAGCCTTAGATAAGCTGCAGTTTCCTTCAGTTAAACATTGGGAACATCAAGGCCCCCATTCTTGGCTCCCACCACAAACTCCGTTCCCACCGATTCTGTCCCTCTCCCCAGCCATTTTTCAGGCTGAACTGCACTGTCCAGTACCTCAGCGTCCCAAGCTGAGCTTCCAACCCTTCTCCATCACCAAGACCACCTACTTCCAGCTCTATAGCATTGCCCACCCCTGCCCTGCCTCAGCCTATCTGTCACTGAAATCCATGCCTTTATCACTTCCACACTCGACACACGCTGGCTCTCTTGGCCGGCCTCCAATTTTCCACACTCCATAAACTTTAGCTCATCTAAAACTCGGCTGCCCTGTATCCTATCTCGCACCAAGTCCCGTTCACCCATCAACCTGTGCTCGTTGACCTACACTGGCACCTGGTCCCCCAATGCCTCAAATTCAAATTCTGATTCTTGTGTTTAAAACCCTCTATGGCGTTGCCCCTCCCTATCTCTGTCGCCTTCTCCAGCCCCTCAATGCACCCCCTGAACTCTCTATTGCTCTGACTCTGGCCTGTTGAGCATCCTTTGCCTCACCATTGACGGCCGTGCCTTCAGTCACCTCGGCCTCACAATCTGGAAGTCCCTCCCTAAACCTCTCTGTCTTTCCACTTCCCTCTTCTCCTTTAAGACGCTCTTTAAAACTAATTTCTTTTGACCAAGCTTTTGGTCACCGCTCCTAACATCTCCTTCTTTGGTTCGGCGTCCAAAATTTTTTCTGATCATACTTGTGTGATGTGCCCAAGGACAATGTTCTATATTCCAGGCAAGTTCTTGCCATTCAATAATCACTTGCAGTAATGTAGCAAATATCCTGATAATGTGCTGTGTGAAAGAATTTCTGCTAATCTCCAGCTGGAGATCAATCCCAGGGCATTATCATTTGCCTTCGACCTGTTAACCAGACCGTGAGGATGGCCCAGGAGAGCAGAGGGATGGAATAATAGCACAGGCGTGTCAACTACCATTTGAAATACAACTCTTAGCGTCTCCAGATTTTCAAACCCAAGTATGGCACCACCTGACCACTATTTCTGGATTCACCTCATCTTCTCTCCCTACTCTGTCCAGCCTTGATGGTGCCCTGCACTGTGGGCCTTCCCCTAACTGGCTTATTGCTGTTGTATAAAGAGATGGGTCATCTTTTGCCAACCTGGAAAGAGATGCGTTAAATTGGCTACATCTGTAAAAGGATATTGAATCTGGATTATGCACCTAACATAAATACTCCTACTAGATTCTGCAGCTGAACCATGGACTGAGGGCCATGTATCAGAGATAGGACGATTGGTGAGTTAGATTAGAACATTTATTTTCACCTCGGGGCCTTGGTTCTAACTGTATTATAAAGGTTAGTGCAGTAATGATATTCTGTCATTAAATGTCACTGATTCATTTAGTAAATACTAACTGTTATTTAAAGCCAATACTATACATCAGTACTGTGTTTATTTATCCTCACTTTTCCAAATTTCCTCTCCGTCTCTGTTAAGTCACCAACCCCGAATGGGCTGCAGTTCCATAGATCCTCGCAGTCCTCCGATCCCTGACTCAAGTGACCTTTCTTTCGGTATGTGCCAAGAGAGGCTGTTCACGGCCAATCCCATTCCAGGAGGGATTGGTGGATAGCCACAATGAATAGGAATCCCAGGACATTCCCATCCCTCGCTCAAGGGCATGGAGACTATCCACTTTCCGCCTTCAATCCCAATTGGGACTTTTGGTGATTGGACATTGAGGCTGATGATGGACTAGTTTTGGTTTCCTCGTCCTTTTCTCTCTGGGACGTTCTTTGAACCCAGAGTGTTGGGATAAAGTCTGCTCTCACTGGTACAGAGTTGGGGTGGTGTCTGCAAAAGGGAATTGTTGGCCCTGTTCGTGTAATGAAGCAGTTCAGAACTGATCTGATTATCAGTGACAGTTTGCCAGAGGAAACAGCAGGACAGAAAATCCATTTTTTTTATAAGTAAGATGACGTGTTTAATCACTGACAGCGTGGGACAGCACCAGTAAGATCCTCAGTAATTTAACTGGAGAAAAAATACTCTACATTTGAATAGATTACTTTAACTAAGATTTAGGTAGTCAAAGGCAATGGGTTTTATAATCCAGAGACAAGGGATAGCGCGAGGGAGAGAGCAACTCAAATACTCGGAATTTGTCATGCTATAATCATTTCCCAGGATGCACAGGAAACCGATGTCGCCCTGCCAGAGTTGTCAATCAAAGCTTCAATTCTTCAGGAAGATGGTAATAAAGTGTATGATTCCTATATAAAGCTGACACAGTGAATGAAGCAGTGTTGATTTTTTATTGCTTTTTTTATGACAATATCATTCTTCACTGAAAGATTTGTTGGACTCACAGCGCCAATAGGGGTCACTTCTTCATTGTTTCTTAAAGGGGAATCTCAAGTAGTGTGGCTGCCCCTTTAATTCACTCATTATCCCCATTACCTATGATGTAATCTTAGTGCAGGTTTACACATGAAACGTGTCACTCAGTTTTATTCTGAACCTTTTCCTGTCCCTTCTCTTGAAGAGGTTGGCTTATCTGGGATATGTTTCCATGGCCAGCGTACATTACCCAAGTAGCCATTCTTCATGTGTGCACTGGATCCAACCATGTCCTCACCCAACAACCCCCATGCCCTCTGCTGCTGGAGGTGCCCCTTGGGGCAGGAATCCTGGCTGATTTTCACACTCCCAAACCTGCGAGTGCCCAAACTGATTGTTGTGCCCCAATGGTCACCCTGGCTGCGAGCAGCTAATTCCACCTGGTTTAAGGATCCAACATGGCGCCTTTTCTGTCCCACCAGGCAGCGCATTCAGCTGATGCCACTGGGGAAGCTCTGCAGAATTCTTTTGATATTTTTGTCACACTCATTTAATTTACCTTACTTCCTGTCCTTCTAGTGCGTGCCCCGGCCCCTCCGGTGCTACAGATCTATTCCCCCACTCCAGGGACTTGAGCAGATAAAGCTAGGCCGACACTCCAGTACAGTGCTGAGGGAGTGCTGCACTGTCGGAGGTGCCGTCTTTCGGATGAGACGTTAAACTGAGGCACGTCTGCTCTCTCAGGTGGACGTAAAAGATCCCATGGCACTATTTCGAAGAAGAGGAGCGGAGTTATCCCCAGTGTCCTGGGCCAATATTTATCCCTCAACCAACATAACAAAAACAGATTATCTGGTCATTATCACATTGCTGTTTTTGGGAGCTTGCTGCGCGCATATTGGCTGCCGCGTTTCCCATATTACAACAGTGACTACACTTCAAATAGTACTTCATTGGCAGTAAAGTGCTTTGAGACATCCGGTGGTCATGAAAGGCGCTATATAAATGCAAGTCTTTCTTGCCCCCTAGTCTGGAAGGAGATTGCAGTCCAACCGGTCCACATTAATCTCGATAGATCTCGTCAGTACCACTCCCTCCTTGACCCACGTGCTGTATGAGAAGGCAGTTGCCTGGTTCCTTCACTCTTCCCTCCTACAAACCTGCTGGACTGCTGGCTTCCCCCGGGGTGTAGGGGGCTATCGCTGGGATCCATGTGCCATTGACTTTCATCAGCAGGAAGGGTTACCACTCGCTAATTGTCTGCAAAGCCCCACTGAGGTTCCTGTCCACAAACTCAGAGCATCGGAGAAGTGCTCACGCTGCCTTTACCCTTCGACATTCCAACATCCCAGAATAATTCAGCAGTGAGGGATAAGGAGGGAGATGGATCCTATGGGACAAAACTCTGCAATCTTTTCTTAAAATCTTTCTGCAACATTCCTGTGGCAAAAGGGATGTGCGGAGACTAATTGTGCATAACTTTTCAAAGTTGTGTTAAGGTGATTTCGGAAGTTGCAGCTCACGAACCTCAATCCGAGTTCTGGCGTCTGTTCTCAGTGGTTCATGGTGCCATGTGCTTGGCCTGCAGGGTCAATTATTGGCTGGGCCGTGCACAAGGTTCCTCATTCGCTGTTGACCTCGCTCCGCCAATCCAGCAAATTGCGGCCTAAATATAGTTCGCTATTAACGGAGAGAGCAAATATCCGGTTAATGCCGTTCACCAAACTCGCCGTTCCACGAAATTCAGGCCCACTATCTCACGGTAAACCATGACAAGGGGTCATAAGTTCAAACTAGCCAAACACAACTTTAGAGGAGTGATGTGAAGAGGAATTACTTCGTGCAAAACGAAACTGGAATTGGCTCCCAGCGGATAACGGAGGTAAAAAGCACAAAGTAATTTTAGACCCAGTTGGAAGCTGTGATGAGGGGAGTACAGATTGTTTCTTTTATGAACAGATGAGTTAAGATGGGCCAATTGGCTTCCTTGTCTGCATTTCACTTGTAATCTTATGAATACGAGCAAATCTCCTGTCCACTGGGCTACAATTTTGAGTAAACAAGAATTCAACAGGTTCTGCCTCGCCACATGTTCAATCTCTCTCTCCCAGTTTGCCTTTCTGTTACCATGGTTACCGAAAATTAACAGATAACATAATAAATTAAATTTACGCAAACATTTACCACAATAATATAACCTAACATCGCTCTACATTCAAGGACACCATTAATGCTGACAACACCTTAAACACTGAATCTCATCTTTTAGGCAATTACAATATGCTTTGTTCACTCAACACTTGGACCTGTTGCAGTTTTAAGCACCCATCAATATTTTAATGGGATAAGCTATACATTAATGCCTAACCGAAGATCTGTTTGCTCCAGTTACTATTAAAAAGGGCAGTTGATACAAACACTAACAGCGTGAACAATTAGCTTTTCATATTCATTGGGGAATGTAGGTTAACGCAAAAGCTCTCATTCGCCCGGATTTACAGGAGCTCGTTAAACAGATGAATTAACGCTGCTGGATTTATAATCCAAAAGCAAAATACTGCGGATCCCAGCGATAGCCCCCTACACCCCGGGGGAAGCCAGCAGTCCAGCAGGTTTGTAGGAGGGAAGAGTGAAGGAACCAGGCAATTGCCTTCTGATACAGCACGCGGGTCAAGGAGGGAGTGGTACTGACGACATCTATCGAGATTGATGTGGACCGGTTGGACTACAATCACCTTCCGGACGAGGGGTCCAACCATGTCCTCACCCAACAACCCCCATGCCCTCTGCTGCTGGAGGTGCCCCTTGGGGCAGGAACCCTGGCTGATTTTCACACTCCCAAACCTGCGAGTGCCCAAACTGATTGTTGTGGCCCAACAGTCACCCTGGCTACGAGCAGCTAATTCCACCTGGTTTAAGGATCCAACATGGCGCCTTCTCTGTCCCACCAGGCAGTGCCTTCAGCTGATGCCACGGGGGGGGGGGGGGGGGGAAGCTCTGCAGAATTCTTTTGATATTTTTGTCTCACTCATTTAATTTACCTCTATTGGTGCCCTCGAGTTTTGTCTCCTCCTTGCCTGACAGTGTTGCCCTGTGGCACAGTGTCCCGGACATTGGCTGCTCTCACATACCTGCCCAAAGTGGCCAATCTTCACGTGGGAGCCGAGGCCAGGGGTGGTCACATAAGTGCCTTGGCACCCCGGGGACCACCTATAACATTTAATCATGTCCCCACCAGTTCCCAGATAGCTCAAGTCGTTGATACTGACCATCTCGGTATATTGATTGAGGATTTATCCACTAATTAGGCAACAGCGCCAGAACAGCCCTCCCCAAACCTCCACAAAATTCAAACAGGGTAGATCAGTGAATAAGAAATAGGACCATAAGTTGGATTGGTTTCCTGAGCGTCATATGCTGGATTGCTACGGATGAGGGGCTGCAGTCTTTGCATCCTTGACCTAGACAGGAAGTGCTGGTAGGCTATTTGGCTTTGGGGGCGTCACATCCAAGTCTTGTCCTTCGCTCATCCTACACACACACAGTATCTTGCCAGCAGGAGTTACCTGGATACTGATCAGGAGTGGGAACCCTGGCTGATTCTCTTCTTGGAGAAGATCGCGCATATCGACACAGACATCAAGTTTCTACAGAGATGCAAGAACTGTAATCATCTGGCAGTGTTCTCTGACTATATATGCTGTGCCTATATGCATCTCTTCACTTCACCTGATGAAGGAGCAGCGCTCCGAAAGCTTGTGATTTCAAATAAAGCTGTTGGACTATAACCTGGTGTTGTGCGACTTCTCATATTTGTCCACCCCAGTCCAACGCCGGCATCTCCACATCATGGTTCCATGTGTGGCGTTGAAGTTTCTGCTCCCTCGCCCAATGGACACAGATGCCAATTGTTTCCCCCTCTCTCCCGCTTACCCCCCTCCCTAAGTCCTGCACCAGCAAAGCTCAGTGAACTCACCCTGGGATGGCATCTGGTGTGACTCAGTTCTACAGTACGTAGGACATTCCCCAAGGTCGGGTTGAATGAAGAAAGTCCTTTCTTCTTGATCTCATTAAAACATATAAGATTCTGAGGGATCGTGACAGGGTAGATGCTGAAAGACTGTTTCCCCCTGGCTGGAGAGTCTAGAACTAGGGGGCATAGTCACAGGATAAGGGGTCAGGCCATTTAAGACTGAGATGAGAAGGAATTTCTTCAGTCAGAGGGTTGTGAATCTTTGGAATTCTCTGCCCCAGAGGGCTGTGATGCTGAATCGTTGAGTATATTCAAGGCTGAGCTAGATAGATTTTTGGACTCTAGGGGAATCAAGGGATATGGAGATCGGGCAGGAAAGTGGAGTTGAGGTCGATGATCAGCCATAATCTTACTGAATGGCGGAGCAGGCTCGAGGGGCCGAATGGCCTACTACTGCTCCTAATTCTTATGTTCTTATGTACTTAGACCTTTTCCTCTAAGAATATCAACCTCCTTACAATCTCTTCCCATTACAGCATCAAACTATTTCTTAAACTCACCAAGCCATCAGGGGAATAATTTCATGTGAATAGTTTTATAATGTTGAGGCATTTGTACACCTGTAGAAGCGCCACACCATTTAATAAATAAAATATTCTAAAGAAAACACTATCCTCCAGGCCCCTTGTGACTTTCTCAATAATACTGGAGCAATAGGTGAAGGAATTTGTATTCAGCATATCTCAAAATAAATTTACAAACAACTTGCATCTTTCCAAATACATTATTCAATGATATACTGAATGCTATGCTTTGAAATGGAGATTAAATACGTTCCTTAATATATTTCAGATTGATTGTAAGCATATTGCAAAATGAAATATTCATCCTCAGTTTAAAAAGTTGTGTTTAATATATCTCATTAAAATATATACCAAATTTTATTTGCTGAAATCTTCTATACATTTCATGATTAGTTCTCGATGCGGATGCTAAATAAATGCCATGATCAATTCCTACTTCTTGTTCCGTGTGACCCTCGTAATGAGGCAGGGAGGGTTGCGAGTGAAAAGAATTTCCTTTTGTTGTCGATTGATTCAAGGGTTACATTCAATTAAAAAAATCTAACTTTGAACCATTGTTTCTTCCTTCTTCCCAAATTAGTGGTTTGTGACAACCCTGGAATTTTGCAGACTGCAAATATTTCACCTCGAATGTAGGAATAAGAGGAGGCCATTCAGCCCTTCGAGCCTGTTCCACCATTCAATGAGATCCTGGCATTGGGGACCCTGACTTGATTCTGACTCAAACGAATGGGATCATACTGGGTCTTAAGTGAAGAATTTCAATTAGCAGAATTGCTGATGGTTGCTGCTAATTTAATAATCTCACTGATGGAGTGCAATAAAAGAAAAGGCATCAAGACTGGAAGGTTGCAGGAGACAAGTACTATTGAAAACCAGCAGTTCATCCATGTTCGAGTACATGAGTGCATTGACATATTTGGGAATTACAGCAAGACCATTTGATTCATCCCAAGAAACGAACCCCTCTCAGTCTCTCACCCCCTCAAATATTTACTCAATTCTCCCCTCACTCTCCCCACACACTCTTCCTTTGCTGCCTCCCTCGACAATCGATTGCACATGTTCTCCAGCCTCTGCAGCAAGTAATTAGGTCTAAACTCTCTGTGCCCCTTTCCGCTTCTAAACCTGAGCTTGTGGTTCCAGCTTCTAGACTGTGTGCCAATCTCGAACACGTTCTGAGGGTTTTATCTATTCCCTTCAGGATCTTGATGCTTGAATAATCTCTCCTGAGCCTGCTCCACGAGAGTAACTGCCCAGGCTCTTCACATAGCTCAGGTTTATGCTTGATTGAGTCTCCATCTCCGACACTTGTACCCGTCTCACCTGGGAAAATCTTGGACACAAACAGCCTGATGTTAAGCTTGGAGCATCGGATAACTCTTCATTGTCTTCAAACACTTCAGCAAAACCTACTTCATTTATTTTCACATCATGAGTGTCCTGGCTTGAGGATGCCGATGTCTAATCAAGGTACTAATTTAAGGAAGGCTGCTCGCTCTGGCTATTACACAAAAGGTGATGGAATCATGGAATGAGGTTCTCCAAAATGCCCACTTGTTAAAAGTCCTGGGATGCATAGAATAAAAATGGAATTCAATTCATTCACAATCACCTCAAAACAGCGGCCCTGATATAGGCTCTTCACTTTCTGGACTTGAGTTCCAATTAGCCCATGATTTTGATCTGATTTCAAGTGCAGATCCCAGATGTGAACTGACAATAGAATTATAGAATTTGACAGCATAAAAGAGGCCATAACATTGCAGTCAGATTGGTGGGGAACGGAGTGGGTAAATCCCCCACCTGAGGTGTCGTCCTTTGGATGAATGGTTACACTGGGGTTCTCTTTGACTATCCTTGTGCTTAGGTGATATAATTCAGAACAGAGCATGAAGCCATCCCAGTGCCTGTACCAACATTGATGTGTTGGTTGGGTGAGATGACATAACTGTAGCGGGAGGAGGCTCATGTGGAGCATAAATACCGATATGGACCAGTTGGGCCGAATGACCGGTTTTTGTGCTGCAAATTCCAATTAATTCTAACATTCATCCTTCAACCGACGCCATCAAAATCAGATTCACTGGTCATACATCTCATGGCTGTTTGTGGGATCTTGCTGTGCATAAAATGGCTGCAAGGGGAAATTAAAAGAATTTTTTTCCTCGCAGAGGGTTATTAGAACATGACCCACAAGGGGAAGTTAAGGCAGAGACTGTAACATCATTTAAAAAGGAATTGGATAAGTATTTGAAAAGGAACAATATAAAAAGATACAGAGAGTGTCAAGGAGACAGGAATCACAGCAGGCTGGTTGATTTGAAGAGCTAGAATCAGGACAATGGGCCGAATGGTCTCTTCGTGTGTGATTTATGACTATGCATGTGAAGCATTTTAAGATAAGACATGGCTTAAATTTAAGTCTGTCTTTCAGACATTGGCCTAGAAATTTGTCTCAGGGCGGCGTAAAACGGGCGGTATCAGCGCCGCGTACCACGGGCGGTATCGGCGCCGCGTACCACGGGCGGTATCGGCGCCGCGTACGACGGGCGGTATCGGCGCCGCGTACGACGGGCGGTATCGGCGCCGCGTACGACAGGCGGTATCGGCGCCGCGTAAAGCGGGCAGTATCGGCGCCGCATATGACGGGCGGTATCGGCGCCACGTAAAATGGGCGGTATCGGCGCTGCGTAAAACGGGTGGTATCGGCGCTGTGTACGATGGGCGGTATCGGCGCTGTGTACGATGGGCGGTATCGGCGCTGTGTACGATGGGCGGTATCGGCGCTGTGTACGATGGGCGGTATCGGCTCTGTGTACGATGGGCGGTATCGGCGCTGTGTACGATGGGCGGTATCGGCTCTGTGTACGATGGGCGGTATCGGCACTGTGTACGATGGGTGGTATCGGCGCTGTGTACGATGGGTGGTATCGGCGCTGTGTACGATGGGCGGTATCGGCTCTGTGTACGATGGGCGGTATCGGCACTGTGTACGATGGGTGGTATCGGCGCTGTGTACGATGGGCGGTATCGGCTCTGTGTACGATGGGCGGTATCGGCTCTGTGTACGATGGGTGGTATCGGCACTGTGTACGATGGGTGGTATCGGCACTGTGTACGATGGGTGGTATCGGCACTGTGTACGATGGGTGGTATCAGCGCTGTGTACGATGGGTGGTATCGGGGCTGTGTACGATGGGTGGTATCGGGGCTGTGTACGATGGGTGGTATCTGCGCTGCGTTCGATGGGCGCTATCGGCACTGTGTACGATGGGTGGTATCGGCGCTGTGTACGATGGGTGGTATCGGCACTGTGTACGATGGGTGGTATCGGTGCTGTGTACGATGGGGGGTATCGGTGCTGTGTACGATGGGGGGTATCGGCACTGTGTACGATGGGTGGTATCGGTGCTGTGTATGATGGGGGGTATCGGCACTGTGTTCGATGGGCGCTATCGGCACTATGTACGATGGGCGGTATCGGCGCTGTGTACGATGGGTGGTATCGGCGCTGTGTACGATGTGTGGTATCGGCGCTGTGTACGATGGGTGGTATCGGCACTGTGTACGATGGGTGGTATCGGCACTGTGTACGATGGGTGGTATCGGCGCTGTGTACGACGGGCGGTATCGGCGCTGTGTACGATGGGTGGTATCGGCGCTGTGTACGACGGGCGGTATCGGCGCTGCGTATGACGGGTGGTATCGGCGCTGCGTACGATGGGTGGTATCGGCGCTGCATACGATGGGTGGTATCGGCGCTGCGTACGATGGGTGGTATCGGCGCTGTGTACGATGGGTGGTATCGGCGCTGTGTACGACGGGCGGTATCGGCGCTGCATACGATGGGTGGTATCGGCGCTGTGTACGATGGGCGGTATCGGCGCTGTGTACGACGGGTGGTATCGGCGCTGCGTACGATGGGTGGTATCGGCGCTGCATACGATGGGTGGTATCGGCGCTGCGTACGACGGGTGGTATCGGCTCTGTGTACGATGGGTGGTATCGGCGCTGTGTACGATGGGCGGTATCGGCTCTGTGTACGATGGGTGGTATCGGCGCTACGTAAAACGGGTGGTATCGGCGCTGTGTACGACGGGCGGTATCGGCGCTGTGTACGATGGGTGGTATCGGCACTGTGTACGATGGGCGGTATCGGCTCTGTGTACGATGGGCGGTATCGGCACTGTGTACGACGGGCGGTATCGGTGCTGTGTACGATGGGTGGTATCGGCGCTGTGTACGATGGGCGGTATCGGCTCTGTGTACGATGGGCGGTATCGGCTCTGTGTACGATGGGTGGTATCGGCGCTGTGTACGATGGGCGGTATCGGCGCTGTGTACAATGGGCGGTATCGGCTCTGTGTACGATGGGCGGTATTGGCACTGTGTACGATGGGCGGTATCGGCACTGTGTCCGATGGGCGGTATCGGCGCTGTGTATGATGGGCGGTATCGGCGCTGTGTACGATGGGTGGTATCGGCGCTGTGTACGATGGGTGGTATCGGCGCTGTGTACGATGGGCGGTATCGGCTCTGTGTACGATGGGCGGTATCGGCTCTGTGTACGATGGGCGGTATCGGCACTGTGTACGATGGGCGGTATCGGCACTGTGTATGATGGGCGGTATCGGCGCTACGTACGATGGGCGGTATCGGCGCTACGTACGATGGGTGGTATCAGCGCTGTGTACGATGGGTGGTATCGGCGCTGTGTACGACGGGTGGTATCGGCACTGTGTACGATGGGTGGTATCGGCGCTGTGTACGACGGGTGGTATCGGCACTGTGTACGATGGGTGGTATCAGCGCTGTGTACGATGGGTGGTATCGGCGCTGTGTACGATGGGTGGTATCGGCGCTGTGTACGATGGGTGGTATCGGCACTGTGTACGATGGTTGGTATCGGCACTGTGTACGATGGGCGGTATCGCCACTGTGTACGATGGGCAGTATCGGCTCTGTGTACGATGGGCGGTATCGGCGCTGTGTACGATGGGCGGTATCGGCTCTGTGTACGATGGGTGGTATCGGCGCTGTGTACGATGGGCGGTATCGGCGCTGTGTACGATGGGTGGTATCGGCGCTGTGTACGATGGGCGGTATCGGCGCTGTGTACGATGGGTGGTATCGGTGCTGTGTACGATGGGTGGTATCGGCACTGTGTACGATGGGTGGTATCGGCGCCGTGTACGATGGGTGGTATCGGCACTGTGTTCGATGGGTGGTATCGGCGCCGTGTACGATGGGTGGTATCGGCACTGTGTACGATGGGTGGTATCGGCACTGTGTACGATGGGTTGTATCGGCACTGCGTACGATGGGTGGTATCGGCACTGTGTACGATGGGTGGTATCGGCGCTGTGTACGATGGGTGGTATCGGCACTGTGTACGATGGGTTGTATCGGCACTGCGTACGATGGGTGGTATCGGCGCTGTGTACGATGGGTGGTATCGGCACTGTGTACGATGGGTGGTATCGGCACTGCGTACGATGGGTGGTATCGGCGCCGAGTACCACGGGTGGTATCCGCGCCACGTTCGACAGGTGGTATCGGCGCCACGTTCGACAGGTGGTATCAGCGCCATGTTCGACAGGTGGTATCGGCGCCATGTTCGACAGGTGGTATCGGCGCCACGTTCGACAGGTGGTATCGGCGCCACGTTCGACAGGTGGTATCGCCGCCGCGTACAACGGCCGGCCGATCTGATACCGCCCATTTTGCGTCACCGCCCGAGACTCATTTCTAGACCAGGATCTCTATGACGATGGAAATCCTTCAATCAGCCAGTTTGTTCACATAATTATAAATTTCTCTCACACTCGCAAATGCCATCGCAATTTACAGTACCTACTCTGTGCCTCACCACAAAGTGCAGCTTTTGCAGATAATTAAGGCAAGAATATGTGTCAAGCAAGCAGGCAATTGTTCAGGTAGTTAGGAATTATAAAATTAATTATTAAAGGAAGTAATTTGTAATTAAGTAAAGTGCAAAAAAAATTAGCTGGAGGAAAGTTGCAGAGGTGGGTGGTATCTTAATGAGTGATCGAGTCTCATTGCAGAGGATATATTTGAGTGAGTTCAGCAGGCTGTGAGTTCTAGCACATTTATTCAGTACCAAGGATGGGGAGAGATCCCATTATCATTGCTGGTGCAGTCAGTCTGTCAGAGTGGGGGCAATTTTGCCAGCCCTGGGGAGACGGGTATGGAGGCGGGACTGCTGGGAAAATGGCAGAATTTGGGGGCAGGCGGCAAACCCGCCCCCAACCCGCCTCCATGCCATCTTCCTAGGAGGCGGGTAGCCGTCCCGCGCCGGGTCCCATCTCATTGGAGGCAGGAAGGCATTAAAGCCCATTAACTGCCTGTTAACAGGTAGTTAATAGGCAGAAAATAGGATTATCCCCTTTTTGCCCTCACAAGTGCGGGCTTCCCGAAGGCTCACCAAGGCGAGTAGTGGGTCTGCGGGGGTCGGGCGGCGGCGGGGGGGGAGGGTGCAAAAATGTGGTGTGAAGGTAAGTGATGGGTGCAAGAGTGTAGAGGTTAGTATCTGAGGTAACTGCAAAGTGTTTTTAAAAGTGTACTTACCTTTGTTTCTTCCTGCAGGCTTCAGTCGGTTTGTATGCGGAGAGTCTCGTACCTCCGTGTTGGGATTGACAGGTGGCCGTTGCATTCACAGATGCAACAACCATCTCAATTCTGTTAAAGAAAGAAGTTTGATGAGGTCTTGTATTCAAGACCTCATCAAACTGCAGAGAATGTCAGTGTTTGACAGCTTCACAGAGCTGTCAAACGATGACAATTCATCTGTCAAAAATTTTTGACAGATGAAGCGTCATACATTGACGTGTTCGGCAACTGGCTTTCCCTTGATTGGTCTGCTAAGCCCGCTGGGTGGGTTTAACAAGGTCAATCAAGGGAAAATAGTGTGGGTTGGCCACAAATCGATGGAGGTGGGACATCGACCCGACAAGCAGCAGTCCCGTCTCCAACTCGCCCCCAGTCACAAAATCGCCCCCAGCAATAAGAAACATAAGAAATAGGAGCAGGAGTTGGCCATTCGGCCCCTCGAGCCTGCTCCGCCATTCAATAAGATCATGGCTGATCTGATCTTGGCCTCCACGCCACTTTTCCGCCCGCTCCCCATAACCCTTGACTCCCTTACCATTCAAAAATCTGTCTATCTCCGCCTTGAATATATTCACTGACTCCGACTCCACAGCTCTCTGGGGGTAGCGAATTCCAAAGATTCACGACCCTCTGAGAGAGGAAATTCCGCCTCATCTCCGTTTTAAATGGGCGACCCCAATGTTTGCCGTGTCTGGTTTTGCCTCTCTGCACTCGTCAAGGTGAGGCACAGGCGCTTGGCAAGAGTTGGGCTTGCGGGGTTTAAGCGTTCCATGGCGGCGTTGGGTTTGTCGGAAAGCGCGTGCGGGCGTGTGTTTGGACATCAGGCCAGAACAGGGTCCGCTGCAGCTGTGATGGCCAATACAGTCCAATAGCCTGCTACCACTCACTGCCTAGGCTCGCAGGAACTCACACTTGGACAAGGCCCAGGAGGGTGGCTGGTGCCTGTGGAACAGGACGCTATTGAGAAAATTTGGGGGAAAAAAATACATTAAAAATAAAAAGGCAGTTCAAATATCTTGTTAACCGTTCGACAGACATTTCTGTAGATTCAAAACCTGGGGAAAAAATCAGTATTATTTGGTCAACTAATTACTAATTATGCAACTCCTGCGCTGTCAAGCAACCACAAATAGCACCAGTGACAGCAAATCTTCTCTCTCGTGGTGTTAAATTAAACCGCGGGAACTGGCAGACCTAATTTGTGATTCTTATTCTAATTTTCCCAGAAGACGCTCACGGTTCTGCACAATAAACAAGCTCAGAATGATAATGAACCCCATACACCAATAGAAATGTCACATTATCCACCTCGCGCATTTAACCAGGCCAACCTTAGTAAAACAAATAAATTAAACGCTGTGCAGTTTCACACGCGGCGCCTCCATTTCCCTGCTAATATCTCCCTCATTTCACTACAATGTTCACTCTCCTTGTGATCATCAAGTTGAGGGATGTTAGTGTTGGTGAACGGAACATTTTCCCAGGGAGCAGAATATCTCCAGCGCTCCCAGAGCACTTATAGCCAAGGACTGTTAAAGTCAGCTTTTATTTAAAACGCCATTTTTTTCCGCATATTGTCCAGTTTTTAATGTTAGCAGCAAAGATCAAGGGGGAGGACTGATTGCAAAAACACCGAGTGGCTTCAGAGAAAACCAGTTACTATTTTAAACCTCAAGAATGCATGGTTGAAGTAAATGGCAAACTGCAATTATTGGTGCAGTTCGCAGTCCCCATTGTTTCGGAGCGTGGTGGCAGGTCAGAAAGCAATGTAAGCTTTCATGATCACAAAACCTCAACAAGCTATGTTAGCATTAAAATCCATTTATATTTGGATGGATTGTGCACTGCACGGTACTGACTGCTAAAATTAATATTTAAAGTAGCACATTACCGCCACTGCATTACGAAGCACAAATATTTTAAAGCCGGACTGAAATATGAAACAGTTGATGCTAAAATGTAATTTTGCAAGAAGTGGACTGAATGATGTATTGCCATTATTTATAAGCAATATTAGTAACATCATTGAGGCCATTACCCAAACTCGTCAATGTGTATCCTGACATTATAGATGTTAGGCATAAAACTAACCGGAATAGACATTTGGAAATAAAACAAAGGGAATTTTTTCTCAAATTCAAAGGTAAATCAACTATTATCCCCTAAAATCTAGAAATTAATCATTAAAAAAAATATTTTAAAGATCTGTAGTTTCAGCACGGGTTAGATACAAAGTAAAGCTCCCTCTACACTGTCCCATCAAACACTCCCAGGGCAGGTACAGCACGGGTTAGACACAGAGTAAAGATCCCTCTACACTGTCCCATCAAACACTGTCAGGGCAGTTAAAGCACGGGTTAGATACAGAGTAAAGCTCCCTCTACACTGTCCCATCAAACACTGCCAGGGCAGTTAAAGCACGGGTTAGATACAGAGTAAAGATCCCTCTACACTGTCCCATCAAACACTCCCAGGGCAGGTACAGCACGGGGTAGATACAGAGTAAAGATCCCTCTACACTGTCCCATCCAACACTCCCAGGGCAGGTACAGCACGGGTTAGATACAGAGTGCAGCTCCCTCTACACTGCCCTGAAATGTTTGATGGGAGAGTGTAGAGGGAGCTTTACTCTGTATCTAACCCGTGCTGTACCTGCCCTGGGAGTGTTTGATGGAACAGTGTAGAGGGAGCTTTACTCTGTTTCTAACCCGTGCTGTACCTGCCCTGGGAGTGTTTGGTTCTAACACCGGGATCCTGAAATGGAAGGTGTTATTTCCTGAGTACTAACATTCTTTACCTTGACAAATACAACAATTTACAGAAACAGAAAGGGTTTTATTATTTTTCTCCAGTGGCTGATTGCTGCTTTAATAAATAGAAAACCTTCACATTGAAAGTTGTATTTTATTCTGCAGATAAATAAAAATGAATTTACAAGTATATCTAGAAGAGAGATCTGTGTGTTAAATAGATGTACTGTGGAACCTGCAACAAATTCCTCAACATCCTATTTATGAATAAAGATTTGAATTGGAACATTGGATGCAGCCTTGTGATCGAACTCCAGCAGTGAAGAGCTTGCTCCTGGGAGACTGAGGTGGAGACTGATTATTAAATAAGAAGACCTCACTGTTAATTAGGAGAGGGTTTGCAGGGATGTAACGCACTTCATAGCGAACAAATCTTTTCTGTTACTTCTTAAAAATTAATTGGGTTTTCATCAAGGTGAAGGATGCTCTCCACCGGGAGCAGCAGTGTCAAGCACTCCAGGTAAGGCCAGGCCAGGTACAGCACAGATGGATCCTCCATCTCCTCTATCTCCTACTTCACATTTTGACATCCGTCGATTTCCCACACTAGCCATGTCAGCCGTGGCTCATTGGGTAGCACTCTTGCCTCCAGTGGCTTGGGTACAAAAATCTAGTCTGATGCTCCAGGGCAGTACTGAGGGAGCGCCGCACTGTCAGAGGGTCAGTACTGAGGGAGTGCTGCACTGTCAGAGGGTCAGTACTGAGGGAGCGCTGCACTGTCAGAGGGTCAGTACTGAGGGAGCGCCGCACTGTCGGAGGGGCAGTGCTGAGGGAGTGCCGCACTGTCGGAGGGGCAGTACTGAGGGAGCGCTGCACTGTCGGAGGGGCAGTACTGAGGGAGCACTGCACTGTTGGAGGGGCAGTACTGAGGGAGCGCCGCACTGTCAGAGGGGCAGTACTGAGGGAGCGCAGCACTGTCGGAGGGGCAGTACTGAGGGAGCGCTGCACTGTCGGAGGGGCAGTACTGCGGGAGCGCTGCACTGTCGGAGGTGCCGTTTTTTGGATGAGATGTTAAACCGAGGCCCCACCTGCCCTCTCAGGTGGACGTAAAAGATCCCATGGCACTATTTCGAAGAAGAGTAGGAGAGTTCTCCCTGGTGTCCTGGCCAATATTTATCCCTCTATCAATATCACTAAATCTGGTCATTATCACATAGCTGTTTGTGGGAGCTTGCTGTGCGCAATTTGGCTGCCGCGTTTCCTACATTACAACAGTGACCACACTTCAAAATTATTCCATTGGCTGTAAAGCGCTTTGGGACGTCCTGAGGTCATGTAAGACGCTGTAGAAATGCAAGTCTTTCTTTTGTTCTTTAGCTGTCCTGCAGCCTCTCTCTCCGAGAGTTAACAGCAAAAACCTGCATTTCTATCACCCCTTTAACGTCGAGAAACATCCCAAAGCGCTTCACAGGAGTGATATCAGACAAAAAGGAATGCCAAGCCAAAGAAGGAGATAGTAGGAGGGGTGACTAAAAGCTTGATTAAAGAGGTAGGTTTTGAGAAGGGTCTTAAAGGAAGAGAGGGAGGTGGAGATGTTTAGGGAGAGAACTCCAGAGCTTAGGGCCGAGATTGCACAGCCGCCAATGGTGGAGTGATGGAAATCAGGGATACACAAGAGTCCAGAGTCAGAGGAGCACGGAGTTCTGGGGGCTGGAGGGGGTGCAGCGGCGATTCACCAGGCTGATACCAGGAATGGCGGGATTGACCTATGAGGAGAGACTATGTAGTTTAGGGATGTACACACTGGAGTTTAGAAGATTGAGAGGGGACCTCATAGAAGTGTATAAAATTCTGACAGGTCTAGACAGACTAGATGCAGAAGGAATGTTTCCCTTGGCGGGTGAGAACAGAACTAGAGGACATAATTTAAGGATAAGGGCTAAACCATTTAGGACAGAAATGAGGGGGAATTTCTTCACTCAGAGGGTGGTGAACCTGTGGAACTCATTGCCACAGAGGGCAGTGTACGCCAGCTCATTAAATATATTTAAGAGGGAATTAGATATATTTCTACAGGCAAAAGGGGTTCAGGGTTACGGAGAGAAGGCGGGGACGGGATACTGAATTGGAGGATCAGCCATGATCTCATTAAATGGCGGAGCAGGCTCGAAGGGCCGGATGGCCTACTCCTGCTCCTATCTTCTATGTATCTATGTATCTATGGTAGGGCTGGAGAAGTTTACGGAGATGAGGGAGGGGTAAGTCCCTGAAGGGATTTAAACATGAGTATGAGAATTCTAAATTGGAGATGCTGGGAACCAGAACCAGAGCCAAGTTAACGACAATGTTTGGGTAGCTTTGTGCTGTGGGGCTCACACTCACTGGGAGCTGCATTGCAGCTGTCCAAACCCTTGCAGACAGCAGACAGGAGACTTTTATCCCACCAGTCTGAATTGAAACTGCTCTTGTGCAGGTGAAAGGCCAACGTCTAACTCACTGCACCACCCAATCCCTCAGAGTATCTTACTCTCAACATGTGGGAATAATATTTCTCTCCACAGAGCAAGTGGTATTAGAATTCTAGCACAAACCATCGCAGGCCAAATTGCCAGTATGACCAAAGGCATTTGCTTTACAATAACACCAACAGAATTTACCCTCTACTTCCATTTCCACTAACCCTAGGGCAGGGAGTAAACAGTCTGGCACCCGCTCCCCAAACACTAGGCTATTTCAACCCTGCTGATTGGCTTCCAAACCTCGAGATAGTAGAAAGCGTCGGGAGCAATGAAAGCCCTTGGCTCAAACTTAGGGAATATTGAAGTAGATTGTGGAGTAAAGCCGATCTGTCTGGACGATTCGCTTCAGGGGCTGTACTCGGCATGGTTTCAAGAGTGAGGCATCCTATAATATCCCCATCCGGCAAGCTCTCCATGTTCCATTGAGGGTCGATACCCGATTTAGGGCCAGGCTCTCGGAGGGCAGATACAGAGCAGCAATGACAGAGGCCGGAAGGTAAATTACTGCCTGCTTCGCTCATCTGAGGAGGGTTGCATCCTGTCAAATTTGGTCTGGACAATCGTGTTTTCAGATGGACTATCCATTCTAAAATATGATGTGGAGATGCCGGTGTTGGACTGGGGTGGACAAAAGTGAGAAGTCGCACAACACCAGGTTATAGTCCAACAGCTTTATTTGAAATCACAAGCTTTCGGAGCTGCTGCTTCTAAGTCAGGTGAAGTGAAGAAATACATATGGGCACAGCATATATAGTCAGAGAACACTGCCAGATGATTACAGTTAATCTTTCTAACTGCCCTTTATCACACCTCGGCAGAGAGACAATCACGGCAATCAAAGGTGTGGATGGTGTCCAACCAGCTCAGTCAGGAAGACATTACATCAAAGACGATAGCAAAATACACAAAGACAATGAGGTGGGGTCACAAGGGGTCAAATGTGGCAGATGCTGGGGTCTGTATGGAAAACAAAAAGATTTTTTACTTTTTTTGCTGGAAATCACAGCAGGTCCGGCCGCATCTGTGTAGAGAGAACAAGCCAACGACGACTCGAGTCTGGATGACTCTACATCAGGTGGGGTTACATGTAGCGTGACATGAACCCGAGATCCCGGTTCAGGCCGTCCTCATGGGTGCGGTACTTGGCTATCAGTTTCTGCTCGATGATTTTGCGTTGTCGTGTGTCTCGAAGGTCGAAGAATAAAAAAGAAGCATATTATCTAAATGGTGAGAGATTGCAGAGCCCTGAGATGCCGAGGGATCTGGGTGTCCTAATGCATGAATCACAAAAGGTTAGTATGCAGGTACAGCAAGTAATTAGGAAAGCTAATAGAATGTTATCGTTTATTGCGAGGGGAATTGAATACAAAAGTAGGGAGGTTATGCTTCAGTTATACAGGGCATTGGTGAGACCACAGCTGGAGTCCTGTGTACAGTATTGGTCTCCTTATTTAAGGAAGGATGTAAATGCGTTGGAAGCAGTTCAGAGAAGATTTACTAGACTGATACCTGGAATGGGCGGGTTGTCTTATGAGGAAAGGTTGGACAGGCTAGGCTTGTATCCACTGGAGTTTAGAAGAGTAAGAGGTGACTTGATTGAAACATATAAGATCCTGAGGGGTCTGGACAGGGTGGATGTGGAAAGGATGTTTCCTCTTGTGGGAGAATCTAGAACTAGGGGTCACTGTTTAAAAATAAGGGGTCGCCCATTTAAGACAGAGATGAGGAGAGATTTTTTCTCACAGAGGGTCGTGAGTCTTTGGAACTCTCTTCCTCAGAGGGCGGTGGAAGCAGAGTCTTTGAATATTTTTAAGGCAGAGGTAGATAGATTTTTGATAAGCAAGGGGGTGAAAGGTTATCGGGGGTAGGCGGAATGTGGAGTAATCAGATCAGCCATGATCTTATTGAATGGCGGAGCAGGCTCGAGGGGCCGAGTGGCCTACTCCTGCTCCTAATTCGTATGTTCGTATGTATGTTCGTATGACACAATAAGATCTCTTTTGAAACCTTCTTCTGCATCTCACAATGTGGATTTGTTAATTAATAAAAATCTTGTACAGTTTTCAGCAAATTAGCAACAAAGATATCCATTAGAACTCAGCCTGTGCCCACCTTCGCTGATGCCAATCCTGCTCCAAGTCCAGTTTAGACTTGGCAAAAGATGAAAGCTCTGTCGGACATTTTATCCCCACTTCCCACACCAGCCATTCTGTGTCTATCCTAGTTCCTCTGGTCGCACCTGGTTCAGTCAGGCCCGCTGCTCTGAGGTTGGGGGTGAGACACATGTTCAGGCACAGTAGCGAGAGCTGGTCTCTGTGTCTGGCTGTGGTGCACCTCACCCAGGATTGTTTCTGCCTGGGTGGCTGATATTACAAAGTTACAAAGTATTTACAGCACAGAAACAGGCCATTCGGCCCAACTGGTCCATGCCGGTGTTTATGCTCCACACGAGCCTCCTCCCACCCCCTCTTCATCTCACCCCATCAGCATATCCTTCTATTCTTTTCTCCCTCATGTGTTTATCCAGCTTCCCCTTAAATGCATCTACACTATTCGCCTCAACCACTCCCTGTGGTAGTGAGTTCCACATTCTAACCACTCTCTGGGGTAAAGAAGTTTCTTCTGAATCTCCTATTGGATTGATTAGTGACTGTCTTATATTGATGGCCCCTAGTTCTAAGGGGTCAGAGTTCCCACATACCATGATCAGCACAAAAAACAAATCCGAAAGATAAATAAAATGGAAATGCGATCACCAATTCCACGGCAGATCCTGGAATGTCAGAGGCCTGACAGTGCGAAAAAAAACTAAACTGAGGGAGGAAAACATTTCTCTTTTCAATGGTGAAAATTTATTACCCTATCAAAGCAAAGTGACTAATTTGCAAAATCTCTCTCAATCTACTCATAAAATGTTGCTCATGATTACAGTAAAACTTAGACGGTAATAACAAACTAACAAACATTTAGTGATGATATTTTTCATTTAGTGCAGCTCTGAGCTTTATGGTAGTTGCAAAATTAGTTATCGATTTCATTTATTGTCCCCATGTCTGGAGGCTTTTATTGTGAATTAATTTTGATGAGGCCAAGCTATCTGGAGTTCCCTCGATACTTCTAATTCACATCTTAGTGATATAATCATTTCCTCTTGTCCTTTTTCTCTCTGCCACGGAGCCGCACCACACAGGTTGGCATCTGCAGGCTCAAGGCTTACGTTAGGCCCTTAAATCCATCCCTTATTGACTCCTACTTTATTAAAGGCACTTAACAAATCTAAATCCTTTAATGTGCTGGTTTCCATTCTTGTTGTCGGTTCTTTCAGCATTGCCTGCTTCCTTTCTTTTCCCTTGTTTCTCTTCCCTTGACAACTGCAGTGGATTACTAGGCCTCAGGCTTCAAGTCTTACACACTCTAGGCCCGCCAGGAAGGAGCACCAAGTAATTAGTCTCACAATGACTGTTCTTTCTGGCAGCCTAAGACCTTTATTTTAAGAACATAAGAACATAAGAAATAGGAGCAGGAGTAGGCCAATCGGCCCTTCGAGCCTGCTCCGCCATTCAATAAGATCATGGCTGATCTGATCCTCACCTCAAATCTAAAGAACACAAGAAGTAGGAGCAGGACCCGGCCACTCAGCCCCTGGGCCCGCTCCGCCACCCACAGGGCCTTGACCGATCCGAACTCAGCCTCATGTCCAATTTCCAGCCCGCTCCCCGTAACCCCAATTCCCTTTACTTCTAGGAAACTGTCTATTTCTGTTTTAAATTTATTTAATGATGTAGCTTCCACAGCTTCCTGGGGCAGCAAATTCCACAGACCTACTACCCTCTGAGTGAAGAAGTTTCTCCTCATCTCAGTTTTGAAAGAGCAGCCCCTTATTCTAAGATTATGCCCCCTAGTTCTAGTTTCACCCATCCTTGGGAACATCCTCACCGCATCCACCTGATCAATTTTCATTGGCTTTAATTTTGCTATCTCCTCATGAAAAGGAGAGACGGCTCCTCTATAGACTACCTTTAATTGTTGTCACAGAGGCACGAGCTCGTGCAGAATCTCATGTAATGCCATACATTGGCTCAAGAGAGGAATTTTAAAGCATTTATGAGTAAAGTTGACACATTTTGCCAAATTACAGAGCTGGATGAGGACAATGCAGGGATTGGGGGCAGGGAGACAAGAGAGATCTAGCCTTGGGGTTGACATCTGCAATGTAGCTGATAAACACCATAGTGAATTAGCAATTAACGCTCCACGGGATGAGGCGCAGAAGCAAATGGAAATTAAATAATATATTTTTAAAAATAGGGTTTGTAAGCAGTAACGTTGAGTATTCAGGGCTGGGGGAGGGGGAGGGGCTGGGGGAGGGGCTGGGGGAGGGGGAGGGGCTGGGGGAGGGGGAGGGGCTGGGGGAGGGGGAGGGGCTGGGGGGGGGGGCTGGGGGAGGGGCTGGGGGAGGGGGAGGGGCTGGGGAGGGGCTGGGGAGGGGGAGGGGCTGGGGGAGGGGCTGGGGGAGGGGGAGGGGCTGGGGAGGGGATGGGGGAGGGGGAGGGGATGGAGAGCGGGGAGGGGGGGAGGGGGATGGGGAGGGGAGGGGGGGAGGGGGAGGGGCTGGGGCTGGGGGAGGGGGAGGGGCTGGGGGAGGGGGAGGGGCTGGGGGAGGGGCTGGGGGAGGGGGAGGGGCTGGGGGAGGGGCTGGGGAGGGGGAGGGGCTGGGGGAGGGGCTGGGGAGGGGATGGGGGAGGGGGAGGGGGGAGGGGATGGGGGAGGGGGAGGGGGGAGGGGATGGGGGAGGGGGAGGGGAGGGGGGAGGGGGAGGGGGAGGGGGAGGGGATGGGGAGGGGGGAGGGGAGGGGGAGGGGGGAGGGGGAGGGGGGAGGGGATGGGAGGGGAGGGGGGAGGGGGGAGGGGGAGGGGAGAGGGGGGAGGGGGAGGGGAGGGGGGAGGGAGGGGGAGGGGGGAGGGGGGAGGGGATGGGATGGGGGGAGGGGGAGGGGCTGGGGGAGGGGGGAGGGGGAGGGGATGGGGGAGGGGGGAGGGGGATGGGGGGAGGGGGAGGGGCTGGGGGAGGGGGAGGGGGAGGGGGCAGGGGGAGGGGGGAGGGGGGAGGGAATGGAGAGGGGGAGGGCTGGGGGGAGGGGGAGGGGATGGGGGGAGGGGGAGGGGCTGGGAGAGGGGGGAGGGGGAGGGGGGAGGGGATGGGAGGGGGAAGGGCTGGGGGAGGGGGGAGGGGGAGGGGGAGGGGCTGGGGGAGGGGGAGGGGGAGGGGGAGGGGGGAGGGGGAGGGGCTGGGGAGGGGGAGGGGGAGGGGCTGGGGGAGCCTCAGCTCCTGACCACACTTCACCCAGGAAAGTGCCGGAATGCTTCTCTCTCCTGATTTTCCATCTGGATTCACACGACGTGTGTGATCCCTGAAAATCGCCACTTTGACATCAGCTTTTAATCCTAAATGCTTTTGGACAAACCTGTCTGGTCCTAAAACGTGATGGCATTACTAGAGATTGAGCTGGTGCTGTTGGATGGCTTTGAATTGGTCCAATGGAAGACACATTAATACACTTAGAGGTACGCAAAACTAATATAAAATAACCATAACCGTGTTGTCATTATCAATAATACAATTAACATCCTGCAGTGCCCTGGTGGTAGAGGTTGTTGCTGTCGTATCTTCACACCGCTCTCCCAGGGAAGAAGGTGAAGCAGTGGAAGGATTCGTGGGCTGACAGGCCGCAACGTGAACGCTCCTTCCATGGCCGTGACCATCTCTATCCCAGCCGATAGCCAGGGGGGTGGGGGGGGGAGGTTTAGTCCTAGACGGCGAGAGGTTTCATGGGCTCCCACAACTCTATACGGTGAGGGGGAGGGTCACCCGCACCCACCGGACGCGAGTATCCCGCTGGATGTCAACCCGGAATTCCGAACTGGAGATCTGGTCTCTGCCGGGACAGTCTGGAGTGGGAATCGAACCCGGGACCTTCTGACCCAGAGGCGGGAATGGAACCACTGAGCCCAAGGCAATAAAAGAAGAGGCACTGAGGGAGGGCTCAGGACAGCCTCAAAGAGATGAAGAAACTAAGAGGGAGGCTGCCCTCATCAGCCATCAGACACCAGATTCAAAGTAATTAGTCAGAGGGCTCTGAAACAGATTGATCAGGAATAGCTTTGTGACATTGGGCTCATGGGTACCGCCCGATAAACCTGTCCAAGGGCAACAACTGACCAACAATGTGAAGAAAGTTCCAGCCCAGAGCCGAGAGTTAATCCCCGATTCCTGCCTGTGTTCCAGCCAACCTCATTTCCAAACCACTATTTAGATTTACTGTCCATTCTGTCGAGAATATAATTAATTGCTCTGGCTCCCAGAGCCTGCATAGGCGGAGAAGCCAGCGAGGTAATTGGAGGGAATGTCTACGCTCAGATGTGTCTGCAGAAGTGGATTTCCTCAGGGACCTTTACTCTGCTGGAAATGTGAGCGAGTGTTGCCTGTGCTGAATTAACGATGGGGATTGCTTCTTGTGTTGCCAGCTCTAATGTTGCTCCTTGCTGACGAACACACAGCGGTCAATCCAACTTCCTTAAAACATTACATCAAAACCAATATCATAAAGACAACCTTTTTGCTGGGCTATTTGGCAATGGGAATAACGGGGTCAATTCCTCTGGTGATTTTGGCATCTGAGAACACTGGGATCTTGCTACTCCACATAGGGTGATGCCAAATCCAAGGAGGAGGTCAATTGACCAGCGGTGGAGCAGATCCTGAGAGGAGCCCCAACAAAATCAGAGGGTCACCAACCCTGGGACAAGTAGAGGAACAAGCGGATAGGCTGCCTGGTACCCCCATTCCAGGACTAGGGGACGGAGTAAAATCTACAGAACAATGTTGTATCTCTGTGACTTAGCTGGTCAATGTTTAACTGTTCTTGCATAGCCTGCTATTCAACGTCATTACAATGGGAGGGTGGAGTGTGTTGTATAAAATATACAGAGTGATACAGCCCAGCAACAGTGTGTTATATAAAATATACAGGGCTAGAAATTCGGTATGTTAGCACCTCCCGTTATTGCCTGGCGGCGGCACTAATGGGGTGCTAAGGGGTTAGCGCCCGGGCGCGGTGAATACAGCGACGCCCGTGAACTTCAGTGCCGGTTTAGTGCTGGCGCTAACTCTTACCGCCTGGGCCTCTAGTGCCTCGCAGATCGTGACGTCATAAAGTGCGCAGCGCCCCGTCATTGCCCCGGATGGAAAATTCACTCGTGCCCCCAGCTGTATCGCCTCACGCCGACAACGCCAGCAAGAGGAGGCGTTGCGAGCTCGGCTGGCCGCTTCGCGAGCGGTAATTAAAGGGAATGCTTTTCAGCTCGCGCAACCTTTATTATTTGCACCAGTCTGGTGCCTGCGCAAAGTTTTGAATGTTTCATTGGTGCAAGATGTCCAAGCCCTCCACTTTGTGAGAGTGTTTGAGGCAATAATGGCACCCGCCCAGGTCGCCTTGCAAAACAGAACTGTTGACAACTAGCTTGTGCAGCATCATTGGCCCTTCCCTTTATGCGAGGGAAGCAGCCTCTGTGATGAAAGAGCGCCGTTTACAATGTGCTCGAAATTGTTTAGTGCTCTGCCGCTACCGCCCCGCTCTCGGACTTTAGCGCCCCGAGAGAAGTGGTTAGTGCTTGATTTAGTGCTCCACTTCCCTCTTGGAGTGCTAAAACTGAATTTCGCGGGAGGTGGGAATGATTAGCGCCTGGTGCTAATTTTTCAACTTTCTAGGTTTTAGCATCCCAAACGGGGCTATACCAAACTTTCCCCCACAGAGTGTTACAGCCCAGTAACAGTGCATTATATAAAATATACAGGGTGTTATACAGGAGGCTCCAGAATCCTGACCAACATTCCCCCCTCAAACAACACCACAGGCTCCGGAATCCTGACCAACATTCCCCCCTCAAACAACACCACAGGCTCCGGAATCCTGACCAACATTCCCCCCTCAAACAACACCACAGGCTCCGGAATCCTGACCAACATTCCCCCCTCAAACAACACCACGAAAAACAGATTCATCTCATTTGCTCTTTATAGGACATTATTGGGACTGGCTGTATATAACATATTCACCGTATTTTAGAATCTGTTAAGTTCACAGCAAAGGAAGACCATCTTGTCTGTGCTGACTCTTTGCTAGAGCAATCCAAACTAATCCCAATACCACGTATCTGTTTCAAATATTTATCCAGTTTTTCCTGAAAAGATGCAATGGTCTCAGCCTTAGTCGCTCCCTGTGGCAAAGCAATCCAAGCTCCAACACCCCTCGGTGTAAAGAGGTTTCTCCCAATCTCTCTCCTCACTCTCAGTGACAATTTTAAATTGACGATCCCTCATCAAAACTCTTCAGATTAAAAAAAAATCTTCATTAAATCTCTTCGTAGCCTAATCTGCTGCCATGGAAACTGTCCCAGGTCTGTCATCTCACCAGATCCATCTCAGGTCTCTCCTCTGAACTGTAGCTTCCCATCTCTGGTACCATCCTGGTGAATCCACACTATTTGCTTTTTATGGCTTGAATATCCTTTTTTAAACTGCACTCAGTACTCCAATCATGGCATAACCAGAGCTCTGTACAAAATATCCTTACCTCTTCACTCTCCTACTCAATCCCCCTTATTGAATGTGAAGCATTTTGAGATATTTCTGAGAGACACGACGAGGTGAAGTGTAAATGTGCATCAGTGGAATTAATTGCAGAATAAAGTGGTGTTTTGAAAGAAATCATTTCTCTCTGGAGACAAACTTCAGGAGATCACAGTAAATATTTAGGACATTTTTAATCTTTGGTTACGTGGAGTATTTTATCATCATTACAAAATATATATCAGTCCATCTGCAGACAGAAGCATATCTGATGGTCCTCTGTGTGAATATTCACTTAATTCTCACCATGTTCTATCCAGCAACTTGAAGTTTTCTGCCTATCAGTACAAGCTCACAAGGGTTTAATAGCAGCGCAGAACAGGCTGTAACAAGTCAGAATGTTTCAGCATCCTTGGGTTTGGAAGAGGAATAAGTTGGGTCTCTTTGGAATTGAGGTGGCTCCAGGACATAGCGGAGTCAGAAGATTGTGGGCTCGCGTTCCACTCCAGGGACTTCAGCATGAACTCTAGGCTGATATTCCCAGTGCAGTGCTGAGGGAGTGCTGCACTGTCGGAGGTGCCGTCTTTTGGATGAGACGTTAAACCGAGGCCCCGTCTGCCTTCTCAGGTGGACGTAAAAGATCCCATGGCACTATTTGAAGAAGAGCAGGGGGGTTCTCCCCAGTGTCATGGCCAATATTTATCCCTCAATCAACATCACTAAAACAGAACGGATAATCTGGTCATTATCACATTGCTGTTTGTGGGAGCTTGTTGTGTGCAAATTGGCTGCTGCGTTTTCTCCATTACAACAGTGACTACACTTCAGAAAAGTACTTCATTGGCTGTAAAGTGCTTTGGGACGTCCTGAGATCATGAAAGAAGCTACAGAAATAAAGGTACCTATCTATCTATCTAGTCCCTGACGTTCAGCCAACTCAGTCCCCATTTGTCCTTCTATTTATTTTTTACTGGTTTGTTCTGTTTGAATTTTGTGGCTCTGGAAGTTTGGAAAAGGCTTTTTTTAAAACTGTCGCCTTACTGATGGATAACTCCTAATTTCGACACGGAGATCTGTGCATATCAGTAACTTGAGACAGATGGAATTAATGGGAAACAGGAGTTTGAACTTTATATGTGGACTGAGACACTGCGGACCATGAAGATAAAAAGCTTGGAGACAACTCACATGAAGAAGGGCCCCAGCTGCTCGTGCCACCTCCGCCATGAGGGTCTTCACCTTCACCTTCATTTCTTTCTTTCAGAGAGAAAAGGGAAAAAGAATAAAATCGGTGAAATAGCACTCTATTGACACAAAACTACTTCTAGAAATAAATTATGGGTCTCTAGATTAGATCTGTGGATATCCCATTAATGGAAATTCAAACAGGGTTATTTAAATTTGACAATTCCCAAATCTTTCACCTTTGCAGAGAAGGAGACAATATTTCTGTTGTCATTTGCTCGATTGGGGAAATTCGCAAAGTGAATGTTTGAAAAATGCTTCACTTTCCCGAATACTGTTTGCCGGTTTTACCCAGGACTCGTTACCCAGCTCCCCGAAACACATACAGAAAATGGTGTAAGTACATTGCTGGGCAATGAGTGTCTGAAGAGAGAAAATTCCTCCCCAGGCCCCAAGCCGAGGTGCTGACCAACTGGATGGTGAATGGAGTGCGGAGACCAGAAGTGTCAAGGCCTCACGTCCTTGAACTCACAATCCGTTGACTCAGGTGAGTGCGACTAACTGAGCCAAGCTGACAATGCTGTCAACAAATGCCAAATACTAAAGTACAATCTTAATGCAGGATCCTGTAAATAGCACATGAATTACACGCAGGAAGACACAAAAGAAACAGAATAGCAAGAACAAGCCAAGAGACTAAAGACTATTCTTAAAATGTCACAATTTTCTACAATAAAAGAATAATGCCTGCATTTTAATGACTATTATTACTCCGGTCATTAGCCGCTTCATTTCATACCTCTCTGTGCCATACTGTAGGACAATACAGATGCCGATAAAACTGGAATTCAGGCCTGGGATGTGTTTGAATTGTCAATAGAGATACCTGTACATTGACCAGTCTTTCCCACTCCCCCACTGCTCCCATGCCATAGGTTTGAAATGCAAGATTTATTAGGAAAAGGAAAAGGTCTTTAGGCTCAACAGGATGTCCCTTTTTCTAGGTTCAGCCTCATATCCCCAACTCTTCACCAAATCCCCAACTCTACACCAAATCCCCAACTCTTCACCATATCCCTCAACCCCACCATATCCCTCAACCCCACCATATCCCTCAACCCCACCATATCCCTCAACCCCACCATGTCCCTCAACCCCACCATATCCCTCAACCCCACCATATCCCTCAACCCCACCATGTCCCTCAACCCCACCATATCCCTCAACCCCACCATATCCCTCAACCCCACCATGTCCCTCAACCCCACCATATCCCTCAACCCCACCATATCCCTCAACCCACCATGTCCCTCAACCCCACCATATCCCTCAACCCCACCATATCCCTCAACCCCACCATGTCCCTCAACCCCACCATGTCCCTCAACCCCACCATATCCCTCAACCCCACCATATCCCTCAACCCCACCATGTCCCTCAACCCCACCATATCCCTCAACCCCACCATATCCCTCAACCCCACCTACCCAACTTCTCAGCATAGCTTCCAATCCCTTCTCTCTTCAGGAACACATCTAATTTCCTCAAACTCCTTTATACTGTCTGCTTCAGTGACCTTCCCTGAACTTGTTACCTTTTGGGAGAGAAACGTACCTTCTTCCTCCTAACTTTCTAATTTTTAACCTGTCCCCTGGTATTTGAACCTTTCAGTACAGCAAACAATCTGGCCAATTCCCTTCATAATCTTAGGCTTCAGTTAGTGTTCACCGAAGACTCCTCTTTTGCAAAGAAACGTTACTGCTTGTGTGGACACTGAGTGAGGACAGAATTAGACCTGGTTATGGTGCTCCATAGCCTGCCAATCAAGGCACTGACACATGCCCCATAGATTTCTAAAATTCAGGGTTGGGTTCCTTCGAGTTAACAATGAATTTGGGATGAATGAAAGCCAGCAGGAAATATCCATGAGAAGAAAATTGATAGGAGATCTGGAGAATCTTATAAGACTACGATTTCTTGATAATATGGTACACTGTAGCATTCTGTACAATATGTTATTATTTTCTTTATCTGAATCATGGCGTAATATTAATCAAATGAAACTTAGACTGTATGAACAAATGGGTGTGTGATGGCGATAAGATTAAAACCTTGCATTAGCCGCTGCAGGGTCAATAAAGGGAACAATTTTCTTGGAATATCTGACAATGTTTATGAAACAACATATTGCTGACATTGAAAAGGGGACATCTACCCTTGGAAATCATGACTGGTGGGAGACCGTTTAAAACGTAGTGAACTTGAATTATACTGTATACGCAGTCACCCTCGCTATGCGAGCATGAATTATAAGAAATAAAAAATGGTGGATATGTTGAAACATAAAAGATTCAGAAGGGGATTGACAGGGTAGATGCTGAGAGGTTGTTTCCCCTGGCTGGAGTGTCTAGAACTAGGGGGCATATTCTCAGGATAAGGGGCAAGTCATTTAAGACAGAGATGAGGAGGAATTTCTTCACTCAGAGGGTTGTGAATCTTTGGAATTCTCTGCCCCAGAGGGCTGTGAATGCTAAGGGGTAGAAATTAGGTCGCGCCCCATTTGGGGCGCAAATATCGTCCGGACGCAAATATTAGCGCCTGGCGCTAATTATCGGCACTGACGGGAAACTTCACTTTTACCGCCCCGGGAGGTGAGTGGAGCGCTAAAGCAGGCGCTGCACACCTCTCTTAAGGCGCAAAGGCCGAGCAGTGAGGCGCTAACTCGGAGCGCTGGCGAAGCTCATGTAATGTCAGTCAGCAATGGAACACACACACAATGGCACGGGCCAGTTCTTAAAGGGGATGGTTAATCTTGCTTTCCATCCACATCCTGTTCATTGCTGCCTTGAATCTCGGCCTGGAGAGACTTGCACATCAAATGTGCTGGAAAGAACAATGGAGAGCACCAGGCAAAGAGCTCAGAGTGCAGCTCCCACGGTCTCTGCTAAATCGATACAAGGAATGGCAAATCAAAATGAACCTGCAAAGTGCTGCTCAGTACCCAAAACTCCTTCACACAACGTTGAATCTCTCCAGAAGTCTCTCCCTCTCTCTCTCAGAATGCGTAGTTCAAAAATGCCACCAACAATAAAGACAGGAAGAGGCCCCCTTTAAATAGCGCCCCCCCCAGCCCCACAGCGATTGATAGCGTTCCAGTCTTCTGGTCGTTGGATGCGCCAGGCGGTAAGGCAGGGGGCGCCACTCAATTTCCGCTACGGGGCGCCCCAAGGGCGTTGCACCATGGAATGACGTCACAATCTGCGCGCGCAGGTGGTCGCAGCGGTAAGTTTTAGCGCCGCCGCACAATCTCAAGTTAAGTTCTCGAGCGGCGCAAACATCGCTGCGCCCGGGCGTTAGCGGCTTTGCGCCCCATTAGCGCCCTCTTAAGGCGCTAACGGGTGGCGCAACCAAGTGAATTTTTACCCCTAAGTCTTTGAGTATATTCAAGGCTGAGATTTTTGGACTCTAGGGGAATCAAGGGATATGGAGATCGGGCGGGAAAGTGGAGTTGAGGTCGATGATCAGCCATGATCTTATTGAATGGCGGAGCAGGCTCGAGGGGCCGTATGGCCGACTCCTGCTCTTATTTCTTATGTTCTTATGGACATCCTGGGGAGTTAAAGGTTAATGATCAAACTTCCTTGTAGCTTGGAGTAACAGACTTTCCAAGATAAACAGGATGGCTTTGAAGTGTCATGAGAGGAAAGCCTGGCTCGTCTTCTGCTTTCAGTGCCCGAGTGTTATATACGGGAAATGCTTGTGCAAGGGAATAAGGGACAGTACTGACGTCAGCCATGAGTGATTAAAGTACAACTTTAGTGGCGAAGGTAATGAACATAGGTAGAGGGATCCATTAACTATAGCGTAGAAAGATAATAGTTAATAAAGCCTGTTCTTCAAAGAGGTTAAGAACAGTTAGGCCAGGAAGTCTTGTTTAAGGGAAGTATCTTTGAAGTAAACAACTACAACTGTTTACATGAATGGACTATCTTCAAAGGATTCAGGAATAGAAACGTCACGAGGTTTTATCTGTGACATGTACCTTTGACGTAGGCAAAATATGATGTAGAAAGGAGCATGGTTTTCAACAGATCTTCGGAGGGCTCAAAAGGTGGAGCTAGAAACTGAAAGCCAGTCCAGTTGAGCCGATCACATACCTGGTATCAATAAAGTCTGTTCCATATACTCCACCATCAAAGGTCTCGTGCTTAGTCAAAACGTGTTGTTGTGAAGCAGAGGAGGAAGGAGGTTGACTACTAACATAGAACAGACAATTGGATGTGGCCCAGTCTGACAAAACTATCGTCCTTTCGGAGAGGAAGAAGAAAGTTGGAATGAGGAAAAATAACCAAGAAGATGAAATGATAAAGAGAAACATTAAGCAGGCTGTCAGCTAACATCCACACTTCATTTCGTTATTGAAGATAAAACCCTAAACGGCTTTCTCAATATTTTTGGTAAAATCCCAGCAGAGGACTTGCAGAGAGCATCAGTTAATTAAAAATGAATCTCTCTGGAAGACTGTACCAGACAAGTACACAAGGCTTCCTCTGCACATATTCTGTGCAGCAGCTGTGCTAAGGGAGTCATATTATTAACCTCCTGCTGGCCCTCACTCTCATCCAAGGCCTTTGCCCCACTTGACATATTTTAGATCTTGCCTTCAAGCTGATGGTCTTCAGTTTGAAGATTATATTCCTTTTCCCTCCGATTTACTCCTCTCCTCTGCTGAAGGAGTGAACTCACATCGAGAAATAGTTCAGCAGGAGCCAACGGCCTCAACAACAGATCAGGAAAGGTTGCCCGCAAATTTCCATCATTTCACCAATAAAAGTTCAGCAATATTTAGTCAATCTGAGTACAAGGAACCTTTAGGAACAGGAAAGGTCATTCGACTTGAGAAGTTCATCCACGTGTCATAGAATCATAGAAATTTACGGCACAGAAGGAGGCCAATGTTAGCCGATTGGGCCTCCTGTGGCTTTGCTCCTGAGTAGTCTGGTTATGGTTATTCTGTTTACCTGCTAACCTGTCATTGCTTGTCAACTCTTGAGGTTAATCAGAGGACAGTAAATGTCTGGTCCAGTTCAGGCTCCAGGATAATGAATGGTTTTCCTTCTCTTTTCTTTTGATCGTTTTGTCTTGGTAACAAAATTTGACTCGTGTGGAACACAAGGCTGTGCTTTAATCTCTCGTCAAATCCTTCAACTTCTTTCACTGGCGGTCTAGCAGGGAAATCTAATTTCAGGTCAACCCATCATTCCTTTTCAATATTCCTTTCACTGGAAGGACAAAGCCAGTGAATTCACTCGATCACGCACCATAAAACTCTCCCACTCCCTTTCATACATGTACTGAAGTAACGTCACCCACTCCCACAGCAAATTCAAGCCCAGAGAATATCACTTAGTCACATCCTACAATCATGAAGAAGACACAATGCACGAAAGTTCCTGGCAGTTCAAAATGCACTCTCTCAATCGCTTGGACCCTGAACAGTGCTACAAATGGTCATGGCTGAAATTCAATATTCTGTTGACTTTGGACCAAAACCAGTGAATTCAAACTAATACAGAATCATAGAATGATATAGCACAGCAGGAGGCCATTCGGCCCAACGTGCCTGTGCCGGCTCTTTGAAAGAGCTCTCCAATTGGTCCCACTCCCCCCTGCTCTTTCCCCAGCGCCCTGCAAATTTTTGAAAGTCACTATTGAATCTGCTTCCACTGCCTTTTCAGGCAGCACATTCCAGATCACAACAACTCACTGCGCAAAAAAAAATCATCTCATCTCCCCTCTGGTTCTTTTGCCAATTACCTTAAATCTGTGTCCTCTGGTTACTGACCCTCCTGCTACAGGAAACAATTTCTCCCTATTTACTCCATAAAAACCCTTCAAGATTTTAAACACCTCTATTAAATCTCCCCTTAACCTTCTCTGCTCTAAGGAGAACAATCCCAGTTTCTCTCATCTCTCCACATGACTGAAGTCCCTCATCCCTGGGACCATTTTAGTAAATCTCCTCTGCACCCTCTCCAAGGCCTTGACATCCTTCTTAAAGTGTGGTGCCCAGAATTGGCCACAATATTCCAGCTTAGGCCTAACCAGTGTTAATGAGGGTTTAACATATCTTCCTTGCTTTTGTAGTCTATGCCTCTGTTTACAAAGCCCAGTATTCTGTACGCCTTTTTAAAAGCCTTTAAAAATCATTAGTGATTATAATGCTGATCTGTCAGCTTGGCTCAGTTAGTAGCACTCTCCACTCTAAGTCAGAAGGTCGTGGATTCAAGCCCCAGAATAGAACTTGAGTCCATACTCTGGGCAGACACCCCTGTGCAGTGTTGGGAGGTGCTGTCCTTTAGATGAGATGTCAAATCACTTTTGCCTGTTAACAATCCCGTGGCATTACTGAAAGAAAAGCAGGGAGTTGTCCCACTGTCCTGGCCAACATTCATCCCTCAACTAACAGCACCAAAACTAGCTTAACTGGTCATTCCTCTCATTGCTGTTGTGGGATCGTCCTGTGTACAAAATGGCTGCTACATTTGCCTACATAACGGTCACTGCACTTCAAAGTAACTGTATGTAAAGCACTTTGAAGTGTTTGAGATATGATAAGGCGCTGGACTGTAATCAGTGGTTGGAACCCTGGCTGATTTTCCTCCTAATTAGCCGGTTGGATGGTGGTGGTGGTGGGGGAGGGAGGGGCCGGGGCGGAGGGGCATTGGAAATGGTACGGCTAACTGCACCAACCCAAATGCCACCCTGGTCCAGGTCAGTGGACACTGCACAGGCCGAGACCCTTCCCCTGTAGCTCATATCTTGAGAAGGTGGTGCATTCATTTACTGAGCCTTCAGGGCAAAGCTTGCTCGGCTTTTAGTTTAAATCATTCATTTCTTATGTTTTGTTTCCACTAAATGACAAACACAGACTCAGTGTAGAATGAAATATTCATGCAGCCTCCTCTCCCTTCTACTCAGGTCATGCAGTGATTTGTGCAGATGCAGCTAGATGCAGAAATCTCCATCGGGGTCTGTCGATAATTCAGCCTTTTACTGTCTCTCTGCAGCAGGGTCAATAAAACAGTAACTGGGGACAGCTTCCAAGGGCCTGGATCTAGCTGTTATAGTAAAAACCAGTAATTGCATAGGAACCACCAGTTAATCCCTCTGGGTGATATTAAAAAGATTTAGTAATGTTGTAAAGTGATTCAGGGGCACAGTCAGATTTAACCCTTTCAGGACTTGTTTCTCATTTCTTTCGAGAATGCTTGAAGGGTCAAAGCCTGCGCAGAAGGCTGAGAAGAGAAGACGGGATAAATGAAGAAACTTTTGGTGATCGTGTAACCAGGGCGATGTCGGATCACCCGCCCGTTATAAGTTCCGCCCGATCCGATATGGCCCTCTTTACACAATTGCCAAAAGCTAATATTGCCCCCCATTTTCTAAAACCTGTAGCTTGTAAAGGAAAGGGAAGATTGAGGGAGGTGAAGAGTTCCATAATTTTGAGGGCTTGGGAAAGAATGAGTTGGAGACGGTGCAATGGGTCTTGATCTCAGCTCAGGGAGGAATTGTCTTTCTGTGTCACAGGAGATCCTACAATGCACTTGTCTTCTGTGATTTAATATACACAGGGCGGAACCTTGAACGCGATTGTTTACCAACATGTTGTGTTTATTTTTCTTCTTTCTTGCTCTCTTTATGTGAATAGATTTTGTCTGTGTTTAAATTGTGAATTCTGGGAGATTCTCTCACTGCTAACTTACCTGACGAAGGAGCGAACTGCTTCGAAAGCTTGTAAAATTAAATAAATCTGTTGGACTATAACCTGGTGTTGTGCGACTTCTCATTTTTGTCCACCCCAGTCCAACGCCGGCATCTCCACATCATGACCTCTTTTTTTGGACACTGCTCTGGTCAGTGCTTCTCTGACCTCCTCGCTTGTCCCTCCCCAGCTACAAACACACAGTCCTACACATAGAGATATAGACCGTTTGAAGATTGGATGAGATCATCGGTCCATTTCTTCCCTCCTGCAGTTTTATCCTATAAATAAACTATGCTCTTAGTAAAGTAAATATTTTTTACATCCAGCCTGAATCCACCTCCTCCGCCTACACTATAGACCTTTAATTCTGTCGTCCTTTGCTAATTCAATCAGCCCGGTCTGATTCCCTTCTCACAGTTCTCTTCAATGGGAAGGGTGCTGGTTTTTTGGGTGTTATGTTTTATTCTGTAGCCCCCTTTTATTTTTATAAATCTTTTTATCTCTTCTCTGTGCCTTTCCAGCTCAGCTACACCTTTCTACGGTGTGGGTTCCTGAACTGTACACGATACTCCAGGTGGGACCAGGCCAGTGCTGTATATAATCGCACCAGTACTGCCTTTGACCTACAACTCATTCCTCTTTCTATGTAACCTAACTTCCCAATACCTGTTGTGACAGCAGCGAGACATTGGGTTGATGTCTGGAGGGCTCCAGCTACATGACTTAGATCCCTTTCCTGATGAAGCCTGGCCAGTGTTTTCCCATTAATTCTGCAATCACTCTGCCTGTGCCTTATCTCCAGGTGCATGACTTTACACTTTAGCTACATCTTCTAACTGTCTGCCACCTAAGTCCTCTGGGACCTTATCCCCATTCTCCAGCACATTCACCCCTCCTATTTTGGTGACATCTGCAAACTTTGAGATGAAGTTACTGACACTCTCTTCCAGATGATTATATGAAAACATTGGAGTACTGGTCCCGACACCAATCCTTATGGGACCCCACTGTCACACCCCTTCACCCAGAAACCATCCCGTTCACACAAACCCTCTGTTCTCTATCACCCACCACGATTCAATCCATTGCATTGCTACCAATACCACCTCTGCTAATTTTCTGACCTAATTATCAGTGAGACGTCAAACTAAACGCCAAATTCTGCAACACACACACTGCTCCTTATATTGACGGGAAAGGGCAGTAACTCCCTGTCTTGTTAGCCTTGCCCATATCCCAAAAACAAATGCAAAAAGAAACTCTTTAATTCCCTGTGGCAGAAGTTTCAAGGATTCGTCTGCCCTTCCCTGTTTTCCAGGCAGGCCTTCTTTACCCACTAGACTTCCTGCGACTCCTAGTTATACTGTCACTGCCGCACCTTCCACACCTTCCACCTTCTCCTCTTTCTACATTCTACAGGGTTTTAAGTCCGGAGCGTAGTATCGCCAACCAATACTTCTTGATTTACCTCCTCTTAATAGAAATTAAATGGTACAGTTTTAAAGGGGGTGCAGGAACAGAGCGACCTGGGGGTGTGCGTACACAAATCTTTGAAGGTGGCGGGACAAGTTGAGAAGGCTGTTAAAATGCATACGGGATCTTTGGCTTTATTGATAGAGGCACAGAGTATAAAAGCAAGGAATTTATGGTAAACCTTTATAAAACACTGATTAGGCCTCAGCTGGAGTATTGTGTCCAACTCTGGGCCCCACACTTTAGGAAGGATGTCAAGGCCTTGGAGAGGGTGCAGAGGAGATTTACTAGAATGGTTCCAGGGAATGAGGGACTTCAGATATGTGGAAAGACTGGAGAAGCTGGGGTTGTTCTCCTTAGAGCAGAGAAGGTTGAGCGGGGATTTATTAGAGGTGTTCCAAATTATGAGGTGTTTTGAGAGAGTAAATAAGGAGAAACGGTTTCCACTGGCAGGAGGGTCGGTAACCAGAGGACACGGATTTAAGATGATTAGCAAAAGATCTGGGGGAAATTAGAGAATTTTTTATGCAGTGAGTGGTTGTGATCTGGAACGCGCTGCCTGAAAGGGCGGTGGAAGCAGATTCAATAACAACTTTCAAAATGGAATTGGATAAATACTTGAAAAGGAGAAATTTGCAGGGCTATGTGGAAAGAGCAGGGGGGAGTGGGATTAATTGGAGAGCTCGTTCAAAGAGCCAGCACAGGCACGATGGTCTGAATGACCTCCTTCTGTGTTGTATAATTCTATGATTCTTTCACTCCTGTTCTTTGTAACCTCGGCAGAGTCCTCTATGATGTACTTTGGCCTTTCATTCAGCCTCCTGAATAATTAAATTGAATCATCTCAGGTACTGACTAAATCCTGAATCCACTGACTTTTGTGAGATCAGCAAACTAATTTACAGGGAGTTGTTCAGTGATGTTCCCTTCAGCTTCTTGCTCCCACCTTCGCAAAGTGTAATTTGTTTCCTGAGAGTTTGGTAACAATTGTCAGTGCGCTGGGAAGGAGAGAGAGAAAGAAGAAAGAAAGACACAGATGGAGCAACTAATGGCTGAGGTTACAAAGAACAGGAGTGAAAGAATCATAGAATTATACAACACAGAGGAGGTCATTCAGATCATTGTGCCTATGCTGGCTCTTTGAAAGAGCTCTCCAATTAGTCCCACTCCCCTGCTCTTTCCACAAAGCCCTGTCCAGTGGAGGGGGATGGGGGTACGGTGGGGGAGGGGAATTCACTGCCCTGCATTAGGGTACTGAGTCACACAGACCAGGAAGATCCCAGGTTCAGTCTGCAATCCGTGCTGATTAGGTTCAGTGATGACGATTAAGAACATAAGAAATAGGAGCAGGATAGGCCATACGGCCCCTCGAGCCTGCTCCGCCATTCAATAATATCATGGCTGATCTTCTACTTCAACTCCACTTTCCCGTCCGATCCCCATATCCCTTGATTCCCTTAGTGTCCAAAAATCTATTGATCTCAGTCTTGAATATACTCAACGACTGAGCCTCCACAGCCCTCTGGGGTATTGGGGTAATTCCAAATATTAACAACCCTCTATGCTTCTATTAAAGCTAAAGGGATCAAGGGATATGGGGAGAAAGCAGGGACAGGGTACTGAATTTGGATGATCAGCCATGATCTCATTAAATGGCGCAGCAGGCTCGAGGGGCCGAATGGCCTACTCCTGCTCCTATCTTCTATGCTTCTATGCTCTGAGTGAAGACATTTCTCCTCAGCTCAGCCCTAAATGGCTGGCCCCTTATCCTGAGACTATGCCCCCTAGTTCTAGACTCCCCAACTAGGGGAAACAGCCTCTCAGCATTTCCCCTGTCAATTTTATATGTTTCACTTAGATCACCTCTAATTCTACTAAACTCCAGAGAATATAGGCCCAGTCTACTCAAACTCTCCTCATAGGACAATTCGCCCATCCCAGGATACAATCTAGATTGACTGTGTTGGGGAGGAAGGAAGGAGAGAGGAGAGTGAATCCCTGATTGTTATCCAGTATAATTCTGCTGGAAACATGCACGTATGTTGAAATCACGTGAAGGAAGGAACAAACCCGGCTGTGATGCCCCTGCTGACTCTTGGGATGGAGCGTTGCAGCCGTCTATTACCAATGTAGCAGTGGGATGGCTTCAGCCCAATCTGTGCGGGTGTTGGTCCCACTGCAAATTCGTGGAGACCATTTTTTAGGTGTCCTGCATGGACGTCAAGAACGCATGTTGAAGGACCCCGCTACAAAATCTGTTCCCTCCCTGTGGAGCCAAGAGAAGCAGGAGTTTCCCCAGACTCCACATTCCTGGCGATCGAACACCAATCATTCCCTGATCCAACCCCCCGCCCCTCCTGAAAGAGCTGCTGCCGGGGGCCCGAAATTCCATCTCTCTCATGGGGCGAGCAGCCTGTGGGGGGGGGGCGACAGGCCCCACCCACCTCCCCGAAGATGTAGATCAGGCCCGATGCCCAATTTGGGGCCGGCCTTAGGCCTCTCTGTCTTGACGTGTTGCTCGAGAAGCGTCTACCCTGGGCCTGAAAACGGGCCCGGACTAGTTTCTACCCCTCAGTGTCCAGCCTCGCCCACACGAATGGTCACTCGGTTGAGGGAGCAGAGAGCTGGCACTCTACCCCGGCATAAATCACTTCTACTTAAGAGAAATCTAACAAAATGAAAAAGAGGAAAGAGTGACAGATCGAGAGAGAATGAAAATCAATCTAGTAATTCGGTGCCTGGTAAGTGATTCGCAGTTCTAACTGGGTGATGTCTTGCTCTGTCCTCTATCCTTGCACATTGTTTTCAGGTTAAACTGAGAGCTGCTTTACTCTTGTATTGATTGTTAATAATTTACTCACTTTTCTGAACTGGTGACAGGAATTAAATAGAGACTAGCTAACAGCCCGTTGGGTTAATGCCAGGCAGAGAGGCTTGAAATATTTATGTCGGGCCCTGGTGGTTTTGCTCTGAACAGCGCTCCTACACTGTCTCTATTAGTAACAGACATGTGCTCTCCAAGCAAGTGCTGAAAATCTGAAATAAAAACAGATTTCAACTAGCCCACCTCAATTGGGATTTCCCAACCAGCGAGCACACTGATGATTCGTTTATTGCTTGTCCGTTCCCTGGTTCAGTACAGCGAGCACGAGGAGCCCACAGCAGTGTCTCGCTCCTAGAACAGTGTGACCCACACGTTACTCAGAGAGTAGGAGTAGTTGAACAGCTAGGGCCGAGTGTGCAAGCGCTTTCTCTTCATGGACCACCTAAGTGTGTCGAGTCTGGAGTGCCGCATAAGATGATAGAATCATCGGAATTACAGCACCCAAGGAGGCCATTTGGCCCATCGCACCTGTTCCAATGCTAGCTCTTCAATTGGAGCTGCTTGCTGTAATCCCATATCTCTGCCTTTTCATTATCTTTTTTTTTAATAAATATTCCTCTTCAAATACAAGTCCAATTGTAGATGAAGTTAGACTCTGTGGGGTAGATCTTGTTCAATCTGCGGACACTCATTCTGAACAAAAATAGGTGTCAGCAGTCACCAAAGAGCTCACTGCAAAAAATTAGCTGATATTCTGACTGTCTGCTTCGATATCAAAGGACGAACACCGACGGCGAGGGGCGAGAGCGAGTCGGCAGCCCGTTTTATCTCTCTCCGCACAAATAACACAGGCGCATTTTCCAGGATAATTTTCTTATGCTCCTCAAATTGTCTATTTCACCAAAGAAAGAGCGTCCTGGGCATTCTGTCCATGCATTCACCATCTCCTGTCTCGCAGTTCATTCTAAACTGTCTGTTCATCGTTCTCTTCTGAGCTTCAGTCTTTGCTCCTGGTTAGAGCCCTGGCTACGTGAAAATATTTCCCTTCCCTCCCTCCCTCCCTCCCTTCAAATGCCTCCTGAAGATATGGTACTTGGGAGTGCGAGTTCATAAAATCAGCCCTTGGTGCAGCACTTTGAGATGCTGCCATGACGCAAGGCGCTATATTGCATGTGAGGGTCTCCTCTGTTTCCAGGCTTTGCCTGGAAATTCTCTGCATGTCCAACCTCGTGTATCACTTCATCCTGTTACCACTGGAATTGTTTCTGCAGTTGGAGTGTGCTGGTGACCTTTAGTCCAGTGATAGGTTGTGTGGTGTGGAGATGTCTTGCTGGTAATATAACAGCCTTTCAAGACTAAAGATGCGAGGACTGCAAACATTCTCATTTATGAGATGCAGCATCTTGTTCAGAAAGACCAATGAGTAATAGATCTGAACTTCTGGAGTCGCCCATTGAGGAGGCTTTAAGAAATGAGAAACATCACACCCGAAATGTAAGACCATCTCAGCAGGCCCTTTGTAGGCAGATGCTGGGAGCTCCAGGAGCTGATGTGACAATAGAGGGTGTGACTGAGTTGCTCTGGATGTGGGAGGCTTAGTGATCCCATTACATGGAAGATAAATCCAACAGTTTGCTTTCAGGCTCGACAGAATAATGGGAAGTTTTCTCCACTAAGGTCATGCGTCCAAGGAAGCAAAAAGGCAATGGAGCAGAGTACAGAGAAAGACTTGGCTTTAGATCACACCTTGTCACATCTCTCAGCACTCACATACAGTGCATTGCTTTGAAATGGAGTAGGCAAAAACAGCAGTCAATTTGTACACAGCAAGATCCCACAGGCAGCAATGAGATAAGTGATATAGAAACAGAAAATGCTGGAAATACTCAGCAGGTCAGGCAGCATCTGTGGAGAGAGAAACAGAGTTAATGTTTCAGGTTGATGACCCTTCGTCAGAACTGGAAAAAGTTAAAGGTGTAACAGATTTTAAGCAGGTGCAGAGGCAGGGCAAGGGGGGGAGGGGAGGAAAGAACAAAAGGGAAGGTCTGTGATAGGGTGGAAGGCAGGAGAGATTAAATGACAAAAGGTATGATGGGGCAAGGCAAAAGGAGATGGTAATGAGACAAGTAAACAAACAAAAGATGAGTCAAGAAGAGGTGTAAATGGGAATGGCAGAATCATCAACAGCTGCCATCTGAAAAGATAGGGGCCGAGGTTATGGTCTGAAATTGTTGAACTAGATGTTGAGTCCAGAAGGCTGTAAAGTGCCTAATCAAAAGATGAGGTGCTGTTCCTCGAGCTTATGTTGAGCTTCATTGGAACAGTGTAGGAGGCCGAGAACAGAGAGGGCAGAGTGGGAGTGGAGTGGAGAATTAAAGAGACAGGCGACCGGAAGCTCAGGGTGATGCTTACGGACTGAGTGGAGGTGTTCCGCAAAGTGGTCACCCAATCTACATTGGCTCTCGCCAATGTAGAGGAGACCGCATCGTGAGCAGCGAATACAGTATACTAAATTGCAAGAAGTACAAGTAAATCACTGTTTCACCTGGAAGGAGTGTTTGGGGCCCTGGACAGTGGGAAGGGAGGAGGTAAAAGGGCAGGTGTTGCATCTCCTGCGCTTGCATGGGAAGGTGCCATGGGAAGGGGAGGGGCTGTTGGGGGTGATTGAGGAGTGGACCAAGGTGTCGCGGAGGGAGCAGTCCCTTTGGAATGCTGAAAGGGGAGGTGAGGGGAAGATGTGTTTGGTGGTGGGATCACGCTGGAGGTGGCAGAAATGGCGGAGGATGATCCGTTGAATGTGGAGGCTGGTGGGGTGAAAGGTGAGGACAAGGGGAACCCTATCGTGGTTCTGGGAGGGAAGGGAAGCGGTGAAAGCAGAAGTGCGGGAAATGGAACGGACATGGTTGAGGGCCATGTCAACCACGGTAGAGGGGACTCCTCAGTTGAGGAAAGAGGAAATCATGTCGGAAGCACTAGCATGGAAGGTGGCATCGTGAGAACAGATATGATGGAGATGGAGAAACTGGGAGAAAGGAATAGAGTCCTTACAGGAAGTGGGGTTGGAGGAAGTGTAGTCCAGGTAGCTGTGGGAGTCAGCGGGCTTATAGTGGATGTTTGTCGAGAGCCCATCTCCAGAAATGAAGACAGAGATGTCGGGAAAAGTGACCAGTTAATGTATTTCTGGTGATGTCAGTTGAGGGAGGAATGTTAATAAGAATTCCTCTATACAAATGGCATGGGCTTCTTCATTATTCATCAGAACTAGAAGAACAAATAGATGGGGACTTGGCTTAATGCCTTACCCGAAGGAGCACTATTCTGATCACACAACATCCACCTGCTCAAGTCCCGGAGTCGAGCTTAAACCCATTGCCTGGTGACTCAGTGGCGAGATTGCTACCAAGCTGACTCCTGGAAAAAGGACAAGAGTGATAGAAAGAACGACAGAATGAGAGGAGAGAGAGATAGAGAATAAGACAGTTGAGCTGTTATCCAGCGGAGAAAATGAATCTTCATCCCTTGTGCTCGGGGTGTTTGAAGAGCTGAGTAATTGGCTCTGACACCATCTGATGAGCCATGTCACACTGCAACTGCCTGCTTCCTTTCAATTAATTGCAACTTAAAGGGTCTGGGTGGGATACCAGATTATAGCACTAAATGTTCAGTTAATTCTGGGATTCAGGTCTGAATCAAACCCAGAATAATGATATGAAAAGGCTTTGGTGAAACCAATCTCAGACAGTCTTAACCCAGCCCTTAGTTGGCACGAAACCATCTACGACTGAACACACCCTGGCACTGAATTGATAATCTCACGTAAAGGTTAGAAGAGCGAGAAATGGAAATACTGCACCTGTCTGGGTTACCTCGGTCAAGTCTCCCGCCTTCCTTTACCATGCTCAAGCGATGTCGTGCGTTTTACACTGTCTAAAATCAAAATGACCCCCAATGCCACTTTCCAAAGGTGGAAGTTGGTCCCTGGCTGGTGATCAGAAGCAGGACCCCTGCTTAAATTTTCCTTTCCCTGGTCTGGGGACACTGAGGGAAGTTCTAGAACCCTCCACAAAATGGCCAACAGTTCATAGAACCATCGAATTTCAACAACCACAACTTGTATTTATATAGCGCCTTTAACGTAGTAAAACGTCCCAAGGCACTGCACAGGAGTGTTATAAGACAAAAAATTTGACACCAAGCCACATAAGGATAAATTAGGGCAGGTGACCAAAAGCTTGGTCAAAGAGGTAGGTTTTAAGGAGCATGTTAAAGGAGGAGAGAGAGGTAGTGAGGTGGACAGGTTTAAGGAGGGAATTCCAGAGCTTAGGGCCTAGGCAACAGAAGGCACGGCCACCAATTGTTGAGCGATTATAATCAGGGATGCTCAAGAGGGCAGAATGAGAGGAGCGCAGATATCTCGGGGGGCGGGGGAAGCGGGGTTGTGGGGCTGAAGGAGATTACAGAGATAGGGGGGGGCGAGGCCATGGAGGGATTTGAAAACCAGGATTAGAATTTTGAAATCGAGGCGCTGCTTAGCACAGAAGGAGGCCATTCGGCCCGTCGTGCCTGTGCCGGCTCTTTGAAATAACTGTCCAATTAGTCCCACTCCCCCAGCTTGTTCCTCCTCTTCAAGTACATGTCCAATTGCCTTTTGAAAGTTCCTCTGGAATCTGATTCCACCACCCTTTCAGGTCGAGCGTTCCAGAACTCAACAACGCTCTGTGTGAAGAAATTTCTCCTCATGTCCCCTCTAGTTCTTTTGCCAATTATTTTAAATCTATGGCCTCTGGTTACCGACCCACTCGCCAGAGGGAACAGTTTCTTCCTACCTACTCTATCAAAACCTCTCATAATTTTGAACACCTCTATTAGGTCTCCCCTTAACCTGCTCTCCTCTAGAATCCTATCCCCAGTAAACTCTGACAACCATCATTGCGTCCCAGTGGGTGAGATATAAATATATACCGGAGATTAATAGAGCTGATGTGTGGGAGAGAAACTGACAAGTCTGACACTTGGAAGAAGAAAGCAGGTTTTGTTTAAAATAATACAATATGACTGGCTTAAAGATTTGGTAATATCGCGCAGTGTAAACTCACAATCCACTTACTGCACCAGTACTCAATATTGTTGAAATATTTCCATCAGTTTTATAATCCGAGTTGTCACTTTTACTGAAACTCTAATATCACAGTCTGGCCTGGGAAAAAGTCAACAATCTCTGCTGAAAAATTATTATTCCTATTGGAGGCAACATTTTCACAAATATACCTTATTTCTAAATAAAAGAGCAATTTTCCTGCGATCTCTGATTTCCAGTTATTCTCTGTTGATTTGGTTGCAATTTCTCGAGGCCCTTTTACAGGAGAGGATAGCCGCCGACTGCAGTCGCTACACCCCATGAAGCGAACTCTGGGGATCTGCATTCGCGAGACGGTCTTAGTTACACGAATGCAGGAATCCCGTCTTGGATTCTCTCTGAGTCTTTGTACAAGAACAGGGCTGCCCAGCCTCGATGTAAAAGCCAGAGAGTGGCACAAACCCCATCTCCTGATATCACGGATACATGGGCTGGATTTTCAATGACCCATGGAGTCGGGTTTGGAGGCGTGTGGGGGGTTAAAGTTGCGGGGTTGGGGGTCCCGACCCCATCCCGCCTCCATGCAATTTTGACAAAATCGGTCGCGGGGTTCCCGACTCCGTCCCGCCTCCAAGAGGCGGGAGAGGCCATTAAAGCCCTTAACAAGCCCTAAATTGGCTCTGTAATGCCATTTTGAAACGTTTTAGCTAGTTTAACCCTTTTTTGACGTGAAGTACGCCTGATGTGAAACACGCCAGTGAAACCTGGCGGGAGCACAAGTGGATAGCTGACTATCAGCTGCAGGTCCACTATTACAACGGAGATGTGATGAAGGTAGTAGTAGTGTAGTATTGTGATGAAGTAGTATTAGGTCTGATGCTGCTGCATTGAATGTCTTCAGAGACTGCCTGGGAGGACTTGGTTGCAAAAAAATTTCTCTCTCTCTCTCTCTCTCTCTCTCTGTTTCCCTCTCTCTCTGTCTCTCTGTCTCTCTCTCTCTCTCTCTCTCTCTCTCTCTCAGCTGCTGCTCATTTTGCATCCAGGTCCACTCACAGCAAAGGCCAGGCAATCTCTGAGACCAGGCAGTCAGTCTCTGACCTGCAATGATGACATCATCACAGGCGACTTTCAGACTGAAACCACTAATTGGTTCATGGGTTCCCACATGCTGAAACTCAATTGCCCAATTAAGTGAAAATTGCATCATTCATCCACATTAATCTGGAGTCAGGGGGGCAACACGAAATGCGGGTAACACGACCCCAACCCGACCCCAAGACAAAATCCAGCCCATAAAGTCTTTGCTGTGTTGGGCAGGCTGAGGGAACTCAATTAGCAGGGTAGAAAGATAAGAATATTGGGAATCTGTGCTGGGGACTACACAGTTTCTCTGCTTTCTTTGAGCAGTGAAGGGCCAAGCTTCCTAGTACAGAGAGAAGATCAGGTGAGTCAGGAGGTAGTGGTTTAGCTTCACTTTTGGGTTTCAAAAGCCTGTAGAAGGACTGTAAAGGGTTCCATAGTTTTGAGATCCTGGGAAAGAATGAGTTAGAGTAGGATGCAGTGCGATGAGTCTTGATTTCAACCCAGTAGTGAGGATGAGGACACCAGGGAGGAGGAAGAGTATGTAGGAGGTGTATCTGAAGCTGAGAGGAAAGTTCAGAGAAGCATTGACCATAGTTTCATAAAATGGAGAAATATTGGACGGTCAGATCTTTAACCTCTGGGTGTGACTGTGTATTACTGGACAATCTCAGCGAGACAGGTCGCAAGATGGCTGGTGTGTGGAATGGAAAATATTGCAGGACTGCAGTAGAGGCACACGGTCGTGGGGCTAGCGGAGGGACCTTGGTGCATTTACTCATGGAGACTCTGCTAACATCTAAGAACCTTGCTGTGGTGGGAAACAGGCACAGCTCCAAGCCCCCCATCACTGCTCTGTCAAACACATGCACCCAGTGGAGGGCGGGTCGGGGAGACCAGAAGGAAGCTTATCCCCCAAGCTAATCTTACAGAACCACTTAGCTGCCTCGGGGTGACAGAAGCCTGGGAGAAGGCCGCATGCCTACCTTCCTGGATCCAGTCGGTGCATAGGCCAGGGGAAAGCTCACCTTCATATCAAATTAATAACCTTTGCAGTTAATAAAGGGCATTGCTAGGCATCCAGTGAACTGTGTTCATATTCTGCCCCATTCTGACTGACTTAGCTTTGGGTTTAAAGGCCTGCAGTGAGGGATGGGCGAGGGAGTTGGAAACTGGCACATCTACTTGTTCCAATTAAAACTGAAATGAACGCATCGCATGTAACGCAAGAAGTGTCTGACACCTGTGCTATTGCAGATTTAGCCTCACACCCTCCTGGAGTGAGAATCCCTTGATCAGAACTTCAGTTAAAAATAAGTTCAAAGGATGATGAAGTGTTTCCCCTCCCCCCAGTCTAATTTTGTTGGTTTGCTGAAGATATTTCTCTGAACAATGAGCGTTTGTGACTTTGTCGAGGGAGTGGGCTGTGAAGGGTGTGAGGCAATTTAATTAACACCATCAGTGCTTCAGTACTTGACATGTATGTGGGTCATTATATCCTCCAAATTAATCCACCATCCACACAGATGTAATTAGCAACCACCATTTAAATAATTGAAAAAAAATGGACACGCTACATTGATTAAAAAAAGATTAATCAGGATTTGATCTTGAGAGCGCGATGAATGACAGACTCTGTCTTAATGCCAAACCGTTCTGATAGATAGAGCTTTGCCCAAGCAGAGATCTGACGCAGTCTTCAAATCATCGTTTATTCTTTTTCAGAGTTTACCACATGATGGGAGTTTGTCGCAATGATGCCGGACTCCCCCCCCAGACCATCACTGACCAATCCCCCCCAGGAGCAGCCTCAGAGGGATTCGGTCACCTGGGCTCCGCCGATTAACGGGAATCTCACGTACATCGTGCCAATCCTAAGACCAGATCTCAACTGGTTCACCACACGCCTTTTCATTTCTGTTGAGCAGTGAGACAGGAGCATCTTCTTTAGGATTCTCGCTATATCCTAAAACCCTCCCCATTATCTCGATAACCCCTAAGGCCCTTTTACATTACGACAGTGTTGGTTAACTCGCAATGTGTGAGTCTTGCGCTGTCACCGACGATTCCAAGTCAATCACCTGATCTAGTGACTTCTTATGGATCTCCTGCTCTGCCATTGGACCTCTGCATCCAGTTGGCATCCAATGATCTTGCAGCAGAGATCCCATGTAATCTAAGTAATGCAGGGAGTGGGCGTGGCCTCACCCTCCTACAGCATAATTACTGATAGGAAAGGCCATTCGGCCCACCCTGGCTAATCCAGCCAAGGTCCTAATGCCCCCATTCCCCCCGTTGTGACATCTGATTGTTTCTTAAATTATTCTAGAGTTTTTGCTTCAGGCCTTCTGGCCCTTTGGTAAAGTTAACCTTCTTCCTCTCTCTACAGATGCTGCCTGACCTGCCAAATGTTTCCAGTTTATATTTCAGATTTCCAGCATCTGCAATATTCTGCTTTTTATTCCAGAGTTTCTGCCTTCATTTCTCTATCTGGAAATTTATTCCACATATTGGGAAATTCTTCTTCACACGGAGAGGGATCAATCAGTCCTAAACTGACCTTTCATTAGTTTGATCCCTTGTCCCTAGTTCTAACCCACTGTTCATAAAGTAATATACTGGGTGAACTTGAGCACAGAGCTTGGAGGCAGAGCTGGGAGATCGCAAATGGAGTGGTTTGCAAGCAGCATGGAGGAATTTTGTGAGCACAGGAATCGGTGGAGAGCAGGAAGACGGTGGAGACGTCTGACTGAAAAGGAGGAGTGGAGCCACAGAACCCAAAGTCTCCAAGTTAACAGACATGAGAGCGGACCTGCGGAAGAGTGAGAGGGGCGGTCGCAGATAAAGGTAGAGCCCAGAGGAAAGTGCGAGTGTCAGGGAGCGAGGTAAGTGACATCAGCGCAAGGGAAGGAGCTGATTGGTGAGAAGTTGGTGATTTTTAAAAAAAATCTTAAGTTTATTTCTGTTAAGACACTTAATAGTCTATTATGTAAAGGTACGGCAGGGCAGGTCAGTCCCATTGGAATGCACACCCTGTGCCATGTGGGGACTCCAGGACGCTTGCCGTGTCCTGGACAACCACATGTGCAGGAAGTGTCGTCAGCTGGAGGGGCTCGAGCTCCAGATTTTGGAGCTTGAGAAGCAGCTGCTGTCACTGCGGTGCATCATGAGGCTGAGAGCTACGTGGATAGCATGTTTCAGGAGGTGGTCACCCGGCAGTGCAAGATTGTGCAGGCAGAGAGGGAATGAGTGACCGTCAGACAGACAAGGAGGACCAGGCAGGTAGTGCAGGAGTCCCCGAGTGCATCTCGCTCTCAAACTAGTATTCAAAGACTGGTGAGGGTGATGGTCCCTCTGGGGAGTACAGCCAGAACCATGTCCACGGCACCACGGGTGGCTCAGCTGTACGGTGGGGTGGGGGGGGTGGGGGGGGGAGGAGGAAGATCGGGAAAGCTATACTGATAGGAGATTCGAGAGTTAGGGGAACAGACAGGTGTTTCTGCAGCCACAGACGTGATTCCAGGATGGTATGTTGCCTCCCTGGTGCCAGGGTTAAAAATGTCACTGAGCGGCTGCAGAACATTCTGAGGGGTAAGGGTGAACAGCCAGAGGTCATGGTTCATATTGGTACCAATGACATAGGTAGAAAGAGGGATGAGGTCCTGCAGGCAGATTTTAGGGAGCTAGGAAAGAGATTAAAAAGCAGGACCTCAAAGATAGTAATCTCTGGATTACTCCCGGTGCCACGAGCTAGTGAGTTTAGAAATAGGAGGATAGAGCAGATGAATGTGTGGTTGGAGAAATGGTGCAGGAGGGAGGGCTTTAGATCCCTGGGACATTGGGACAGGTTCTGGGGGAGGTGGAACCTCTACAGGTCGGACGGGTTGTACCTCAACAGAGCCGGGACCAATGTCCTCACGAGGTGGGGTTTGGTAGTGCTGTTGGGGAGGGTTTAAACTAATTCGGCAGGGGGGGTGGGCACCATGATTTAGCATTAGAACAGAGAAACAAAGTGCACAAATGATTGGAAGAGACAGATAGCATTAGAGTAAGAAATAGTACGGTATTAGGTGGGGTCAGACTAAGAGAGAATACAAGAAGGTCTAAGATAGGTTTACAGTGCTTGTGTGTGAATGCACGAAGTGTGGTAAATAAGGTTGGTGAGCTGCAGGCGCAAATAGACACATGGGAATATGATGTTGTGGCAATAACGGAGACCTGGCTCAAAAAAGGGCAGGATTGGGTTTTAAATATTCCTGCATATAAGGTGTTCAGGAAAGATAGGGAAGGAAAGAAAGGAGGTGGGGTGGCAGTATTGGTTAAGGAGAATATTACAGTGCTGGAGAGAGAGGATGTCCTGGAGGGGTCAAGGACAGAATCTATTTGGTTACAGTTAAGAAATAATAGAGGTGCCATTGCACTACTAGGTGTATTCTATAGGTAGCCAACTAGTGGGAAGGATATGGAGGAGCAAATTTGCAGGGAAAGTCAGAGGAGGGGAAGGAATGCGATGGGGAGGGGAGGGGGCGTGAGGAGGGGAGGGGGCGTGAGGAGGGGAGGGGGCGTGAGGAGGGGAGGGAGCGTTAGGAGGGGAGGGGGCGTGAGGAGGGGAGGGGGCGTGAGGAGGGGAGGGGGCGTGAGGAGGGGAGGGAGCGTTAGGAGGGGAGGGGGTGTGAGGAGGGGAGGGGGTGTGAGGAGGGGAGGGGGTGTGAGGAGGGGAGGGGGCATGAGGAGGGGAGGGGGTGTGAGGAGGGGAGGGGGTGTGAGGAGGGGGAGGGGGTGTGAGGAGGGGAGGGGGTGTGAGGAGGGGAGGGGGTGTGAGGAGGGGGAGGGGGGTGTGAGGAGGGGAGGGGGTGTGAGGAGGGGAGGGAGCGTTAGGAGGGGAGGGAGCGTTAGGAGGGGAGGGGGTGTGAGGAGGGGAGGGGGCGTGAGGAGGGGAGGGGGCGTGAGGAGGGGAGGGGGTGTGAGGAGGGGAGGGGGTGTGAGGAGGGGAGGGGGCGTGAGGAGGGGAGGGAGCGTGAGGAGGGGAGGGAGCGTGAGGAGGGGAGGGGGTGTGAGGAGGGGAGGGGGTGTGAGGAGGGGAGGGGGCGTGAGGAGGGGAGGGGGTGTGATGCAGCGAAGAATGTCTCGCTCCAGTAAATCCTATTGGCTCTCTCCTGGCTCCCATTATCTTCATATCTCCCATTTGGGTAAATTTATGACCTTGTATTCAGTAACTGTGTTACTTTCACTGCTTTGAAAAGAAATGCATTATTTATTAAACTAGTAACCAAATCGCCTTTACTTTGCCTTTGTTGACCCTGAATAAATAGATTTGGAACCTCTCCAAGTTCAGTAGCAATAAATCATTTAAAACAAGCTAATGTATTTAGCAAATGTTAAATGACTTTCTTCACAACATACCTGAGTTTCCCAAGTAACATAAATAATTGATGTGCCTTCGTTTGTGTTATATTCTGGTGCCTGATCGTAAAATCTAGGTCAGTATTTGTACCTTTCCCTCTTGCGTGTGTGCACTTTCTCTGAATCGCACTCACGCACTCTCCTTTTTTCTTTCTCCCTCTCCCCTCTCTTTCTCTCCCTCTCTCTCTTATCTCATGCTTTGAATCATTGAGGTGAATTGCAAGGCTGCATTCCAAATAAAAATAAGAATATTGCTTTCTTACTCCGAGCTCACTAGTGCCATTTTCCCGCACTATCCTCATATCCCTTGATTCCCCTAGAGTCCAAAAATCTATTGATCTCAGCCTTGAATATTCTCAAAGACTCAGCATTCACAGCCCTCTGGGGCAGAGAATTCCAAAGATTCACAATCCTCTGAGTGAAGACATTTCTCCTCATCTCAGTCCTAAATGGCCGACCCCTAATTCTGAGATTATGCTGCCTAGTTCTAGACTCTCCAGCCAGGGGATACAGCCTCTCAGCTTCTACCCTGTAGCCTAGCTTGGTCTAACTCATCCTAACTCAGTCTAGCTCAGACCATCACTTTTCCTTACTGCAGGCAGTCTCAATGACTAATCTTTTGCTGCAGGCTCATTCTAGGAATGCTGTGATCCAGGTAAACTCAGCAGGTGGGAGAGCTCGATACGTAGGGCAGGTGATTGGGCTGTTTGATTACCCACAATACCTGCTGCAATGCTGCGACAGTGACTGGCACCAACCGAACCATCACCGATCACTCGGCCCACCGTCAACGCCCAGAGATTGCACTCGAAGGGTTAAAGGGTACAATCCTTTTGAGCACCAATCACACATTTTTAAATCAACATAATCGAATATTATCTGATTCCCCAGACCTCAGAATTTCACTTCCTGGTTGTAAGATATTTGTGGAGCACTCAACATACACTAAGCTTGGCTGTGCGCTCAAAGAATGTTCTGGCAATCATCCACTCTTTAAACAGCATGACATGTTAGCAGAGTCTGTCTCAAGGACAGCGTCAGTGAAGAATTATCTGTTATTACACATCTGAAATTCAATACTTTAATAGCATCCAGACTTAAACTGTATTAAAGGGACATGTCTGTCGAATTGCTCTATGACCTAAATGTTATTAAAGGAGATGATTCTGTGACTCTCAGGAATGCTCAGTTGTTCCTTTATATCTGTGAGCTACCCGACAACAACCTGTAATTATAGGGTGCCTATAACGCAGTAAATTGTCCCAAAGGATTTTAGAGACCAGATCGGACCATGAACAAGGGGAGAAGGGTAGGGGTGGGGAGACTGCAGTCACAGTCAGAGGTAGGTTCGAAGGGGATGAGGAGAGAGGCTGCAAGGTGAAGAGGTTTTGGGAGAGAATCTAGAACATGCCCCCAAGACTGGTACAGATATCAAACATGGGTCTGCCCCCTGGCATCGCCCCTCACCCGGCTCCTCCGGCATCTCCCCCCTCACCCTATCATCTCACCCTCCCCTCCCCCCCCCCCCCTTCCCTGGAATCACCCTCTCCTCCAGCACCTCCCTCGCCCCATCATTGCACCCTCCCCTCCACCCTCCCCTGGCATCACAAAGCTTTGAAGGTGGCAGGGCAAGTTGATAAGGCGGTTAACAAAGCTTATGGGATAGTAGGCTTTGTCAATAGGGGCATTGAATACAAAAACAAGGAAGTCATGCTAAACCTGCTGAGGCCTCAGCTGGAGTATTGTGTACAATTCTGGACACCACACTTTAGGAAGGATGTCGAGGCCTTGGAGAGGGTGCAGAGGAGATTTACCAGGAAGATACCAGGGATGAGGGTCTTCAGTTATATAAAGAGATTGGAGAAGATGGGCTCTCCTTAGATCAGAGAAGGTTAAGGGGAGACCTAATAGAGGTGTTCAAAATTATGAGGGGTTTTGATAGAGCAAGTAGGGAGAAATGGTTCCCTCTGGCGAGTGGGTCGGTAACCAGAGGTCATAGATTTAAAATAATTGGCAAAGAACTAGAGGGGAAATTAGAAGAAATTTCTTCACACAGAGGGTTGTTGTGAGCTGGAACGCTCTACCTGAAAGTGTGGTGGAGTCAGATTCCAGAGGAACTTTCAAAAGGCAATTGGACATGTACTTGAAGAGGACTCATTTGCAGGGTTATGGGGCAAGAGCTGGGGAGTGGGACTAATTGAATAGCTCTTTCAAAGAGCCGGCACAGGCACAACGGGCTGAATGGCCTCCTTCTGTGCTATAAGATTCTATGGGGGAGAAATTCAGTATCGCCCCATTTGGGGCGCAATTATCGGCCGGGCGCAAAGATTAGCGCCTGGCGCTAATTATCGCCACCGACTGCAAACTTGACTTTTATCGCCCCTGGAGGTGATTGCAGCGCTAAATCAGGCGCTTCACACCTGTCTTAAGGCGCAAAGGCCGAGGAGCGAGGCGGTACCTCAGAGCGCTGGCGAAGCTCATGTAATGTCAGTCAGCAATGGAACACACACACAATGGCGCCGGCCAGTTCTTAAAGGGGATGGTTAATCTTGCTTTCCATCCACATCCTGCTCATTGCAGCCTTGAATCTCGGCCTGGAGAGACCTGCACATCAAATCTGCTGGAAAGAACAATGGAGAGTACCAGGCAAAGAGCTCAGAGTGCAGCCCCCACAGTCTCTTCTAAATCGATACAAGGAATGGCAAATCAAAATGAACCTGCAAAGTGCTGCTGGGTACCCAAAACTCCTTCACACAGTGTTGAATTTCTCCAGAAGTCTCTCTCTCTCTCTCTCAGAATGCATAGTTCAAAAATGGCACCAACAATAAAAGGCAGGAAGCGGTCACCTTTAAATAGCGCTCCCCCTTTCCCTTCATGACTGCAAAACGCTCCCCTCAACCTGTCGTTGCTAGCAGCAGGTGGTAAGGCAGGGGGGCGCCACTCAATATCCGCTCCGGGGCGATACCGGGGCGTTGCGCACTCGACTGACGTCACGATCTGCCGGCGCAGGAGATCGTGGCGGTAGTGTTTAGCGCCGCCGCAAAATGTCTAGTTAATTTCGCGAGCGGCACAAACTTCGCCGCGCCTGGGCGCTAGATGATTTGCGCCCCATTAGCGCCCTCTTAAGGCGCTAACGGGAGGCGCAACCAACTGAATTTTTCCCCCCTATGATTCTGTGATTGTAGGGCAAAGTGGGATGTGTTGAAAAAGGATATTGGAATGGGACAGATTAACTATATTCCACTAAAAAGGAAGGAAACTGTTAGTAGTTTTAGGATGCCGTGGATAAACAAAGTTAGAAACTAATTCAAATTGAAGAGGCACTGTTAGAATAATGTGAAAAACCTAAGAGAGAATAAGGAAATAAGAAGAGGTGAAGAGAAGGATAAGGAAAGCATTGAGGGCGCATGAGGGAAAAATCAAAAAACTTCAAGAGCAACTGTAATGTTTTTGACAAATCTATCAGTAAGAAGACAATTATTAAGAGTGAGGTGGGGCCTGAAGGGAGAGGATTGTCACTTTATAGATTATCAAAAAATGACAAAAGTGTTTAATAAAAACTTTGCATCTGCCTTAACTAAAGCGAAGGTGAATCCTGAAGTGGTTGAGAGCAAAATCAGAGATATTACGATGGATAAAAGGAGAATTTTAGATAAGTTGGTTAAGCTTTAGGAAGACAAAGTTCCAGATCCTGGGATCCTTGGAGGAAATTCTCGAAGCCCTAGAAAGGTTCTATTGAGTGTGGATGAAGGTGGATAAAGAAAAGAGGGGTGAAGGGATATGGGAACAGGATGGGTAAATGGCCTGTTTCCGAGTTGTAGTTATGTACAGCGGACTCTCAATGCTGCTACATCTGCTGGGATCGCTCTGGCTCTGTGCTGGGATCGCTCTGGCTCTGTGCTGGGATCGCTCCAGCTCTGTGCTGGGAATGCTCTGGCTCTGCTGGGATCCCTCTGGCTCCGTGCTGGAATCGCTCCGGCTCCATGCTGGGATCGCACCGGCACTGTGCTGGGATCGCACTGGCTCTGTGCTGGGATCGTTCTGGCTCTGTGCTGGGATTGTTCTGGCTCTGTGCTGGGATTGGCCTGGCTCTGTGCTGGGATTGGCCTGGCTCTGTGCTGGGATCGTTCTGGCTCTGTGCTGGGATTGGTCTGGCTCTGTGCTGGGATTGGTCTGGTTCTGTGCTGGGATCGCTCTGGCTCTGTGCTGGGATCGGTCTGGCTCTGTGCTGGGATCGCACTGGCTCTGTGCTGGGATCATTCTGGCTCTGTGCTGGGATTGACCTGGCTCTGTGCTGGGATCACTCTGGCTCTGTGCTGGGATTGGTCTGGCTCTGTGCTGGGATCGTTCTGGCTCTGTGCTGGGATTGACCTGGCTCTGTGCTGGGATCGCTCTGGCTCTGTGCTGGGATCGCTCTGGCTCTGTGCTGGGATTGACCTGGCTCTGTGCTGGGATCGCTCTGGCTCTGTGCTGGGATCGCTCTGGCTCTGTGCTGGGATCGGTCTGGCTCTGTGCTGGGATTGACCTGGCTCTGTGCTGGGATCGCTCTGGCTCTGTGCTGGGATTGGTCTGGCTCTGTGCTGGGATCGTTCTGGCTCTGTGCTGGGATTGACCTGGCTCTGTGCTGGGATCGCTCTGGCTCTGTGCTGGGATCGCTCTGGCTCTGTGCTGGGATCGCTCTGGCTCTGTGCTGGGATTGGTCTGGCTCTGTGCCTGTTCTTTGGATTTCTCTCGCTGTCCAGAAAGTGGAGAAAAGCTGAGAGCTGGATTTAGCCAGATTGAGATCCTGGGGCAGGAGACTGCAATTCCACTTCATAGGCACTCCCCAAAAGTAGGAGAATAGGTAGGACTGAGCATGTTGTGGACAGCAGAGTGGAGAATGGGTCACTCCTTATATGGCCGCGCTCTACCCTTCCCAGGAACGCTTGATGCCAGCACTGATTGCAAGAAGATAAATGTGGCCCATTCCCTGGATTGACACATCATCAGCCAAGGCTGGATTCAAACCTTGGGTCTGGAGGTCAGAGGGCAGCGTGCTAACAAAAATGATCCAGTCCCGAGAACATCTAATTCTGAAAGGAATTGTGCACACGATGCCACTTCCTCCAATTTCACAGAACTGAGTGTAAATAGGCCACAGAGCCAACACTGTACTCTGAAGCTCGACTATGCATGGTGCTCCAGTCCCCCATTACTCCCGTCCATCTCTGTCACTGAACTGTAATTAATAACTTAAAAGTTGATTCAATGCAGTGTCATGACTCTGTGGGAGCTCATCCTGTATATTGTGTCCAAGACACAACCAATCTAAGGCTATCACAACACATCCAGTATGAAATGCCACTAACAATGTACACAGCACTTTATAACGCAAGGACTATTTGTCTTGCTGTCATCGGCTGCTTTGACCTGACGCCCTGAGAACTCACAGCTGGAAAAAAACCGAAATGTCCCCTCAACAGCGAGATAATCAAACAAGGGACATTGTGTTTCCGCTCTGTGGCCAACATAATTGTCAAGGCAAATGAACTCCTCCAATCAGGAAGGTCCAGTGAAGCCAAAGGTCAGGGCAGCATTTAATCAAGAATGGAGAAGAGACGGGGCTTGGAACCTGCAGATTGCGTTTTGTGGAATATTCTGTATTAAAGGTGCATCGTCAAATCCCAGCATTCTGGCCTTGGACTCAGAGAGCGAACGACATCCTGGGCTGCAAAAACGAAACAGCGTCAGGTCCCTGAGTGCCTGCCGCTCCTCCGTAATCACTGAAAGTTAACATGCAGGTACAGCAAGCAATTAGGAAAGCAAATGGTATGTTGGCCTTTATTACAAGAGGATTTGAGTATAAGAGTAAAGACGTCTTACTACAATTATATAGGGCTCTGGTGAGACCACACCTGGAGCATTGTCTACAGTTTTGGTCTCCTTATCTCGGATCTGCGGGTAAGCGTTCTCCAAGGCGGCCTTCGAGATACACGACAGCGCAAAATCATAGAGCAGAAACTGATAGCCAAGTTCCGCACTCATGAGGATGGCCTCAATCGCGATATCGGGTTCATGTCACGATACAGAACGTGACTTGACATCATGGCCGGTCTTCCCAGGTGTTTTTTTTGGGGTTTTTTTTTTTGGTTTTTTTTTTTAAAAAGGCTAACACAAGAACACAAATTGACAGGATATGCAGCCAGCAGGTGGTTTGACACGTTGGACCCCCTGGGACACATCTCATTGTCTTGGCTGTGCTCTTTGTTGTAGCGAATAATGTGAATAGATTTTGTCTGGGTTTAAATTGTGAATTCTGGGAGATTCTCTCATTGCTAACTTACCTGACGAAGGAGCGACAGCTCCGAAAGCTTGTAAAATTAAATAAATCTGTTGGACTATAACCTGGTGTTGTGCGACTTCTCATTTTTACCTGAGGAAGGATATACTTGCCATAGAGGGAGTGCAACGAAGGTTCACCAGACTGGTTCCTGGGATGGGGGGATTGTCCTATGAGGAGAGATTGAGTAGACTAGGCCTATATTCTCTAGAGTTTAGAAGAATGAGAGGTGATCTCATTGAAACATACAAAATTCTTACAGGGCTTGACAGGGTAGATGCAGGGAGGATGATTCCTCTGGCTGGGGAATCTAGAACCAGGGGTCACAGACTTAGAATAAGAGGTTGGCCATTTAGGACTGAGATGAGGAGAAATTTCTTCACTAAGAGGTTGGTGAATCTTTGGAATTTTCGACCCCAGAGGGCTGTGGATGCTCAGTCGTTGAGTATATTCAAGACAGAGATCGATAGATTTTTGAATATTAAGGAAATCAAGGAATATGGGGATAGTGCAGGAAAGTGGAGATGAGGTAGAAAATCAGCCATGATCTCATTAAATGGCGGAGCAGGCTCGAAGGGCCAAATGGCCTACTCCTGCTCCTATTTCTTATGTTATGTAATATACACACAGAGCCTGTGTGCTGTGCATATACAGACAGACACTTCTATTCCTCGTAACATTCCGACAGGATCTGCTGTGCATTAGTGGGTTAACTTTCTGAGTTTGAGCAGGGTCTTCAAGCCCCCATCTTTTGCTATACCGTACAATGCACACGGGCTCTGTTATACCGTATAATACACACGGTCTCTGTTATACCGTATAATACACACGGTCTCTGTTATACCGTATAATACACACGGTCTCTGTTATACCGTATAATACACACGGGCTCTGCTATACCGTATAATACACACGGTCTCTGTTATACCGTATAATACACATGGGCCCTGCTATACCGTATAATACACACGGGCCCTGCTATACCGTATAATACACACGGGCTCTGCTATACCGTATAATACACACGGGCTCTGCTATACCGTATAATACACACGGGCCCTGCTATACCGTATAATACACACGGGTTCTGCTATACCGTATAATACACACGGGCCCTGCTATACCGTATAATACACACGGGCCCTGCTATACCGTATAATACACACGGGCTCTGCTATACCGTATAATACACACGGGCTCTGCTATACCGTATAATACACACGGGCTCTGCTATACCGTATAATACACACGGGCCCTGCTATACCGTATAATACACACGGGCTCTGTTATACCGTATAATACACACGGGCTCTGCTATACCGTATAATACACACGGGCCCTGCTATACCGTATAATACACACGGGCTCTGCTATACCGTATAATACACACGGGCCCTGCTATACCGTATAATACACACGGGCTCTGCTATACCGTATAATACACACGGGCCCTGCTATACCGTATAATACACACGGGCCCTGCTATACCGTATAATACACACGGGCTCTGCTATACCGTATAATACACATGGGCTCTGTTATACCGTATAATACACACGGGCTCTGCTATACCGTATAATACACACGGGTTCTGCTATACCGTATAATACACATGGGCTCTGCTATACCGTATAATACACATGGGCTCTGCTATACCGTATAATACACACGGGCTCTGTTATACCATATAATACACATGGGTCCTGCTATACCGTATAATACACACGGGCCCTGCTATACCATATAATACACATGGGTCCTGCTATACCGCATAATACACACGGGCTCTGCTATACCGTATAATACACACGGGCTCTGCTATACCGTATAATACACACGGGCCCAGCTATACCGTATAATACACACGGGCCCTGCTATACCGTATAATACACACGGGCCCTGTTATACCGTATAATACACACGGGCTCTGCTATACCGTATAATACACACGGGTTCTGTTATACCGTATAATACACACGGGTTCTGTTATTCTGTATAATACACACGGGCTCTGTTATACCATATAATGTACACGGGTTCTGCTATACCGTATAATACACATGGGCTCTGCTATACCGTATAATACACACGGGCTCTGCTATACCGTATAATACACACGGGCTCTGCTATACCGTATAATACACACGGGTTCTGTTATACCGTATAATACACACGGGCTCTGCTATTCCGTATAATACACACGGGCTCTGCTATACCGTATAATACACACGGGCCCTGTTATACCGTATAATACACACGGGCCTTGCTATACCGTATAATACACACGGGCTCTGCTATTCCGTATAATACACACGGGCCCTGCTATACCGTATAATACACATGGGCTCTGCTATTCCGTATAATACACACGGGCTCTGCTATTCCGTATAATACATACGGGCCTTGCTATACCGTATAATACACATGGGCCCTGCTATACTGTATAATACATACGGGCCTTGCTATACCGTATAATACACACGGGTTCTGCTATTCCGTATAATAGACACGGGCTCTGCTATACCGTATAATACACACGGGTTCTGCTATACCGTATAATACACACGGGCCCTGCTATACCGTATAATACACACGGGCCCTGCTATACCGTATAATACACACGGGCCTTGCTATACCGTATAATACACACGGGCTCTGCTATACCGTATAATACACACGGGCTCTGCTATACCGTATAATACACACGGGCCCTGCTATACCGTATAATACACACGGGCCTTGCTATACCGTATAATACACACGGGCTCTGCTATACCGTATAATACACACAGGCCCTGCTATACCGTATAATACATACGGGCCCTGCTATACCGTATAATACACACAGGCCCTGCTATACCGTATAATACACACAGGCCTTGCTATACCGTATAATACACACGGGCCCTGCTATACCGTATAATACACACAGGCCCTGCTATACCGTATAATACACACAGGCCTTGCTATACCGTATAATACACACGGGTTCTGCTATACCGTATAATACATACGGGCCTTGCTATACCGTATAATACACACGGGTTCTGCTATACCGTATAATACACACGGGCCCTGCTATACCGTATAATACACACGGGCTCTGCTATACCGTATAATACACATGGGCCCTGCTATACCGTATAATACACACGGGCTCTGCTATACCGTATAATACACACGGGCTCTGCTATACCGTATAATACACATGGGCCCTGCTATACCGTATAATACACACGGGCTCTGCTATTCTGTATAATACACACGGGCCCTGCTATACCGTATAATACACACGGGCCCTGCTATACCGTATAATACACACGGGTTCTGCTATTCTGTATAATACACATGGGCTCTGTTATACCGTATAATACACACGGGCTCTGCTATTCTGTATAATACACATGGGCTCTGTTATACCGTATAATACACACGGGCTCTGCTATTCTGTATAATACACACGGGCCCTGCTATTCTGTATAATACACACGGGCACTGTTATACCGTATAATACACACGGGCTCTGTTATACCGTATAATACACACGGGCTCTGCTATACCGTATAATACACACGGGCTCTGCTATACCGTATAATACACACGGGCTCTGCTATACCGTGTAATACACACGGGCTCTGCTATACCGTATAATACACACGGGCCCTGCTATACCGTGTAATACACACGGGCTCTGCTAAACCGAATAATACACATGGGCCCTGCTATACCGTATAATACACACGGGCTCTGCTATACCGTATAATACACACGGGCCCTGCTATTCTGTATAATACACACGGGCACTGTTATACCGTATAATACACACGGGCTCTGCTATACCGTATAATACACATGGGCCCTGCTATACCGTATAATACACATGGGCCCTGCTATACCGTATAATACACACGGGCTCTGCTATACTGTATAATACACATGGGCTCTGCTATACCGTATAATACACATGGGCCCTGCTATACCGTATAATACACATGGGCCCTGCTATACCGTATAATACACATGGGCCCTGCTATACCGTATAATACACACGGGCTCTGCTATACTGTATAATACACATGGGCTCTGCTATACCGTATAATACACATGGGCTCTGCTATACCGAATAATACACATGGGCCCTGCTATACCGTATAATACACACGGGCTCTGCTATACCGTATAATACACATGGGCTCTGCTATACCATATAATACACACGGGCCCTGCTATACCGTATAATACACACGGGTTCTGTTATACCGTATAATACACACGGGTTCTGTTATACCGTATAATACACACGGGCTCTGCTATTCCGTATAATACACACGGGTTCTGCTATACCGTATAATACACACGGGCCCTGCTATTCCGTATAATACACACGGGCCCTGCTATACCGTATAATACACACGGGCTCTGCTATACCGTATAATACACACGGGCTCTGCTATTCTGTATAATACACACGGGCACTGTTATACCATATAATGCACACGGGTTCTGTTATACCATATAATACACACAGGATCTGCTATTCCGTATAATACACACGGGCTCGGCTATACCGTATAATACACACGGGCTCTGTTATACCATATAATGCACACGGGTTCTGTTATACCATATAATACACACGGGATCTGCTATTCCGTATAATACACACGGTCTCTGCTATACCGTATAATGCACACGGGTTCTGCTATACCGTATAATACACAGGGGCTCTGCTATTCCGTATAATACACACGGGCCCTGCTATTCTGTATAATACACACGGGCACTGTTATACCATATAATACACACAGGCCCTGCTATTCCGTATAATACACACGGGCCCTGCTATACCGTATAATACACACGGGCTCTGCTATACCGTATAATACACACGGGCTCTGCTATTCTGTATAATACACACGGGCTCTGTTATACCATATAATGTACACGGGTTCTGTTATACCATATAATACACACGGGATCTGCTATTCCGTATAATACACACGGGCTCTGCTATACCGTATAATGCACACGGGTTCTGCTATACCGTATAATACACAGGGGTTCTGCTATTCCGTATAATACACACGGGCACTGTTATACCGCATAATGCACACGGGCCCTGCTATACCGTATAATACACACGGGCTCTGCTATTCTGTATAATACACACGGGCACTGTTATACCATATAATACACACGGGCCCTGCTATACCGTATAATACACACGGGCTCTGCTATTCTGTATAATAGACACGGGCTCTGTTATACCGTATAATGCACACGGGTTCTGCTATACCGTATAATGCACACGAGCTCTGTTATTCTGTGTAATACACGTGGGCTCTGTTATTCCCCTATAACCTGCAGGTAATTGTCAGGGAAGCTACACTGAGTGGGATTGTGATCAGTTCCACGTTATGCGGGGGTCTCCATTCTGTGATTTAAAGGCCTGATCTGTAGAATTCCGCTGAAGCAAACGGGTCCAATCAGCCCGGACCCTCACGGCCTCTCAGTGAATGGTACAAGTTGGAGTCTGTTCTTTGTGCAGCTCTGACCTTCGGGGAGATAAATCTGTCTGTCTTACCACCATATAAGGACTTGCTTTTACACTTTGCCCTAGATATAGTTAGAAAGGCAGCTTAGGAGTGAGGGCCGTGGATTTTACCTTAGAGACCGAGGGTGTCTCTGGAATCCTAGCTATTGGAAGCTAATGTAAACTTAGGGCAAAGGTCATGGAAGGTCGATGATGTAATGGCCTCTCGTTAATGCTATAATAACCAGACCATTTTAACGTGAAACTAGCGATTTGAGTGCCGGCCACCCTGCTACTGAGCTCAGCAACTGTAACGTGACATCTCCCGCAGCTTTTGCATCGTCATGTGCTTTGTATGTGAGCATCGTTTCCCCAAATAAATCTATAAGCAAAGGATTCTGCTTCTAGAACTCTCACTCCATGCCCAGAGGCACCGGCTCCAAGCTTGTCTCTCTAGCAATTCCAACAGTGATTCGTTATTCTGTACAGCCAGATGCTGTAAGATGCATTGGCCTTTTTAATATTGGCAGGTACTGCCCTGTACTACATGCAGGCTGTGCTATCACTTATAATAGTCGCTATTTTATACGTGTATAAGGTCCACTATTACATTTAAGACATATGGGGGCAGATTTATGCCTTCACCGGGTGGTGGTAATCTGATGGAGCTGATCACTTGCCCTTTATAAAACCCCACCAAATATTATTCTATTGAATTCAATGAAATAAAAAGCGAGCGCATTCCACAATGGGTGATGCACCCCACCAAATTACCACCCAGTGATAGCAGAAGGAGGCCATTCGGCCCATCGTGCCTGTGCCGGCTCTTTGAAAGAGCTCTCCATTAGTCCCACTCCCCCCTGCTCTTTCCCCACAGCCCTGTAAATCTTTCCCCTTCAAGTATTTATCCAATTTCCTTTTGAAAGTAACTATTGAATCTGCTCCCACCGCCCTTTCAGGCAGCGCATTCCAGATCACAACAACTCGCTGCGTAAAAACATTTGTCCTCATCTCCTCCTCTGATTCTTTTGCCAATTATCTTAAATCTGTGTCCTCTGGTTCCCGACCCTCCTGCTAGTGGAAACAGTTTCTCCTTATTTACTCTATCAAAACCCCGCATAATTTTGAACACCTCTATTAAATCTCCCCTTAACCTTCTCTGCTCTAAGGAGAACAACTCCAGCTTTTCCAGTCTCCCCACATAACTAAAGTCTCTCATCCCTGGAACCATTCTGGTCAATCTCCTCTGCACCCTCTCCAAGGCCTTGACATCCTTCCTAAAGTGCGGTGCCCAGAATTGGACACAAACTCCAGCTGGGGCCGTACCAGTGATTTGTAGAGGTTGACCATAACTCCCTTGTTTTTATACTCTATGCCTCTATTTATAAAGCAAAGGACCCCAAATTATTTTTTAACAGCCTTCTCAACTTGTCCTGCCACCTTCAAAGATTTGTGTGCACACCCCCCCAGGTCTCTCTGTTCCTGCACCCCATTTAAAATTGTACCATTTAATTTATATTGCCTCTCCTCATTCTTTCTTCCAAAATGTAACACTTCACACTTCTCTGCATTAAATTCCATCTGCCACGTGTCTTCCCATTTCACCAGTCTGTCTATGTCCTCCTGAAGTCTGTTACTATCCTTCTCATTGTTTGCTACATCTCCGTGACTGCAGCAGCACAAGGTTTCCCAGAAATGAATCTTACTCGATTACCACAAGGAAGGCGAGTGAGGAGTATGAAATATTACATTGTGCAGTAGGAGGCTAGGCTTGGGGGCTAAGGCACACTATTGGGGCAAAGAAGAGGGGGCTTTACTTTGGACCTGACTCGTGTTATACCTGGCACGAGAGTTCTTGATGGCAATGGGTTCAGAAAGTGGAAAATGGTCCTGTCGCTGCTCAGGGGTGAAATATTGGGGGGTCCAGGAGAGCTGTACCCCAGTGTGTGTCAGTGTCTCTTGGGGGTGAGGATGGGGCGGGGGGGAGCCGTGCAAAAACAAAACACTCATCAAATAGTGAACAGTGCCGTCAGCACCTGCGTTGCCCAGTGTGCGAGGCTGTGTAATCTGTGTTTTTCACTGGTACCGTAGAGTTGATGGAATATTCCTGTTTTAAGAACATAAGACATAGGAGCAGGAGTCGGTCATTTGGCCCCTCGAGCCTGCTCTGCCATTCAATAAGATCATGGCTGATCTGATCTTGGCCTCAACTCCACTTCCCTGCCCGCTCCCCATAACCCTCGACTCCCTTATCGTTCAAAAATCAGTCCATCTCCACCTTAAATATATTCAATGACCCAGCCTCCACAGCTCTCTGGGGCAGAGAATTCCAAAGATTCACGACCCTCTGAGAGAAGAAATTCCTCCTCATTTCCGTTTTAAAAGGGTGCCCCCTTATTCTGAAATTATGCCCCCTAGTTCTAGATTCCCCCACGAGGGGAAACATCCTCTCTGTATCCACCCTGTCAAGCCCCTTCAGAATCTTATACGTTTCAATAAGATCCCCTCTCATTCTTCTAAACTCCAATGAGTATAGGCCCAACCTGCTCAACCTTTCTTCATAAGACAACCCCTTCATCTCCGGAATCAACCTCGTGAACCTGCTCTGAACTGCCTCCAATGCAAGTATATCCTTCCTTAAATAAGGATATACTGATAAGGATATAAGGCCATTCACACTGGAGAATTGGAAGGTTGGTTACACAGGGCCACTGAGACTAATTGAGATCCAGTGTCTAATGGGCCGTGTGCAGGCCGTGTCATCACAAGCTAGATCATTCTCTCGCTCCTATTTACTGGACTGCAGTCAGTTCTAATGTCGACATTATCTGATTGCAGCTCATTGCAGATATTGAAAAATGAAACCCATTTTTGCCTTTCACTCATCATGCCACTTATGCTAAAGAAAGACTTTTTACTTGTCTGATTGTGTCTGAATAAATAAATCTATGGATTTTTTCCCACTCACTTCGAAATCTTGTATTTTATATTCATAACAAGCAAGAATTTTCAAAATGAATGATGTCTGTAATATTCAGTGCCTGTAGGGACTAACTTTAAATAAATCCACAGGATTAGCGGGATGTGCCAGGGAGCTACGACACAAGTGGGCCACAGGGTGAGATTGATCGCAGTTACTCCAACAATTCATCTTGTCTACGATTGGATGGTGCTGATATTTCATGAGTAAGTTCATGTTTGATAGAAGGAGTGTGCAGAATGTTTTAATTTGAATAGTCTAGTTAGTTACACACTCGATGAGCTAGATATTAACAATTACAACACCAAATACTGACCCGTTGCTAAATTGAAAACAAATTTTGTACAATTAAATTCACACAAAAGCACCTCCACTCCCAAGCTAAGTTACAAACGTAATTCAAAAATTTATTTTGTCTTACTAAAAATATTTTTTCTGGCACATTAATAGATATATCGTGGAGAATAGATATTGTGTTGGCAGCATTTGGGAACTGTAGTTTGGACAGTTCAGTTTGAGTTTGACGATCATTGGCACTTTCCACTTGGAGGGCCCCACTGTCAGTATCAGACACTCCTGGGGTGTCCAAACTGTGGGCTCCATGTGAACCCCAACATAATCCAATCCTCCAAAGTCCAGGCAACCTATCATCACCCTCTTTTGCCTCGCACCATCATACATTTTCTCATTTAATCTCTCCGGCCTTCCACCCTCTCACAGACCTTCCCTTTTGTTCTTTCCTCCCTTTCCCTGCCCTGCACTTGCTTAAAAACTGATAAATCTCTAACTTCTCCCAGTTCTGATGAAGGGTTTAATTTGAAAAGGCCTGAAAGGTTAACTCGGTTTCTCTCCCCACAGATGCTGCCTGACCTGCCGAGTGTTTCCAGATTTTCAGCCTCTGCAGTATTTGACTTTTGTTTGAATCCGACTTCTGACGCTGGTTTGAGCTGTTGTGTGTCTGGAGGTTTGGAGAGGGCTGTTTTTAGCGCTGTTGCCTCACTGATCGATAAATCAGAACTGCAACAGAACTGTTGGTATCAGAAACCTGAGATACACAGAAATTAATCGGAAGACGGATTTAAACTTCAGATGAGATCCCGGAGACTCCATGACACGAGCTGCAGCCCACAAAACCAACATGTTTGGACACTCTCATACACAGCACGGTTAGATGCAGAGTAAAGCTCTCGCTGCTTCACTCCAAGGAGTGCCTCAGCCCGAGCTTATATTGGGTCCTTTGAGATGTTGCTAATTAGTGTTGGATTAGGAGCGGTGTGTGTGTCTCAGTTTGTGTAGGAACTTTGCAGCCAACAGACTGAAGGAGGCTTTGATCCCAGCAGCCTGAGCTAGATTTGAATGCGAGTCTGTGCGGTTTAGTATCACATTACGTGGTGTATTTATCGAAGGGTATATACATAGAATGACATAGAATATACAGCACAAGAACAGGCCATTCGGCCCAACCAGTCCATGCCGGCTCCACTCGAGCCTCCTCCCATCCTTCCTCATCTCACTCTGTCAGCACAACCCTCCAATTACTGTCTCATAGCGTGTGGCAAACGGAGCTGGGGTCTGAACTGAAATCTGAAATCCCCCTCACGTTCTGAGCTGTTTTTTTTAAATAAATAACCCCACCCCAGATGTGAGCCCAGGGCTAGTTCAGGTGTTTGAGAATGGCGGCTAGTATTAAGTAGCAATGGTAGACCTCGCACATTGAATTCGGGCTCTAATGAGATTTAAACTCCTCGAGGGCGCGAACTCACTGTGCCTGAGAAGGAATGCCCGGTGATTGTAAGGAGACATCTTATTTACCTCAGCCCCTGGTGACTCTTAGACCTCGATAGGTCCTGTCCCCGTGAAACTGGGGCTTGGCAATCTAACCCGAGTCCTCCAGTCAGAAGAAAGCTTTTATGTTCTAGTGATGACCATCCAATGTTGGTAATATCGGCCGCATGATCCAACTGTGAAGGGCGATCCTGGTCTCAGCTGATATCCACTCTGGTGCATTTTCCTGTAGGAGTGACTAGGAATGGGAGAACCCAGGCTGGTTTTTCCCTATCTTTACTCCAGGGCCACTGAGACTAACCTTGGCTTGACTGAGATCTCCTAACCTAACGCAGAACGAACTTGGGACGTTTTTTGTATAACCAAGCACCAGAGCCGGGCAGTGACTTTACCGACTGAGGCCACAGGAGCTCTCAAGGGCCATGGTCGCCATAACACACAGCCCTGGTCAGGATGTCTCTTCACTGGCAGTAGCTCGGGAAGGGTTAGGGTTGTGAAGGGAAAGTTTAAGACAAATGTCGGAAGTATTTATTTACACGGAGGGTGGTCAAACAGCTGGATTTGTTGCCAGGAAAGGTGGGCGAGACCAGCACGTCAACGAAGCAGCTGGATTCAGTAAAGGGGAGACTCTCGGTAGGGTTGGTATTCGGGAAGGAATGGATCAAATGGGCTGAGGTCTTTCTTCATCTGAACCTCTCTTGTGGTCCTCTGCTTTCCTACCAATGATGACAATGCAACATCCTAAATCTGATGACTATTAACTTCTAGCAAGGAATCAAGGTGTTTTCACAGGAGACTACCCGTTATTGAGGTAAAAAGGTCATTGATTTACAATAATCACTGCTTAATAAGTGCTTAGTGGATCCTGTTGAGTGAAAATTACTCTCAAATTATTAGATATTGAATTTACATAGATAATTCAAAATCTGTCGCCGGGGGCAGTGATATATCTGATGAAGATCCTACAGTAATTATCCGATGAAAATCGGTAGATATGGAGCAGGGCTGTTTATTAATCTTCAGTAAGAATTACCTACGGGACACCCTCTTCTCCACAACTAAATTAAATTTGGGAATTGAATAGGAAGTAAGGGACCAGTAAAACAGGTTGTTATATTTCAATGGTTTAATGTCTGGAAGCGTGAGACTTGCTTAGCCAGGACCAGTTTCAGCAGCAGTGTTAATGCTTTAACCTTTTCCCAGCAGTTAGTGCCGGGGCAAATGCTTTAACCTTGAGGTTTTTTTATTATGTTTTATTATTGGTCTCTGACAGGAACTCTGCACTTTGACCTGATCCCATCCCCCCATCCTAAATACCGAACCACGCTCATCTGATGTGCAGCCTCCGTGCCCTGATCGACCTTGAACTCCCTTTCCAACGCCGTCTTCACTGACCTCCCCAGGTTCATCCTCCATAAACACAAACTCATGCGGATATCCCAACTGCAGCAATTGACAATTGGCCAGTTCCTGGAATGGGGAACTAGCAGGTTGTTCAGAGATTCACACTTGACATAAACCCTCAACCCCACACTCAAACCACCTCCCAGTTGCCCACTTGGTATGTCAAGTTGACTGGCAATGTTGTCCTATCTGTTGCCTGCTCTCCCTGTGAGCGAGTTTCCCCTCTAGAAGGCTGGGATTGGCGAAGTTTCCCCTTTAAGCTAGACCAGCACAGGAGGGAGAATAAGCCTTCAGTAGTCCCCAACCAGAAGAAGCAATGGCTAGCTTTTCCTCCCCCTCTTCCCCTGCCCAACTGATCACCAGGAACCAAAACTAAACAGTTTGTTCCAACTCTGAAACCGGGATTGCTCTCAGTGCAAGCACAGCCAGGCTAAGAAAGCAAATCTCTCAGTATCATCTCCCACAAGCACTGTGCAATCAAATAGCTTGACGGAATATATATTGGAATGGGAGCTCCTGAAAATTCAATCAACAAAAAGAAAGAAATGTAGGAGTTGCCCCGGTTGAGATCGGGTATCTCATGAACACACAAACATTGCTCAGTAATCACCCCATGTATCCAACGTTGCTGATGTGATGTTGACGGAGTAGATCTTTATCCAGGATCCTCACTGCTGTGTCTCATATCCTAGGTTTAAATCCTTATTGATAGGGTTTTAATGAGTAATCAGGATTTGCCTCCTCTGTGGTTCCTTACTTCCCTGTAAATTATAATGAAAGCAGAAATAAGATAAATAGATTTGATTTTAGAGGGTAATGGAAAATTCTGGGCGATGAATATTTAATACTCAGATTCGCTATGGTGCTCAGGCTCGAATAATTTACATTTCCCACAAGAAACCTAAGTTTGAAAATGAATGTTTTTTGCACAATGAGAACAGCCTTCTGTCTCTCGCCTGCTCATTCATGTCTGACATTACACGAAATCGAGGTCTTTTCCAGCTTTCAACTTGATTCTTTCTTTCAAGCTCCGCGATAATCATTAATACTTCATTCATGATTAACTGTTTAAGAAAATGCATTTTTATGAATATTTATCTAATTCATCTTTATACAACAGAAAACCCTTCAAGTAGAAATGGTTCCTTAATGAAATTTAGCACCAGGCCATGTTGAAACATCTCGGAGAGTTCTGCGTGAGTTGCTGTTTTGATGTGTAGTATTCTGAAACGAACACCAATTAGGCGATTGTCTTGTTAATGTGATATTTTAGTGAGATTGTTTGAGAGAGACGAATGTTGAAGATGATGTTGGCAGTACTTCCTTTTCCTCTTCCAATGGTGCCATGGGATCATAATGCGGAGATGCCGGTGTTGGACTGGGGTGGACAAAATTGAGAGGTCGCACAACACCAGGTTATAGTCCAACAGTTTTATTTGAAATCACAAGCTTTCGGAGCTATCGATTGCCCCTTCCTCAGGTGAAGTAAATATATACAGAATCGCCAAAGCATATATAGATAGAGAACAAAGCATGTGTACCTTTGGCGATTCTGTATCTATTTACTTCACCTGAGGAAGGGGCAATCGATAGCTCCGAAAGCTTGTGATTTCAAATAAAACTGTTGGACTATAACCTGGTGTTGTGCGACCTCTCAATTTTGGCCATGGGATCACCCAGTGGTAGCAATAGCTAGGACCTCAGTTTAAAGTTCCCTCCGACAGTGCAGCACTCCCCCAGCTCTGTACTAAGCCTCTGCCTCGATTGTGCTCAAGTCCCAGACTGGGGCTTGAAACATAAGAACATAAGAACATAAGAAATAGGAGCAGGAGTAGGCCAATCGGCCCCTCGAGCCTGCTCCGCCATTAAATAAGATCATGGCTGATCTGATCCTAACCGCCAATCTACTATCTATCACAGAACCATCTCCTGCATCTAACAGAATTGCACACACGAAATAGGAGCAGAATCAGGCTACACGGTCCCTGGGCCCGCTCCACTACCCACAGGGCCATGACCGATCCGAACCTAGACTCATGTCTAAATTCCTGCCCGCTCCCCGTAACCCTTAATGCCCATTACTTCTAGGAAACTGTCTATTTCTGTTTTAAATTTATTTAATGGTGTAGCTTCTACAGCTTTTTGTGGCAGCATATTCCATGGACCTACCACCCTCTGAGTGAAGTAGTTCCTCCTCATCTCAGTTTTGAAAGAGCAGCCCCTTATTCTAAGACTATGTCCCCTAGTTCTAGTCTCACCCGTCATCGGGAACATCCTCCCCGCATCCACCCGATCCAACCCCTTCACAATCTTATATGTTTCAATAAGATCGCCTCTCATTCTTCTGAACTCCAATGAGTAGAGTCCCAATCTACCCAACCTCTCCTCATATGACCACCCCCTCATCCCCGGGATTAACCGAGTGAACCTTTTTTGCACTGCCTCGAGAGCAAGGATGTCTTTCCTTAAGTAAGGACACCAAAACTGTATGCAGTATTCCAGGTGCGGTCTCACCAATACCTTGTACAACTGAAGCAATACCTCCCTATTTTTATATTCTATCCCCCTAGCAATGAAAGCCAACATTCCATTTGCCTTCTTAATCACTTGCTGCACCTGCATACTAACCTTTTGAGTTTCGTGCACCAGGACCCCCAGATCCCTTTGCACTTCAGTACTCTCCAGTTTCTTGCCATTAAGATAATAAATTGCTCTAGGATTTTTCCTGCCAAAGTGCATCACCTCACACTTTCCAGTGTTGTATTTCATCTGCCAAATCTCTGCCCACTTACTTAGCCTGTCTATGTCCCCTTGCAGGTTTTTTATGTCCTCCTCACTCACTACTTTCCCTCCCATCTTTGTATCATCTGCAAATTTTGATATGTTACACTTGGTCCCTTCCTCCAAATCGTTAATATAGATTGTAAAGAGTTGGGGACCCAGCACTGACCCCTGTGGAACACCACTAGTTACTGATTGCCAGTCTGAGAATGAACCATTTATCCCAACTCTTTGCTTTCTGTTAGATAGCCAATCCTCTATCCATGCCAGAATATTACCCCCAATCCCGTGATTTTTTACCTTAAGCAATAATCTTTTGTGTGGCACCTTGTCAAATGCCTTTTGGAAGTCTAAATACACTACGTCCACTGGTTCCCTTTTATCCACTCTATATGTTACTTCCTCAAAGAACTCCAGCAAATTTGTCAAACATGACTTCCCCTTCGTAAAACCATGCTGACTTTGTCCTATTAAATTATGATTATCCAAATGTCCTGTTACTGTTTCCTTAATAATGGACTCCAAAATTTTACCTACCACAGATGTTAGGCTAACTGGTCTATAGTTACCAGCCTTCTGTCTACTGCCCTTTTTAAATAAGGGTGTTACATTAGCAGTTTTCCAGTCTGCCGGGACCTTAGCGGAATCCAGGGAGTTTTGAAAAATTATTACCAATGCATCTACAATCCCTACCGCCACTTCCTTCAAGACTCTAGGATGTAAGCCATCAGGTCCAGGTGATTTATCCGCCTTGAGTCCCATTATTTTACCGAGTACCACTTCCTTAGTGATTTTGATCGTGTTTAGCTCCTCTCCCCCTATAGCCCCCTGTTTGTCCAGTGTTGGGATATTCTTAGTGTCCTCTACTGTAAAGACTGATACAAAATATTCATTCAGTGTTTTTGCCATCTCCATATTTCCCACCATTAATTTCCCGGTCTCATCCTCTAAGGGACCAACATTTACTTTAGCCACCCTTTTTCTTTTTATAACTATAAAAACTCTTACTATCTGTTTTTATATTTTTTGCTAATTTACTTTCATAATCTATCTTCCCTTTCTTAATCAATCTTTTTGTTATTTTTTGCTGCCTTTTAAAGTTTTCCCAATCCTCTGTCCTCCCACTAGATTTCGCTACCTTATATGCCCTTGTTTTTAGTCGAATACTATCCTTAATTTCTTTACTTAGCCACGGATGACTGTCCTTTCTTTTACACCCTTTTCTTTTCAGTGGAATATATATTTTTTGGAAGTTGTAAAATAACTCCTTGAATGTACACCACTGATCATGTGTCGTCTTACCCTTTAATCTATTTTGCCAATCCACTCTACTCAATTCCGCTCGCATACCTTCATAGTCTCCTTTATTCAAGCTTAGCACGCTTGTTTGAGATCCAACCTTCTCACCCTCTAATTGAATATGGAATTCAACCATGTTATGGTCACTCATTCCAAGGGGATCCTTTACTAGGACATTTTTAATTAATCCTGTCTCGTTACACAGGACCAGATCTAAGGTTGATTGCCCCCTGGTCGGTTCAGTTACATACTGCTCAAGAAACCCATCCCTAATACACTCAATGAACTCATCCTCAAGGCAGCCCTGCCCCATTTGATTTGTCCAATTAATATGATAGTTAAAATCCCCCATAATTATAGATGTTCCCTTATTACATGCCTCAACTATTTCCTGATTGATACTCCGTCCAACAGAGTTGCAACTGTTCGGAGGCCTATAGACTACGCCCACTAGTGTTTTTTTCCCCTTATTATTCCTTATCTCCACCCAAACTGTTTCATTATCATGATTTTTTGACCCAATATCATTACTCTGTATTACAGTGATTCCTTCCTTTATTAACATAGCCACCCCACCTCCCCTTCCTTCCTGCCTGTCCTTCCTGATCGTTAAATAACCTGGTATGTTTAATTCCCAGGCATTGTCACCCTGCAGCCATGTTTCTGTAATGGCCACAATATCATAACCATATGTAGTTATTTGTGCCATTAACTCGTCTATTTTGTTACGAATGCTACGTGCATTCAGATAGAGAACTTTCAAATATGCTTTGTGGCACTTAGTTCCTGCTTTTTCACTTTTTACCACTTTACCTTTTACTCCACGACCATGTCTTGCTCATTTATAACCTCTGCCTTCTCATTTGTTTAGTCCCTTTCTCCCTGGTACTCCACAGTCAGTGCTATAAAATCTGAACAAGGAATTACATGTTAGAACCTGTTCATTTCTATTACCCATAACCAGCTGTATTTTGGTGACCTTATGTTAAAACCCCATTATGTGTTCAGAACAGATGTTAGTTGATGTGGTGCAATTGGCCGAAGAACCTCTGGGCTACAAATGGTCAGAAATGGGGATGTTCGCTGATGACTGCACAGTGTTCAGTGCCATTCACAACTCCTCAGTTAATGAAGCAGTCCATGCCCACATGCAACAAGACCTGGACGACATTCAGACTTGGGCTGATAAGTGGCAGGTAACATTCGCACCACACAAGTGCCAGGCAATGACTATCTCCAACAAGCGAGAGTCTAACCACCTCCCCTTGACATTCAATGGCATTACCATCACCAAATCCCCCACCATCGACATCCTGGGGGTCACCATTGACCAGAAACTTAACTGGACCAGCCACATAAATACTGTGGCAACAAGAGCAGGTCAGACGCTAGGTATTCTGCACTGAGTGTCTCACCTCCTGACTCCCCAAAGCCTTTCCACCATCTACAAGGCACAAGTAAGGAGTGTGATGGAATATTCTCCACTTGCCTGGATGAGTGCAGCTCCAACAACACTCAAGAAGCTCGACACCATCCAGGACAAAGCAGCCCGCTTGATTGGCACCCCATCCACCACCTTAAACATTCACTCCCTCCACCACCGGCGCACTGTGGCTGCAGTGTGTACCATCTACAAGATGCACTGCAGCAACTCGCCAAGACTTCTTCGGCAGCACCTCCCAAACCCGCGACCTCTTCCACCTAGAAGGACAAGGGCAGAAGACGCATGGGAACACCACCACCTCCAATTTCCCCTCCAAGTCACACACCATCCTGACTTAGAAGTATATCGCCGTTCCTTCATCATCGCTGGGTCAAAATCCTGGAACTCCCTCCCTAACAGCACTATGGGAGTACCTTCACCACACAGACTGCAGCGGTTCAAGAAGGCGGCTCACCACCACCTTCTCAAGGGCAATTAGGGATGCACAATAAATGCCGGCCTTGCCAGCGACGCACACATCCCATGAACGAATAAAAAAAAATGAGCCAGGGCTCCTGGTCCTCGTCCTGGTTGCTGGAAAGTCTACATTTGTGGACATTGGATAAGGACAGAATTGGGCACAGCTGTGATGCCTGCCACAGTGGAATAGGAGGCAACTGGGGGTTCTCCGGTTTCAACATGAGTCAGAACTCTTGGAAAAGTGGAAGAAAAGTTTATTTTTTTGCAGGGACTGGGGAAGAAATCCTTTGGCAGAACCTTGGAGAAAGTGTTATTGTTTAGTATGATTCTGAAAATATTATGCTCTAACTTGGGCACCCAATTCTCCTCTCGGCTGAGCAACGTTGGCAGTTAACCTTTATTCTGCTTAGTCAGTCTGTGGGGGTTAGATGTTCACTCTGTTTGAATGGTGCTTATCTTTTTCAATTCAGATGGGCTGCGTTAAACTCTTTGTAAATCAAGTGGGAAGCGTGTTTGTTCTCTGCAGATTTATTTCTTTGTGTGGCTTTGGAAACGTGGTTTAATAAATTTCTCCACTGTAAACCTGAACACACAGATAGAGATTGCACCAGCCACCCTGTTTTTCCCATTTTCTCTTCTCCTGCAGGCACTGAAGTCTCGCTGGGGTATGAGTTTCGTAGGTACTTTACTCAAATGACCATTCTACCTGTGTGAGCCCAAACAGTTAGGGCTGGATTTTCATTGACCTGTGGAGGAAGGTTTGGAGGTGTGTGGGGGGTTAAAATTGCGAAAACTGGCGGGCGGGCACAAGTCCGCCTCCATCCCACCTCCATGCAACTTTGATTAAATTGTGTCTGCTGGTCCCAACTCCGTCCCACCTGTAAGAGGCGGGATAGGCTGTTAAGGCCCTTAACAAGCCCTAAATTGGCTCTATAATGCCATTTTGAAAGGCCTTTGTGATTTTAACCCTTGTTCTACGCGAAGCACGCCTGTTCTGAACCACGAATGTGAAACCTGGCGGGAGCAGATTTGGATGGCTTTTCTCTCTCTCTCTCTCTGACTTAGGGCTGCTGCTGCTCATTTTGCATCCAGGTCCTCTCACAGCAAAGGCCAGGCAGTCTCTGAAGACCTTCAATGCAGCAGCAATGATGACATCATCAGAGGCGACTTTCAGACTGAAACCACTAATTGGTTCATGGGTTCCCACATGCTGGAACTCAATTGCCCAATTAGGTGAAAATCGCATCAATCTCCCACATCCAATTGCAGTCGGGTGGATAACACGAAAAGTGGATAACACGACCCCAACCCGCCCCAGTATCAAAATCCAGCCCTTAGTGTTGGCAGTCCGCTGGACTGTGCAAAGCATCAAAGTCGAGGCTAATCCTGTCCTCCGTCCATGTCCATACACACGGACCCTCCAATAGGAATCACTGGATAATCAGCAGGTAGGGGAACAGTGACTGGGCAACACTGAGATCACCACTTCCACCCTAGCTGAGATCAGGTAACTCTGCACAGTGGAGGAACACACCTCGGACTGTATGGCTCAGAACCATATTAGGTAGTGAATGTACCCACTGGGGGAGAAATAAAAGTTCTTAACCATATGTCGCTCCAACTCAGAAAGCTGTTGGTTCAAGATATATGCTCCAGGACATGGGTAAGTAATCTTGGACGATACTCCAGTGCAGTACCGAGGGAATGCTGCATTGTCAGAGGTGCCATCCTTCAGAGGACCTGCTAAACAGAAGCCCCACCTGCGCCTTCTGTTGGTTCAGATGGATGTTAAAAATCCTCTTAAACTATTCAAAGAAGAGCAGGGACTTTGACCGGTGCCGTTCCCCCATGCCCTTACCAGCATTCCTCCCTCAACTAACACCACTAAAAATTAGCTGCCCATTGGTCCCATTTCTGTTTGCGGGATCTTGTTGTGTGCAAGATGGCCGTCTATATTTGACTACATAGCAACAGCCACTGCACTTCATTGCTCGGGAAATGCTTTGAGATGTAATAAGGCATCACTAAACGCACATCTTCTTTTATGGTTCAGATTTGACTTTTCATTAGAATATCCAGGTTCTTTGTGACAAATTCCATGGGCCTACAGTTGATATTCTTACAGCGACAGGAAGGCAACAAGACTTCCTGCCCTTGCCAGATCTGGGAATCAGCTTTGTTCCTTCTCATATTATACCAAGAAACAGTAAAGGAATACTAGGAGGCAGGAATACCTCTGCATCAACACAGTCAGTGAAGGAGAACAGTGAGATTGGGAGCTTGCGGAGTGGAGAATGCTTGGTAGATTGTCCCATCACTCTGTACTTTGGAGTATTTCTTCAGCTAACCCTTGTGGCCATTGGGATTTCAACTATTGGCAAACAGTGGGTGAGTTGACAACTGCGTTCAGTTCTGGGCACCAAACCTCAGGAAACATATTTTGGTCTTGGAAAGGGTGCAGTGCAGATTCACCAGTGCTTAAAGGATTAAATTATGAGGACAGGTTGCATAATCTTGGCTTGTATTTGCTTGAGGTTGAGGAGTGATCTAATGGAGGTGTTTAAAATGATTAAAGGGTTCGATAGGGTAGATAGAAAAACTATTTCCACTGGTGGGGGAGTCCAGAACAAGGGGGCATAACCTTAAAATTGGAGCCAGGCCGTTTGGGAGTGAAATCAGGAAGCACTTCTTCACACAAAGGGTAGTGGAAATCTGGAATTCTCTCTTGCAAAAGGCTGTGGATGTTGGGGGACAATTGTTATTTTCAAGATTGAGATTAATAAGTTTTTGTTGGGCGAGGGTATCAAGGGATATGGAACAAAGGTGGGTAAATGGAGTTGAGGTACAGATCGGCCATGATCTAACTGAATGACGGGACAGGCTCAAGGGGCTTAATGGCCTCCTCCTGTTCCTCTGTTCGAATGACTGCTATTTCATCCCTTTTCCTAACTGTAGCAACATCACTGTTGAGTGAGTTCTAGAGGAACAGACATAGATACATGGTCCCTTTGCTAAGATCATAATAACTAGACAAATGTGGGTGACAAATAAAATGTCAATCAATTTCCACAAGGGCAGCCTTGAACACACTGATAAGTATTGTTCAAAACTTAATTTTAAATAAGTCTTTCTTGTTGCTGTGCTCGATAAGCCCTTTAAGTATGTCAGCTCGCTAACCACAAAGAAAATATCATTTTTCTGCCTGTGTTGTGGTAATTTATTTTAAAGAAATGTAATCATTCATGCCCCTGTGCAAAGTAAGGGGACTGCAGTGAAATGCTATCACAGGCAGACTCATTTTTCAGATAGTAATGGAATGTCTGGAATTCACTAAATAAGCAGAAGTGGAGACTGGGACTGGGGCTGGATTCTGATCCCTCCCTGGTTGGGTACATTATTAATTTGGAGGAGGCCTGAGCTTGTAGCGCTAACGTCAAAATGTGACCTCTTCCGTCGCTTTAATCGAAAAATGAAAGGCACAGTTTTCACCATCAGGATTTTCCAGTTGCCACTGTAGCGGAATGCGGTGGAAATTATTTTTGTCGTTGCGACAGAGTGGGAGAATCAGCGTTGCATTGTTGTAGCACCAACTCCGACCTGCATCCCGTGTCCCGAGACTCTGTGCTGTGGAGCGCACGCTTCCTAGAAAGCTCGGCGTTTAACTCCCGGCTGGAGCTGTGAGGGCTGGGGGGTGGCGGGAGGGCCAAGGTCGATGGGAAACCGTGCGAACCCATCGGCAGAGGGAGGTTTTAACTCCCGAGCCTCAAGAGATTTGGGGGGCACGCTGAGCCAAAGATCGAGGGGTGACAAAAAAACCTTGGTCAATGATGAGCTTATTAAGGAGCGTCTTAAAGCTGGAGAGGGAGGTGGAGAGACGGAGAGGATATGGGGGGGAAATTCCAGAGTGTGAGAGGGTAAGGGTTGCCAACCCTCCGGGATTGTCCTGTAGTTTCAAGGAATTAAAGTTTAATCTCCCGGTCACTGCTGTGAGCAACCCGTGAGAAAAATCTAGGACCACCAAAATATGAACCCCCGCCCTGTGGAGGTCCAAGAAAGCCCTGGGTTTGATCCCTGGTCTGTCCTGAGGTGACTGATCGCTGCCTTGCGACTAGGACTAAAATTGACTTCTGTATCCCAAAACTGGGTGGAACTAAAGCTAGCTGAGGTGACGACTGCTGTTCTTGATTCAATGGGCACTGCTGAGAAGTGAATGTTTGCAGTTTTGACTAGTTAGGGGCCTCTTGAGCATCCCTGATTTTAATTGCTCCACCTTTGGTGGCCGTGCCTTCAGCTGCCTGGGCCCTAAACTCTGGAATTACCTCCCTAAACCTCTCTGCCTCTCCACCTCTCTCTCCTCCTTTAAGACATTCCTGAAAACCTACCTCTTTGACCAAGCTTTTGGTCATCTGTCCTAATTTCTCCTTCTGTGGTTCGGTGTTATATTTTGTTTCATAATACTCCCGCGAAGTGCCTCGGGATGTTTTACCATGTTAAAGGCGCTATATAAATACCAGTGGTTGTTGTGTAGGCCTGGGCAGAAGATCGCACAGTGGGGCAGAGGATTACAGGGTAGATTGTACAAATTTAGCACTCGCAGTGTAGAACGTGACATGGTGAACATCAAGAATGTTCATGTGGGATCAATAATGGCCGATTTGTAACCCCGGTGATTTTTTAGCCATTATTCTACAGGCCCAGTGAGGACACTATGGGCTGGATTTTCATTGACCCGTGGAGGCGGGTTTGGAGGCGTGTGGGGGGTTAAAATTGCGAAAACTGGCGGGCGGGCACAAGCCCGCCTCCACGCAATTTCCATTAAATCATGTCTGCTGGTCCCGACTCCATCCCGCCTCTAAGAGGCGGGATAGGCTGTTAAGGCCCTTAACAAGCACTAAATTGCCTCTATAATGCCATTTTGAAAGGCCTTTGTGATTTTAACCCTTTTTCTACGTGAAGCACGCCTGTTCTGAACCACGAATGTGAAACCTGGGGGGGGGAGGGGGTGCCTGGGTGGAGAACAGGCAGGCAGGCAGGCTGGCTGGATGGATGGATGGAGATATATCTGGGAGAGGAGACATATCTGGGAGTGGTGGTGCAAAAATATCTGGGAGCAGACTTAGGGCTGCTGCTGCTCATTCTGCATCCAGGTCCTCTCACAGCAAAGGCCAGGCAGTCTTTGCAGACCTTCAATGCAGCAGCAATGATGACATCATCAGAGGTGACTTTGAGACTGAAACCACTAATTGGTTCATGGGTTCCCACATGCTCCAACTCAATTGCCCAATTAGGTGAAAATTGCATCATTCTCCCACATCCAATTGCAGGCGGGTGGATAACACGACCCCAACCCGCCCCAGTATCAAAATCCAGCCCTATAGTTTGGAACAGACTGTAAGCAATGTTATTGTTCAACACTTCACACATTTATATCAAATTGCTCTTTCCTCCATTTTAACAGAGGCTTTAAGCCATTTAAATATGTTAAATTCTCTGTTAAAATAACATAGAAAGGAACTTGAACTTGGCACTGGTTCCGTACCATTAATTTTCAGTCCCGTGAATCTAGTTAGAGGATTACACGCTGAGCTGGAAGTGGAAACATGCTCTTAAAGACCAGAGAGGTCAAATTCTGATAGCTCGGTAAATTGAATGTTACACTGATCACCACGGCATAAGAGCTCGCATCTTCTACCCACAGCCACCTCTTCCCCGAATTCCTTTCTAGAAAATGCATCATCTTACAGTAGATTAAACACTGACATTATGATCGATTAACTTAATCAATAATTTGCCCGGACTTGGGTAAGAACAGGGTAAACCACGAGCACTAAAACAAATGTTCTACCAGATCTCTAAAAGGAGAGAAATAACCGCAGTCATGACTTACTAGAATTACAGATCAGGTATGAGTTACGAGGTAGTAATGCTGTAAATAGGTCATCCTGTTACCTCCAGGATGCAACCTCTGTGTGTGTGCTTCTCTCTCTCTCTTTCTCATTTTCTCTCTCTCTCTCTCTCTATCCCTCTATCTCTTTCTCTCAGCCTTTTTGTCTTTATTTGTCAATGATATCTTGGTCATTGCTCCTCCGAACCTTCCTTTCTTGTTCCTCCTAATCTCTAAATACCCCCTTCCTCGCCCCTGAAATCTGGCAGAGTTCAAATAAAGACATGTCACAGTGTTTCCTACTCTAACTCATTCTTCTCCAAAACTGTGGAACTTCTCACCACTGTGAGCCTTGGCTGTTCCCCTGGATTCCTCAATTTAAAAAAAAAACTATTTAACTGAGTGATTGCAAAGGTGCAATGGGCCATTACATATGAACATCAGTAAAAGTCCAAATCAAATTACTCTTAACAATGGAAAATACCTGACGCTGAATTGATGTGTCTATGTATTTTACCCCTCTAGTTTCTTGTTCTCTTGTCCTGAAGATGGTGACTTGTGGGGGGAAGGGGAGCGTGCTGTTCTGCAGATGCAGGTAACCATTCAATACCTCACCCAAATGATCTTCATATATGAATCTAGACAATGAGCATGGGGGGCAGGGGGCGGGTACTCGATATGCAGACTTATGAATTCCGGCAGAAGTCATAGAGTCATAACGGCACAGAAGGAGGCCATTTGGCCCATCGAGTCCGTGCCAGCTATCTGCAGAGCAATCGAGTCAGTCCCATTCCCCGCTCTATCCCTGTAGCCCTGCAAGTTTATCTCCCTCAAGTGCCTATCCAGTCTCCCCTTGAAAACATTGAGTGTGTCCGCTTCCACCACTTCCATCGGCAGCGAGTTCCAGGTCATCACCACTCACTGCGTAAAAAAGTCTTTCCTTGTATCGCTCGCCCAAAACCTTAAATCTGTGTCCCCTAGTCCTTGTACCATCAACTAGTGGGAATAGCCTTTCCCTGTCTAGCCTATCCAAACCCGTCATAATCTTGTACACCTCTATCAAATCACCCCTCAACCTCCTTTGCTCTAATAAAAACAAATCCAGCTTCTCCAACCTGTCCTTGTAACGAAGATCCCCCATCCCCAGAACCATTCTGGTAAATCTCCTCTGCACCCTCAAGGGCCTTCACATCCTTCCTAAGGTGTGGTGACCAGAACTGGACGCAATACTCCAGTTGTGGCCTAACCAGCACTTTATAAAAGGTTCAGCATAACTTCTCTACTTTTGTACTCAGTACCTCTATTTATGAAGCCCAAGATCCCATATGCTTTGTTAACCACTCTCTCAATATGTCCCGCCACCTTCAGGGACATATGGTAAGCGGTATTGGTTAGCGATCAACAGTCCTCACCCTGGCTGACTTTTCCCTTGTAGCTAAGAGGTATTGAGACCAATTGTACCCCCTCCCCTGCCCCCCACAGTCCGGCACAGAGCAGTGGTCCACCCTTTGATATTCCTGGCGTGTGGGCTACAGTATCACACCTTCAGGGCACTTTCACCAATCGTCATTGATGGAGCCCTTATGGTGATGTGATTGTCTGGCAGAGATAGTATGGCACTGGTGGAAGGTTGGTAAGAGATGGGTTTGTAAGAGCAGAAGGTAAATGGCATCATGTGACTGGCACTTAAAAGCAGGGAAATCTATGCCGCTCGACAGATTATTAATAAGATTGATGTCTATGGCTTGTAATGTCTCGTTGATTCATAAGAAAACCAAACTCTTTAAGGCAGTTCTATAAACAATAAAGACAGATTTGTGTAGAATGAGTCTACACATTAAGATTATTACATGACAGATTTGGTTCCTTTCCATGCACAGCCTGTATAAACTAATTTCACTTAGAACCTTTAATAACCATTAGAGAAAGGAGCTTCCCTCTCATCAGTCTGGGCAGCACTCAAACCCTGGCCCCAGAGGCAAAAAGACAATTTTCTAATGTGTTGTTCTTATGTTACATCACTGCGAGTGCTCAGAATAATCCAGCCTCTTATGATAAAGCAAAACCAAGCTTTATTATAGTTGAATACAAGCTTACACAACATTTCAATGCTGGCTTACAAACTCCATCTTACAGACTGACTTATTCCGGTCTGTATCTAGCCAGTTGCTTAATTGCACTATTGATACAGCTTTATAGTTTAAAGGGACATTTCTATATTCTCAGACTAAAACTGATTGCTTCATCAGAGAAAAGAGCAGAGTAGCTTGGACGTTTCAGGAGGTGGTCACCCCACAGATAAAGAGAGGGAATGGGTGACCACCAGACAGAAGAGGAGGACCAGGCAGGTAGTGCAGGTGTCCCCTGAGTGCATCTCACTCTCTAACCAGTATTCTGTTATGAGTACTGGTGAGGGAGATGGTTCCTCTGGGGAGTATAGCCAGAGCCGAGTCCGTGGCACCATGGGTGGCTCAGCTGTACAGGGGGGAGGAAGAAGACTGGGAGAGCAATAGTGGTAGGGGATTCAATAGTTAGGGAAGCAGACAGATGTTTCTGCGGCTGCAGACGTGACTCCAGGATGGTATGTTGCCTCCCTGGTGCCAGGGTCAAGGATACCACTGAGCGGCTGCAGAACATTCTGAGGCAGGAGGGTGAACAGCCAGAGGTTGTGGTCCATATTGGAACCAATGACATAGGTAGAAAGAGGGATGAGGTCCTGCAGTTAGATTTCAGGGAGCTCGGAATGAGATTAAAAAGCAGGACCTCAAAAGGTAGTAATTTCTGGATTAATCCCGGTGCCATGCGTTAGTGAGTATAGAAATAGGAGCATAGTGCAGATGAATACGTGGCTGGAGAGATGGTGCAGGAGGGAGGGCTTCAAATTCCTGGGACATTGGGAACGGTCCTGGGGGAGGTGGGACCTATACAGGCCGGATGGGTTGCACCTGAACAGGGCCGGAGCCAATATCCTGGTGGGGAGGTTTGCTGGTGCTGTTGGGGAGGGTTTAAACTCATTTAGCAGGGGATGGGTACCAGGATGTAACATTAGAAAGGGGAAATAAAGTGCTCAAAGGATTGGGAGAGGCAGAGAGCACTAAAGTAAGAAGTAGTACTGTATTAGGTGGGGTCAAACTAAGAGAGAATACAGGATGGTCTAAGATGGGTTTACAGTGTATGTACGTGAACGCACGAAGCGTAGTAAACAAGGTAAGTGAGCTGCAGGCACAGATAGCCACATGGGAATATGATGTTGTGGCAATAACCGAGACCTGGCTCAAAAAAAGGGCAGGATTGGTACTAAATATTCCTGGTTATAAAGTGTTTAGGAAAGATAGGGAAGGAAAGATAGGAGGTGGTGTGGCAGTATTGGTTAAGGAGAATGTTACAGTGCTGGAGAGGGAGGATGTCCTGGAGGGGTCAAGGACAGAATCTATATGGCTAGAGTTAAGAAATAATAGAAGTGCCATTACACTACTAGGTGTATCTATAGACCACCAAATAGTGGGCAAGATATGGAGGAGCAAATTTTCAGAGAAATTACAGAGAGGGGCAAGAACTATAGAGTAGTAATAATGGGGGACTTCAACTATCCTAATATAGACTGGGATCATAATAGTGTAAAGGGCAGAGAAGGGGAAGAATTTCTGAAGTGTGTTCAGGAGAACTTTCTTGATCAGTATGTTTCCGGCCTGACGAGGGAGGAGGCGTTGCTGGATCTGGTTCTGGGGAATGAGGTGGGTCAAGTGGAGCAAGTGTCAGTAGGTGAACATTTAGGGAACAGTGATCATAGTATCATATGGTTTAGATTAGCTGTGGAAAAGGACAGGGGGCAATCTAGAGTAAAAATGTTTAACTGGGGGAAGGCCAATTTCAGTGGGATGAGAACGGATCTGGCCCGGGTAAACTGGAATCAAAGATTGGCAGACAAAACTGTAATGGAACAATGGGCTGCCTTTAAAGAGGAAATAGTTCAGGTACAGTTGAGGTATATTCCCACTAGGGGGAAAGGCGGGGCAACTAAAGTCAGGGCTCCCTGGATGACAAAAGCAATAGAGAGTATGATGAAGCAGAAAAAGAGCGTGTATGACAGATGTCAGGTTGCAAATACATCTGAGAATCAGGCTATATATAGAAAGGTCAGAGGAGAAGTGAAAAAGAAAATAAGAGGGGCAAAGAGAGGGTATGAGAATAGAATGGCAGCCAACATAAAAGGTAATCCAAAAGTCTTCTATAGACATATGAATAGTAAAGGGGTAGTAAGAGGAGGGGTAGGGCTGATTAGGGACCAAAAAGGAGACCTATGCATGGAGGCAGGGTATAGCTGAGGTACGAAATGAGTACTTTGCATCTGTCTTCAACAAGGAAGAGGATGCTGCCATTGACATAGTGAAGGAGGAGATAGAGGAGATACTTGATAGGATTAAAATTGATAAAGAGGAGGTATTAGAAAGGCTGGCTGTACTTAAAGTAGATAATCACCAGAAGTGGATGGGATGCATCCTAGGATGCTGAGGGAATTGAGGGAGGAAATCGCAGCGGTACTGGCTATAATATTCCAATCCTCCTTAGATACGGGGGTGGTGTCAGAGGACTGAAGAATTGCAAATGTTACACCATTGTTCAAAAAAAGGGTGTAAAGATAAACCCAGCAACTACAGGCCAGTCAGTTTGACCACGGTAATGGAGAAGCTGTTAGAAACAGTAATCAGGGACAAAATTAACAGTCACTTGGATAGGTGTGGATTAATTAAGAAAAGCCAGCATGGATTTGTTAAAGACAAATCATGTTTAACTAACTTGATTGAATTCTTTGATGAGGTAACAGTGAGGGTTGATAAGGTTAATGCAGTTGACATAGTGTACATGGATTTCCAAAAGGCGTTTGACAAAGTGCCACATAATAGGCTTGCCAGCAAAGTTGAAGTCCATGGAATAAAACGGACAGTGGCAGCATGGATACGGAATTGGCTGAGTGAGCAGTGGTGAATGATTGTTTTTCGGACTGGAGGAAGGTATACAGTGGTGTTCCCCAGGGGTCGGTTCTAGGACCACTGCTTTTCTTGATATATATTAATGACTTGGATGTGGGTGTACAGGGCACAATTTCAAAATTTGCAGATGACACAAAACTTGGAAGTATAGTGAACAGTGAGGAGGAGAGTGATAGACTTCAGGAAGACACAGATAGGCTGGTGAAATGGGCAGACACGTGGCAGATGAAATTTAACACAGAAAAGTGTGAAGTGATACATTTTGGTAGAAAGAATGAGGAGAGGACATATAAACTAAATGGTACAATCCTGAAGGGGGTGCACGAACAGAGAGACCTGGGGGTATGTGTGCACAAATCGTTGAAGGTGGCAGGACAGGTTGAGAAAGCAGTTAAATAGGCTTACGGGATCCTGGGCTTCATAAATAGATGCGGAGATGCCGGCGTTGGACTGGGGTGGAGAAAAATGAGAAGTCGCACAACACCAGGTTATAGTCCAACAGATTTATTTAAAATTACAAGCTTTCGGAGCTATCCTGCCCCTTCTTCAGGTAAAGTTACTATGAGTGAATCTACAAAAGTTCACAGAATATAAACACAGAAAATGCGGAGATACAATCTTTCCTTACATCAAAGACACACCAAGAGCACAGCCAAGACAATGAGATGTGTCCCAGGGGGTCCAACGTGTCAAATCCTGCTGTCTGCATATCCTCTCCATATCCCTTCTTCTCTCTCCGTCCTTTTTGTGTTTGTTTTTTTTGTGTTTGTTTTTTAAAAACTGGAAAGACACGCTACATGTCACGCTACAGAATCTGCAATTTTCACACCACTCCCGCCTCCAAACCCGCCTCCACGGGGCTTGGAAAATCGAGCCCATATTCTCTCGAGTTTAGAAGAATGAGAAGTGATCTCATTGAAACATACAAAATTCTTACAGGGCTTGACAGGGTAGATGCAGGGAGGATGTTTCTCCTGGCTGGAGAGTCTAGAACCAGAGGTCACAGTCTCAGGATAAGGGGTCGCCCATTTAGGACTGAGATGAGGAGAAATTTCTTCACTCAGAGGGTGGTGAATCTTTGGAATTCTCTGCCCCAGAGGGATGTGGATGCTGAGTTTTTGAGTATTTTCAAGACAGAGATCAATAGATTTTTGAATATTAAGGGAATCAAGGGAAATGGGGATAGTGCAGGAAAGTGGAGATGAGATATAAGATCAGTCATGATCTTATTGAATGGCGGAGCAGGCTCAAATGGCCTACTCCAGCTCCTAAGTCTTATGTTCTTATCTTCCTCTGCCAGCCTGGGTGACCTTGGAAGACCTGATACGGGTCTTTAGAACATTGAAAGGTACAGAGTAGATAGAGGCAACCACTTGGACAGTGAGCTCAGAATTCAAGGACAAAATTACAAAATTTACAGCTTCCAGTGAGATTATAGATTGAAGGATTTATTTCCCAGGATACTGAACGTGGGAGCTGAAAAAGTATTTAATTCTGGGTCAACTAATGCCTCGAAAAAGGAACTGGATTAATACCTGTTGAGAAAGGTGACTGAGGGTTCTAGATATTATTCCATCTGTTGGATCCATATGGAAGTTTCGAAAGAGGACAGATTTTGGTGGAAGGGGGTGGGGGAGGGAGGAGACTCCTTGATTGATGCAGTCACACACGGACCATGGAAGGAGTTAAATCGATGGTCCACGTTATTTTTTTCTCGTTCCAAGGTTTGTTTAATGTTTTTAATCGTGCTGTACAGATTTTGATTGCCTCCCTCAGCGCTTCTGTTCTCAAATCTCTCTGCGCGCACACAGCTGCACAATTCTATTTTAAGTCTCAACCTTCGAGCTATTCCATTCGCGGGCTCTATTTTTAACAGTGTGACGAATTAACTTCACCAGTTCTCAGTATTTCGATAGTAACTTTAGTTATCACACCGCTAACAGTCACTCTGACTACAAGAGCCCAAACCAGCTGTCTCTACAGAGGCACCAATGAACCTGGCAATCAGACAGTGCAACTTGTCAGCCTCAATTGGTGTGTGATTTTAGAAGGGGGAAAAAAAGCGTCGTCTTATTTCCAAGGACAGCTTTAAACTGCAAGCTCACTCTCATCCATGTGGGTGTTTATATGACCTCCGCGTTCGATCAGCTACCGGTTAATATGCTTTTTCTTCCCCTCTTCCAACATGTTTCTGAGATTTTCAGCAGCAATCGACTATTTCGTTCTAAACCTAAATGCTGAAAAGTATTAATCACTTCATCACCGAGGATCGAAACAATTAAGAATCGATTGATCAATAAATCCGTGGCATTGCAAACCCTCTGGTTCAGAATTGTTTACCAATTTAGTATTGAGTTGAGAAAATATGCACCAATATGGATTTGCGTTGCACACAGTCCTTTGCAGGAACCTTTAACCAATTAGTAAAAACCGTAATTATCAGAGAAACAAAGATGACAGCACTGAAGGCAGCCATTTGGCCCATCTGTCCTGTCCTGGTGCTAGCCCTACAATTGGAACTTTCCACTCTAATCCCATCTCTCTGCCCTTTCATCAACCCTTTTATATTCTTCCTTTCCAAATACTTTACCAGTTGTCTTTTAAGTGATGTTTTATTCTCTGCCTCTACACCACCAGTTTCCAGCTGCTGCTCCCTATAGCCAGAGTAAGGTGGCATTAGCAATACTAGCACACCACATTCACAATCTATATCAATGATTTGGATGAGGGGACTAAATGTAACATTTCCAAATTTGCTGATGATACAAAGCTAGGTGGCAGTGTAAGAGGATGTGAAGAGGCTTCAAGGGGATCTCGACAGGCTCAGTGCGTGGGCGAGAACATGGCACATGGAATATAATGTGGATAAATGTGAAGTTATCCACTTTGGTAGAAAAAACAGAAAGGCAGAGTATTTCCTAAATGGTGAAAGATTGGGGAATGCAGATGCTCAAAGGGCCCTGGGTGTCCTTGTACATGAGTCACTGAAAGTGAATGTGCAGGTGCAGCAAGCCATTAGGAAGGCAAATGGTATGCTGGCCTTCATTACAAGAGGATTTGAGTACAGGAGTAAAGAAGTCTTACTCCAATTATATAGGGCCTTGGTGAGACCACACCTGGAGTACTGTGTACAATTTTGGTCTCCTTACTTAAGGAAGGATATACTTGCCATAGAGGGTGTGCAACAAAGGTTCACGAGATTGATTCCTGGGATGGCGGGACTGTCGTATAAGAACATAAGAACATAAGAAATAGGAGCAGGAGTAGACCAATCGACCCCTCGAGCCTGCTCCGCCATTCAATGAGATCATGGCTGATCTGATCCAACCTCAACTCTAAAGAACACAAGTAGGAGCAGGACCAGGCCACTCGGCCCCTGGGCCCGCTCCGCCACCCACAGGGCCTTGACCGATCCGAACTCAAACTCATGTCCAATTTCCAGCCCGCTCCCCGTAACCCCGGATTCCCTTTACTTCTAGGAAACGGTCTATTTCTGTTTTAAATTTATTTAATGAAGTAGCTTCCACAGCTTCCTGGGGTAGCAAATTCCACAGACCCACTACCCTCTGAGTGAAAAAGTTTCTCCTCATCTCAGTTTTGAAAGAGCAGCCCCTTATTCTAAGATTATGTCCCCTAGTTCTAGTTTCACCCATCATTGGGAACATCCTCACCGCGTCCACCCGATCAAGCCCCTTCACAATCTTATATGTTTCAATAAGATCGCCTCTCATTCTTCTGAACTCCAATGAGTAGAGTCCCAATCTACTCAACCTCTCCTCGTATGTCCACCCCTCATCCCCGGAATTAACCGAGTGAACCTTCTTTGTACTGCCTCAAGAGCAAGTATGTCTTTTCTTAAGTATGGACACCAAAACTGTATGCAGTACTCCAGGTGCGGTCTCACCAATACCCTATACAACTGCAGCAATACCTCCCTGTTTTTATATTCTATCCCCCTAGCAATAAAAGCCAACATTCCATTGGCTTTCTTGATCACCTGCTGCACCTGCATACTAACTTTTTGATTTTCTTGCACCAAGGCCCCCAGATCCCTTTTTACTGCAGTACTTTCCAGTTTATCGCCATTAAGATAATAACTTGCTCTCTGATTTTTCCTGCCAAAGTGCATAACCTCACATTTTCCAATATTGTATTGCATCTGCCAAATCTCTGCCCACTCACCCAGCCTGTCTATATCCTCTTGTAGGTTTTTTATGTCCTCCTCACTCTCTACTTTCCCTCCCATCTTTGTATCATCTGCAAACTTTGATATGTTACACTCGGTCCCCTCCTCCAAATCGTTAATATAGATTGTAAAGAGTTGGGGACCCAGCACCGACGCCTGCGGAACACCACTGGCTACTGGTTGCCAGTCCGAGAATGAACCATTTATCCCAACTCTCTGCTTCCTGTTAGATAACCAATCCTCCACCCATGCCAGAATATTACCCCCAATCCAGTGATTTTTTTTATCTTGAGTAATAATCTTTCATGTGGCACCTTGTCGAATGCCTTCTGGAAGTCTAAATACACTACATCCACTGGTTCCCCTTTATCCACCCTGTACGTTATGTCCTCAAAGAACTCGAGCAAATTTGTCAGACATGACTTCCCCTTCATAAAGCCATGCTGACTTTGTCCTATTAAATTATGTTTATCTAAATGTTCCGTTACTGTCTCCTTAATAATAGACTCCAAAATTTTACCCACCACAGATGTTAGGCTAACTGGTCTATAATTTCCAGCCTTCTGCCTACAACCCTTTTTAAATAAGGGTGTTACATTAGCAGTTTTCCAATCTGCCGGGACCTTTGCTGAGTTCAGGGAGTTTTGGAAAATTATTACCAAAGCATCCACAATTCCTACTGCCACTTCCCTCAAGACCCTAGGATGTAAGCCATCAGGTCCAGGGGATTTATCCGCCTTGAGTCCCATTATTTTACTGAGTACCAATTCCTTAGTGATTTTAATCGTATTTAGCTCCTCCCCCACTAGAGCCCCCTGTTTGTCCAGTGTTGGGATATTCTTAGTGTCCTCTACCGTAAAGAGTGAAACAAAATATTTGTTCAGCATTTTTGCCATCTCCATGTTTCCCACCATTAATTTCCCGGTCTCATCCTTTAAGGGACCTACGTTTGCCTTAACCACCCCTTTTCTTTTTATATAACTATAGAAACTCTTGCTATCTGTTTTTATATTTTTTGCTAATTTATTTTCATAGTCTATTTTCCCTTTCTTAATCAATCCTTTAGTTACTTTTTGTTGTCTTTTGAAGACTTCCCAATCTTCTATCCTTCCACTAACTTTGGCTACCTTATATGTCCTTGTTTTTAGTTGGATATTTTCTTTAATTTCTTTACTTAGCCATGGATGGCTGTCATTTCTTTTACACCCTTTTTTCCTCAGTGGAATATATTTATTTTGAAAGTTGTAAAATAACTCCTTGAATGAACACCACTGCTCATGTACCGTCTTACCCTTTAATCTATTTTCCCAGTCCACTTTAATCAATTCTGCTCTCATGCCATCATAGTCTCCTTTATTCAAGCTCAGTATGCTTGTTTGAGAACCAACCTTCTCACCCTCTAATTGGATATGGAATTCAACCATGTTATGGTCACTCATTCCAAGGGGATCCTTAACTAGGACATTATTAATTAATCCAGACTCATTACACAGTACCAGGTCCAAGGTTGCTTGCCCCCTTGTAGGATCAGTTACATACTGCTCAATAAATCCATCCCTAAGACACTCAATAAACTCTTCCTCAAGGCTGCCCTGCCCAATTTGATTTGTCCAGTTAATATGATAGTTAAAATCCCCCATAATTATAGCTGTTCCCTTATTACATGCCCCAACTATTTCCTGATTAATACTTCTTCCAACAGAGTTGCAACTATTAGGAGGCCTATATACTACGCCCACCAGTGTTTTTTTTCCCTTATTATTCCTTATCTCTACCCAAACTGTTTCATTATCCTGATCTTTTGACCCAATATCATTTCTCTGTATTACAGTGATTCCTTCCTTTATTAACATAGCCACCCCCCCTCCCCTTCCTTCCTGCCTGTCCTTCCTGATTGTTAAATACCCTGGCATATTTAATTCCCAGACGTTGTCACCCTGCAGCCATGTTTCTGTAATGGCCACAAGATCATACCCATACATAGTTATTTGTGCCGTTAACTCGTCAATTTTGTTACGAATGCTACGTGCATTCAGATAAAGAACTTTCAAATGTGTTTTGCGACACTTACTTCCTGCTTTTTCCTTATTTAACACTTTACCTTTTACTCCATACCCTCTGTCCCTTCCTGACATGCTTTCCTCTGTCTCCCTGCTCAGGTTCCCAACCCCCTGCCACATTAGTTTAAATCCTCCCCAACAGCACTAGCAAACACTAGGACAGCGGTCCCGGCCCTGCCCAGGTGCAGACCGTCCGGTTTGTACTGGTCCCACCTCCCCCAGAACCGGTTCCAATGTCCCAGGAATTTGAATCCCTCCCCCTTGCACCATTCCTCTAGCCACGTATTCATTTGAAATATCCTCCTATTTCTACTCTGACTAGCACGTGGCACTGATAGCAATCCTGAGATTACTACCTTTGAGGTCCTATTTTTTAATTTACCTCCTAACTCCCTATATTCTGCTTTTAGGACCTCATCCCCTTTTTTACCTATATCGTTGGTGCCTATGTGCACCACGACAGCTGGCTGTTCGCCCTCCCCCTCCAAAATGTTCTGTAGTATGATAAGAGATTGAGTAAACTAGGCCTGTATTCTCTTGAATTCAGAAGAATGAGAGAGGATCTCATTGAAGCATACAAAATTATTACAGGGCTTGATAGGGTGGATGCTGGGTGAATGTTTCCCATGGCTGGGGAGTCTAGAACCAGGGGCCACAGCCTCAGGATAAAGGGTAGGCCATTCAGGACTGAGATGAGAAGAAATTTCTTCACACAGAGGGTGGTGAATCTGTGGAATTCTCTACCCCAGAGGGTTGTGGAGGCTCAGTCATTGGGTATATTCAAAACAGAAGTCGATAGATTTCTGACTAGTAAGGGCATCAAGGGATATGGTGATAGGGCCAGTGAATGGAATTGAGGCAGAAGATCAGCCATGATCTCATTGAATGGCGGAGCAGGCTTGAAGGGCCGAATGGCCGACTCCTGCTCCTATTTCTTATGTTCTTACCACCATCATCCACAACACAGCTAAAAGTGGATTCAATTCAGCACCAATTGTCCTTTTACTTACCTTTACAGCCAGTGTCAGAATCGAGTGCTGCTTGGGTCAATTATCGGATAAACACAGGATAAGACCCCCCCCCCCCCCATACTGTTCCCCAGCAAAGCGCTTCAACCCGCGCCTCAGAGAAGTGAGGACCACCATTGTGACCCCTTTACATCCCACACCAGCTGTTCTTGTGACTTTTCGTAATGAGTCAGACAATTTAGTGCCAATTATTGCCAGTTTCGTGCCCACCAGGGATTTATTTGAAATGCCCAAACTCATTACAGTTAGGAGTGTTATACAGGCAGTGGAGACTCATTCCTTCCTTGCACTCTTCCGCATCCAAAATACACCTGTCATGTGAGTTCTTTTGTTCTCTGTGTTTACACTTGCTGTGGCAAAGGATCTGGCCAAAATCGCATCCAATGGAGTTCCTGATTATTATCAGGTGCAATCACTGGGGATGAAGAGGTGAAGTATAAGATTCTTGTCATCACCAATTTTTCTTTTGTAATTCATGATACGTTTCTGGAACTTTTCTTCATGGGATGTGTGCCACACTGGCAAGGCCATGTTTATGCCCATCCCTGCTTACCCTGAGGACATTAAGTCAACTACACTCGTGAAACTTTCTGAGACATTTCTAAGAGCTATGATATAATATAATTGTAGATAGTTTATTTATTATTATGGCTCCGTCGTGAGCTAAGAAATGACAGAGCCCCCCCCCCCCCCTCTGTAACAAGCTCTCTCAGGACAACACTCAGGTATATTGCCTTTGGTGTTGATGTGCTCCCTCATAATAGAGAAACTACTGAAACATCATCTTGAACAGCTTTCTCCCTGTAACACTTGCTTTATGAAGCTCACAAAGATTAGAGCTATACAGAGATGGTTTATAGTTATGAGGCCAGTCTGAGCCTCCTGAGGTTTAATGTTGAATCATTTTTCCCCAGGCCTTGTATTTAAGTCAACGCGACATGGAAAAGGAGGAAAACAGAACCATTTGGCTGATCGTTCCCTCCATGGACCGTCTATAATTTACTCTATCATGATATTCAGCCAAACTCATTTTCCTTTATTGAGAAGCCTAGATGAAGGATTGTAGAGCAGGGCACTATCAATTGGGAGAAGCGCAGCGAGAAGAAAATATCTCAAGTTATAGTTAGATAACTCTAAGGTTGGATTTAATGATTGGGAAATTGGGAAAAATTCAGTACTTTAGTGCCTCCCATTAGCATCAGCAGATGGCGCTAATGGGGCACTAGCGCATTATCACTGGGGCGAGGCAAATCCAATGCTGCACGCCACATCCCGCACCCCACCCTTCCGCAGCACCGCCGCTAACAGTTATCGCCGGGAGCCTCAACGGCAGGTGGATCGTGACATCAGTGAGTGTGCAACGCTCGCTGACCGGCCGATCTGTGAAATTGATTGTCGCCACCTACCTTAGCGCCTGGAGTAAACAGCGACAGGAAGAGCTGGCGTGAAGCAGCAGGAAGCCGGCTCCAGGGACATTAGGAAGGACAGGAAGGTGGGAAAAGGTGGAGGGGTGGCTCTGTTAATTAATGATGATATTAGTACAATAGAGAGGGATGATCTAAGTTCAGGAAACCAGGATGTAGAAGCGGTTTGGGTAGAAATGAGAAATAATAAAGGCAAGAAGTCACTTGTGGGAGTGGTGTACAGGCCCCCTAACAGTAACCACATGGTAGGATGGAGTATAAAGGAAGAAATAATGGGAGCTTGTCAGAGGGGTACGACAATAATCATGGGGGATTTTAATCTGCATATAGACTGGAAAAATCAGATGGGCAAAGGTAGCCTAGATGAGGAGTTCATGGAATGTTTTCGGGATAGTTTCTTATAACAGCACGTTCTGGAGCCAACCAGAGAGCAGGCTATACTAGACCTGTTATTGTGCAACGAGATAGGATTAATTAATGACCTCATAGTGAAGGCGCCCCTAGGTAGCAGTGATCATAATATGATTGAATTTTACATTCAGTTTGAGAGAGAGAAGAGTGGGTCCAAGACTAGTATTTTAAACTTAAATAAAGGCAATTATGAGGGCATGAAAGCAGAGCTAGCTAAAGTGAACTGGCAAATTAGGTTAAGGGATAGGTCAATAGAGTTGCAGTGGCAGACATTTAAGGGGATATTTCAAAATACACAGAATATATACATTCCAACAAGAAAGAAAAATTCCAAGGGGAGGACCCACCATCCATGGCTAACTAAAAATGTTAAAGATAGTATTAAACTTAAAGGAAAAGCATATAATTGCCCAAAGATGGGTGGCAGGTCAGAAGATTGGACAGAATATAAAAAACAGCAAAGAATGACTAAAAGATTAATAAGGAGAGAAAAATTAGAGTATGAGAGAAAGCTAGCTAGAAATATAAAAACAGATAGTAAGAGTTTCTATAGATATTTAAAAAGAAAAGAGTTAACAAAGTGAGTATTGGTCCTATAAAAGGTGAGTCTGGGGAATTAATAATGGAAAATAAGGAGATGGCAGTTGAATTGAACAGGTATTTTGCATCGGTCTTCACTATAGAGGATACCAATAACATCCCAGAAATAGCTGTAAATCAGGAAATGGAAGGGAGGGAGGAACTCAAGAAAATTATAATCACCAGGGAAGTGGTACTGAGCAAATTGTTGGAGCTGCGGGCTGACAAGTCCCCAGGTCCTGATGGACTTCATCCTAGGATCTTAAAAGAAGTGGCTAGTGAGATAGTTGATGCGTTGGTTTTAATTTTCCAAAATTCCCTAGATTTGGGGAAGGTTCCATTAGATTGGAAAATAGCGAATGTAACTCCTTTATTCAAAAAGGGAGGGAGACAGAAAGCAGGAAACTACAGGCCAGTTAGCTTAACATCTGTCCTAGGGAAGATGTTAGAAGCTATTATTAAAGACATTATAGCAGGGCACTTAGAAAAGTTCAAAGTTAGCAGGCAGAGTCAACATGGTTTTGTGAAAGGGAAATCATATTTAACCAATTTATTGGAGTTCTTTGAGGAAGTAACATGTGCTGTGGATAAAGGGGAACTGGTGGATGTACTGTACTTAGATTTCCAGAAGGCATTTGATAAGGTGCCACATCAAAGGTTATTGTGGAAAATAAAAGCTCATGGTGTAGGGGGTAACATATTGGCATGGATAGAAGATTGGCTAGCTAACAGGAAACAGAGAGTAGGCATAAATGGGTCATTTTCTGATTGGCAAGATGTATATAAATGACTTGGATGAAGGGACCAAAGGTATGGTTGCTAAATTTGATGATGACACAAAGATAGGTAGGAAAATAAATTGTGAAGAGGACATAAGGAGGCTACAAAGGGATACAGATAGGTTAAGTGAGTGGGCAAAGATCTGGCAAATGGAGTATAATGTGGGAAAATGTGAAGTTGTCCATTTTGGCAGGAAGAATAAAAAAGAAGCATATTATCTAAATGGTGAGAGATTGCAGAGCTCTGAGATGCAGAGGGATCTGGGTGTCCTAGTGCATGAATCGCAAAAGGTTACTATGCAGGTACAGCAAGTAATTGGGAAAGCTAATAGAATGTTATTGTTTGAGGTGAGGGACGCCGTAGGTGTCCCTGCTGATTACACCTGTGGGAAGTGCACCCATCTCCAGCTCCTCGAAAACCGTGTTAGGGAACTGGAGCTGGAGCTGGATGAACTTCGGATCATTCGGGAGGCAGAGGAGGTCATAGATAGAAGCTTCAGGGATGTAATTACTCCAAAGCATGAAGATAGATGGGTGACGGTGAGAGGGGCTAGGAGGAAGCAGTCAGTGCAGGGATCCTCTGTGGTCGTTCCCCTCAGTAACAGGTATACCGCTTTGAATACTGTTGAGGGGGACGACTTACCAGTGGTAAGCCATGGTGACCGGATCTCCGGCGCTGGGTCCGTCCCTGTGGCTCAGAAGGGAAGGGGGGAGAGCAGGAGAGCAATAGTTATTGGGGACTCAATAGTCAGAGGAACAGATAGGAGGTTCTGTGGCAGCAAAAGAGACTCACAGATGGTATGTTGCCTCCCGGGTGCCAGGGTCCGTGACGTCTCGGACCGTGTTTTCAGAATCCTCAAAGGGGAGGGGGAACAATCACAAGTCGTGGTACACATCGGTACCAACGACATAGGTAGGAGAAGGGACGGGGATTTAAAACAGGAATTTAGGGAGCTAGGTTGGAAGCTGAGAGCCAGTACAAACCATGTTGTAATTTCTGGTTTGTTGCCGGTGCCACGTGCTAGCGAGTTGAGGAACAGGGAGAGAGTGCAGATAAACACGTGGCTGCAGGGATGGTGTAGCGGGGAGGGTTTCAGTTATGTGGATAATTGGAGCACATTCTGGGGAAGGTGGGACCTGTACAAACAGGACGGTTTGCACCTGAACCAGAGGGGCACCAATATCCTGGGAGGGAAATTTGCTACGGCTCTTCGGGGGGGTTTAAGCTAATTTGTCAGGGGGATGGGAAAAAGGGCTGTAGTCCAGGAGCCAGTGGTGAGTGTAGGGAGGTACTGAGGAGGGTATCAAGGTCGCAGGAATGTACCGGCAGACAGGAAGATGGCTTGAAGTGTGTCTACTTCAATGCAAGGAGCATCCGGAATAAGGTAGGAGAACTTGGAGCGTGGATTGGTACTTGGGATTACGATGTGGTGGCCATTACGGAGACATGGTTAGAACAGGGACAGGAATGGTTGTTGGAAGTTCCGGGGTATAGATGTTTCAGTAAGAGTAGGGAAGTTGGTAAGAAAGGTGGAGGAGTAGCATTGTTAATCAAGGATAGTTTAACAGCGGCAGAAAGGCAGTTCGAGGGGGATCTGCCATCTGAGGTAATATGGGCTGAAGTTAGAAATAGGAAAGGAGCGGTCACGTTGTTAGAGTTTTCTACAGGCCCCCAAATAGTAATAGAGATGTGGAGGAAGAAATTGCAAAGCAGATTATGAATAGGTGTGGAGGTCACAGAGTAGTTGTCATGGGTGACTTCAACTTTCCAAATATTGATTGGAACCTTTATAGGTCAAACAGTTCGGATGGGATAGTTTTTGCACAGTGTGTGCAGGAGGGTTTCCTGACACAATATGTGGATAGGCCGACAAGAGCTGGGGCCACGTTGGATTTGGTACTGGGTAATGAACCGGGCCAAGTGTTTGATTTGTATGTGGGAGAGCACTTTGGAGATAGTGACCACAATTCGGTAACTTTCACTATTGCAATGGAGAGGGATAGGGCCATACGGCAGGGCAGGGTTTATAATTGGGGGAGGGATAATTATGATGCGATTAGGCAAGAATTAGGGAGTATAAGATGGGAACAGAAACTATCAGGGAAAGGCACAAACGAAAAGTGGAGCTTTTTCATGGAGCAATTACTGCGTGTCCTTGATAGGTATGTCCCTGTCAGGCAGGGAGGAAATGGCCGAGTGAGAGAACCATGGTTCACAAAAGAGGTTGAATGTCTAGTCAAGAGGAAAAAGGAAGCGTATGTAAGGATGAGAAAACAAGGTTCAGTTGGGTCGATTGAGGGGTACAAGGTAGCAAGGAATGAGCTAAAAAAAGAGCTTAGGAGAGCTAGGAGGGGGCATGAGAAGTCCTTGGCGGGTCGGATCAAGAAAAACCCCAAGGCCTTTTACTCTTATGTGAGAAATAAAAGAATGACCAGGGTGAGGGTAGGGCCGGTCAAGGACAGTAGTGGGAACTTGTGCATGGAGTCAGAAGAGATAGGAGAGGTGATGAATGAATACTTTTCGTCAGTGTTCACCGAGGAGAGGGGCCATGTTCTTGAGGATGAGAGTGTGATAAAGGTGGATAGGCTGGAGGTGGTAGATGTTCTGAGGGAAGATGTTTTAGCAATTTTGAAGAACCTGAGGGTCGATAAGTCCCCTGGGCCAGATGGGATATATCCTAGGATTCTTTGGGAGGCAAGGGAGGAGATTGCAGAGCCTCTGGCTTTGATCTTTGGGTCCTCACTGTCCACGGGAATGGTGCCAGAGGACTGGAGAGTGGCGAATGTTGTTCCTCTCTTCAAGAAAGGAAATAGGAATGACCCTGGTAATTATAGGCTGGTTAGTCTTACTTCGGTGGTTGGTAAGATAATGGAAAAGGTCCTGAGGGATAGGATTTATGACCATTTGGAAAGAGGCAACTTAATCAGGGATAGTCAGCACGGATTCGTGAAGGGTAAGTCTTGCCTAACAAATTTGATTGAATTCTTTGAGGAGGTAACTAAGTGTGTAGATGAAGGTAGAGCAGTTGATGTCATATACATTGATTTTAGTAAGGCGTTTGATAAGGTTCCCCATGGTCGGCTCATGAAGAAAGTAAGGAGTTGTGGGATAGAGGGAAATTTGGCCGATTGGATAAGTAACTGGCTATCTCATAGAAGGCAGAGGGTGGTGGTGGATGGAACATTTTCGGACTGGAGACCAGTTACCAGCGGTGTGCCACAGGGGTCGGTGCTGGGTCCTCTGCTGTTTGTGATTTTTATCAATGACTTGGAGGAGGGGACTGAAGGGTGGATCAGTAAATTTGCTGATGACACCAAGATTGGTGGAGCAGTGGATGAGGTGGAGGGCTGTTGTAGGCTGCAAAGAGACATTGATAGGATGCAGAGCTGGGCCGAAAAATGGCAGATGGAATTTAACCCTGATAAGTGCGAGGTGATTCATTTTGGTAGGGCAAATTTGAATAAGGATTACAGGGTCAACGGCAGGGTTCTGAGGAACGTGGAGGAGCAGAGGGATCTGGGGGTTCATATCCACAGATCTCTGAAGGTTGCCACTCAAGTGGATAGAGCAGTAAAGAAGGCCTATGGTGTGTTGGCGTTTATTAACAGAGGGTTTGAGTTTAAGAACCGTGAGGTTATGCTGCAACTGTACAGGACCTTGGTGAGACCACATTTGGAATATTGTGTGCAGTTCTGGTCACCTCACTATAGGAAGGACGTGGAAGCATTGGAAAGAGTGCAAAGGAGATTTACCAGGATGCTGCCTGGTTTGGGGGGGAGGTCTTATGAGGAAAGATTGAGGGAGTTGGGGCTTTTCTCTTTAGAGCGGAGGAGGATGAGAGGCGACTTAATAGAGGTTTATAAGATGATGAGGGGGATAGATAGAGTGGATGTTCAGAGACTATTTCCTCGGGTAGAGGCAGCTGTTACAAGGGGGCATAACTATAAGGTGCATGGGGGGAGATATAGAAGGGATGTCCGAGGTAGATTCTTTACTCAGAGAGTGGTTGGGGTGTGGAATGGACTGCCTGCTGTGATAGTGGAGTCGGACACTTTAGGAACTTTCAAGCGGTTATTGGATAAGCACATGGAGCACACCAGAGTGATAGGGAGTGTGATAGCTTGATCTTGGTCTCGGACAATGCTCGGCATAACATCGAGGGCCGAAGGGCCTGTACTGTGCTGTACTGTTCTATGTTTCTATGTTATTGCAAGGAGAATTGAATACAAAAGTAGGGAGGTTATGCTTCAGTTATACAGGGCATTGGTGAGACCACATCTGGAGTACTGTGTACAGTATTGGTCTCCTTATTTAAGGAAGGATGTAAATGTGCTGGAAGCAGTTCAGTGAAGGTTTACTAGACTAATACCTGGAATGGGCGGGTTGTCTTATGAGGAAAGGTTGGACAGGCTAGGCTTGTATCCGCTGGAGTTTAGAAGAGGAAGAGGTGACTTGATTGAAACATATAAGATCCTGAGGGGTCTGGACAGGGTGGATGTGGAGAGGATGTTTCCTGTTGTGGGAGAATCTAGAACTAGGGGTCACTGTTTAAAAATAAGGGGTCGCCCATTTAAGACAGAGATAAGGAGAATTTTTTCTCACAGAGGGTCGTGAGTCTTTGGAACTCTCTTCCTCAGAGGGCGGTGGAAGCGGAGTCTTTGAATATTTTTAAGGCAGAGGTAGATAGATTCTTGGTAAGCAAGGGGGTGAAAAGTTATCGGGGGTAGGCGGGAATGTGGAGTAATCAGATCAGCCATGATCTTATTGAATGGCGGAGCAGGCTCGAAGGGCCGAGTGGCCTACTCCTGCTCCTAATTCATATGTTTGTATGTTCGTATTATTTAAAGGGTTCATCAGTAATGAGTCACAGCTGTAGGTTAGTGGAGTTTCAGTGCTTTCTTGTCAGTTTCACATAGTCCAACAGTCTCATTCTGTAATTTCAAGGTTATTTAGTATCAGGAGGGTTGTGGCAACTAAAAAGTAGCTACATTTATTCTTAAAAATTCGAACTGCTACACTTCATTACATTAATGGGGGCTGTACCGGCAGTCGACCTCGCCCTCCAGGATCTACGGCGGAGGGAGCGGAGGGAGCGAGAAAGACTGGAACATGTGGCCAGAGGGAGGAGGAGGGCCATCAGGGCTCTCAACAGGAGGCCTTACCCTCCGAGGGTATTCCAAGAGCACTTCTCCTCCCTCCAATTAAGCAAGGAGCAGTGCATTAGAAGGCTCTGCTTCACCAAGGAGGTGGTCACAGAACTCTGCCACCTCCTGCAACCAGACCTCGAGCCTCAGATCAGGATGAGGACGGTTCTCTCAGTGGCAGTCAAGGTCACCATCGCCCTCAATTTCTTCACCAGCAGATCCTTCCAGTCTGCAACAGGAGACATAGCTAACATCTCACAGTTTGCCGTCCATCGCTGCATCCGGGAGGTCACAGAGGCTCTCGACAGTAGGAGAAGGGACTACATTTCCTTCCCCATCACCCGACAGAAGCAAGACGAACGTGCATGTGGCTTTGCCAGATTAGCGGGATTCCCCATGGTGCAGGGCACCACTGACTGCACCCACATGGCTTTACGGGCACCACATAACAATCCTGAGATCTTCCATAACCGCAAAGGCTACCACTCACTTAATGTACAGTTGGTGTGCGACCACAGACAGCGAATCCTCAATGTGAATGCCCCTATCCTGGCAGCAGCCACGATGCCTTCATCCTGCACCAGACTGGTGTGCCAGCAGTCTTCCAGCCACCATGTCAAGCTCATGGCTGGCTGGTCAGAGACAAGGGCTATCCACTCTCCACCTGGCACATGACTCCCTTCCTGTAAGAAATCTTTAAACCCAAAGAAATTGCATGTTATAAAAGGAATAACGATTCTGCAAAAAGTAGGTTTGCCAACTCAGCAGATGAGACCTTTAAGGCGAGCATCCCTCCTCTTCCACTAACAACGAGGAGGAAATGGTCACCACGACAATGCATAGGTCCCTTACCGCTGTTGAGGTAAGGGCACTAAAGGATACCTAGGGACGGTGGACATGAACACCAGCCCCCTTGACCTCAGACAGAGGTGCAGGATCTTTAAGGTCACTCATCCGGAACTAGAAGGGGGCGATCTTAAACAGGTCCTCCTGGCTGCATGTTCCTCAGAATTAAAACAAGAGATGGATCCGGACATTCTGGCGGAGGGTGCGATAGAGGATATTGAGGGAGAACTATGCCAAGCACTCGGGGAGAAGGGTATCGACTTCCACCAGGTCCTAACTAGCACCAAACAGGGCCCCGCCCAAAGCCCGAATGCCTTCACGCATAAACTCCATGACATTTTCCAGTGCACCAGGGGTGGTAGAGAGGACTACTTTAACTCCTCGGGCTTCAAAACACTTTTTTTGAACGGCCTCCAGCCATTGGTCTGTAACGCGCTGGGCATTTACGTCTCCAAAGACACCCCGTGGGAACAAGTATGCACCCACGCCGGAACTGCTTGGGATCAGACCCGTGCCGATATCCCCGGGACTCCTGCTAAAGCTGCAGTAGCGGCTGTCGAAGGCCCACTGTCTAACCCAAAGTCAGGGCCATCCAAAACTCCCGCGCCAGGAAAAGGTGCCTCGGTGCGTTGCTCCATCAGCCACCATCTAGGCCACTATGCCCGTCAATACAACAACAACCCCCCAAGGCAAGCAGACCCCAACCCGGTCGAAGAGCGACTAGAGAGAATGGAGGCAGCCATGGGGCTTTGTCCATCGGACTGGGAGCCCGACCGGTTGCTGCGGCGTATCAGCAGCCCGAGTCGACGGATTTGTTTCCCCCTCCCCTGTGACTCCCGCAGGCCTCTCAGGTGGAGGTAACTTCTACTCTCCGATATGATGGTGGTGGGAGACCGAAAGTCCGCACTGTTGATTCTGGGGGCCGTCAACAATTAATGTTAGTCAACTCTGGCTCCTCGGCCACCATCATTCACGATACCCACCCCGATCCTACAAAGGGCGTGCCCCAAGTTTTATTGGGCTTTGACAATTCAATCCAGACAACTATACAAGGATCCCTTCCCTTGGAGCTAAAGCACGGTGTTGTTCGCAAAGGCACGTTCACGACCAGCTCCCCAGTTTGGCTGGTTAGAAAACCAGATGACTATCGGATGACTATTGACTATCGCAAACTCAACTCAGTCACCCCCGCGTGTGCCCCGGTGGTTCGGGGGACACCCACCCTACTCTCCCAGCGGCAGTAATCAGTACAGAATGAGATTCAGTAGAAAACATCAGAAATTGAAAATTGGGAAAAAGGATAAAATAGTTATGATGGAATAAAGGAGAAAAGGGAAGATCATGTCTCTTTTCTGCTGTTCTACAGGTTTTTTTTGTTTTCAGTGTGAATGATAATGTCTTTTTACAAAGCATCTATGAATGTTTAAGAAGTTACTGTATTCCTTTTGTCTGAAAGTCTGTGTTTAAAATAAAGTGTCTTATGTTTGTTTTAGTTCCACCCACTTCTCTGTGCTAAAAGCCGTTTAACCCTTTGTAGTCTTGTCTTGGATTTTGGAAGTTTTAAGAATGTGCGAATAAGATTGTGCACCCAGAATTGGGAAAAAAACTTTGAACTACAATTTAAGTTAAGCTGGTGTGGAAAAACTGAGAACAACAAAAGTTTGTTCAACAAAAGATGATGTTTCTGTCTAAGATTTAACCTTGGAGTTGCAGTTGCTATGGTGAATTTTCCAAAGCAGATTGACTTGTTTTGTTTAAATGTGAAAACAAATTTTTCTCCAGTTGTATTCAGTATTTTTAGTCATTCGAAAAGGCATCTGAAGAACAAAGAGAAATATGATGTAACTTACTGTGTTTTTTGTTTTATTTTATCTGTTCTGTATCGTGTTTAGTTAATAAGAATTTGGTCTGAATTAAATTGGAATTATTGAGGTTAAGTATTAAATTATAAAAACCTGACTTACATTGTGGCCACAGTGAAATTCTGGTTATTTTAAATTATGTGAGAGCTTCTAGTTCCGTACAAGAAATTCCCACATTTAAAGAAAAAGATTGGCAGTTTTGAATCTCTTAAATGTTTCATGATTTGAATTGGAATTTTGGGACATGTGAGGTGATTCTCCTGATTAAACATCTTGGTTGTACTGGAAAATCTTAGGTTTGGAAACCTTTTAAAAAAAGTGCTAAAATTTTTTAAAACAATAGGGGGGAAAAATTCAGTTGGTTGCGCCTCCCGTTAGCGCCTTAAGAGGGCGCTAATGGGGCGCAAAGCAACTAGCGCCTGGGCGCAGCGATGTTTGTGCCGCTCGCAAAATTAACTAGACATTTTGCGGCGGCGCTAAACTTTACCGCCGCGATCACCTGCGCACGCAAATCTTGACGTCATACGAGGGTGCAACGCCCTTGTGGCGCCCCAGAGCGGAAATTGAGTGGTGCCCCCATCCTTTCCGCCTGGCGCAACCAACGACCGGAAGACTGGAACGCTCCCCAGTCGCTGTGGGGCTGGGGGGTGGGGGTGCTATTTAAAGGGGGCCTCTTCCTGTCTTTCTCTGTGGTTGACATTTTTGCACCACTCGTTCTGAGAGAGAGAGAGAGATTCGGAGAGAGAGAAAGAGAGACTTCTGCATTGAGTCAACGCTGTGTGAGGTAGTTTTGGCTACTGGTCATAACTTTGCAGGTACTTTGGTTTTTGGCCTTCATAACTTTGATTGCCAAGAGACTGTGGGGGCTGCACTGATTGGGGGCGTCATCCTGCGCCACCAGAATCGGAGGACACAGAGACGCAGAGAGAGAGTGGCAATCATGGCCAGATGGAGGAGGTCCAACAGGCCTCTGTACAGGAGACCTTACCCTACAGGGTATATCGCCAACAATTCACATATATTAATATGTCTGAGGATCAGTGTTTGCGAAGGCTGCGCTTCAGCAAGGAGGTAGTCCCTGAGCTCTGCCACCTGCTGCAGCCAGATCTGCAGCCTCAACTGAGGTCCAGGACGTCTCTGTCAGTGGCAGTGAAGATCACAGTGGCTCTGAACTTTTATGCCACTGGCTCATTTCAATCAGCTACTGGGGACATCGCCAATATCTCCCAGTTCGCAGGTGAATTGCTGCATCCGTCAGGTCACAAATGCCCTCTTTAAAAGGAGACGAGAGTACATCTCTTTCCCCATGACCCCAGACAAGCAGCAAGAATGCGCAATGGGCTTTGCTAGGATAGCGGGCTTCCCCATGGTGCAGGGCACCATTGACTGCATGCATGTGGCTTTGCGTGCTCCGCATGAGAATGCCGAGGATTTCCGCAACAGAAAGGGGTTCCATTCCTTAAACGTTCAGTTGGTCTGTGACCACAGACAGCTGATACTCGCTGTCAATGCCCACTATCTTGGCAGCTGCCACGATGCATTCATCCTGCGCCAGACTACTGTGGCAGAACTTTTCCAGGCACCGCATCAGCCAGTTGGTTGGCTTCTCGGGGACAAGGGATATCCACTGAGCACCTGGCTGATGACACCGCTCCGTATGCCCAACACCCCTGTTGAGCTGCGGTACAATGAGAGCCATCAAGCTACCAGGAACATCGTTGAGCACACAATCGGCGTGCTCAAGCAACGGTTCTGCTGTCTGGACCATTCTGGAGGAGCCCTGCAGTACTCGCCTGAGCGAGTTTCCCACTTCGTAGTTGTGTGCTGCATGCTGCATAACCTGGCAATCCTCAGGACCCAACCAATGCTACCAGGCCTTGGAGCACCACCAGAGGAGGAGGAGGAAGAGGAGGAGGATGATCATCAGCAGCACCAAGGCGGGAGGGAGGCCCACAATGTAGAAACTGGAAGGGCCGTCCGTCAACGGCTGATAGCAAGCCGCTTCTAGGCCCCTGCTGAGGAAATGGCTTCTGCCATTGAGAACAACATGAATGAAACCAACCCGCAACCCTAAGCCGGCCAAGGCAGCAATGATTCCAAAGGCCAAACAAGTACATTTTGAATACAAAAACTTATTTATTTCACAAACTCTGTGTGTGTCATTTCCTCATGACAAACTAATAGAAAGAAACACAAAAACACAGTCATTAACAAAACTGGTTCTCATTACCTGGAGATAATGTTCAAAAGTTTGACCACGAACCTCAGCCTTTAATAAAAAAATGACCAACATTTTGTCACTCCTCCTACTTTTTGCCCTTCGAGGGTGATCTCCTTCCCTTGCGCACTTCCCCCCTTCCCACCCTACTGCTCCTCCGTAATGGGACCTCAGTGGCTGCAGCAAGGTTGGTGGAAGGCTGCTGATTGTCAGAACCTGAGACTGCAGATGCCCTTGAAGGACGGCCTCGACCAGCTCTGGGCCTGGAGGGCCCGGCTGCAGACTGCACCAACTCTGCATGGGCGGCAGCAGTCTGTCCTACAGGCTGTGGCAAGTGCAGTGGAGAAGTGACAGTGGTGGCAGCAGGAATGCTGTCATCTTGAGAGAGGACAGCAACTCCCTGCTCGACCGACACACTGGCACTCCCACGGGGCAGCACTTCAGCATCCGGAGCAATCTGCTGGAGCACAGATTGCTGGCCTGCTGCGGCGCGGTGAGAGCCCTGGGGAAATGTGTACGAACCATCGAGGATGGCAGCAGTCAGTGCTCGCGTGGCCTCAATCTGAGTCTGCATGAGAGCAGTCTGAGATGGGTTCATGGCAGCCAGTGACTGAATTGCAGCACTAAACATTTGCGTGGCATCCGCCTGTGCTACAACAAAGTGCTCCACACTCCTTGCCAGTGATTCAATGCATTCGGGCACCCTTCCCACTGCACCCATGAGCTCAGTGTGCATGTCCACCGCCTGAGTGTTCATTTCAGCGATGAGCCACTCCTCCTCTGCGTCCAGTGCAGTAGGACTCGCTGGCATACTCTCCCTCCGGGGAGAAGGCCCCCAAGCTTCCCTACCCCCATCGTGTCGCTGCAGCCCACTGGGTCCCGGAGCTTCTCCCTCATCAGACCCTTCCCCTCCAGGGAAGGCGTGTTCCCAGTGTGGGCATGGGCTTCCTCGGGAGAGGGTGGCGCTGATGCTCCGCCTTCATCTTCCTCCTCGGCTGCAGCTTCACTCCCACTGGCAGCTTCAGGGCCCGTCTCCTCAGCTGGTGAATCACCATCTGAAAGCAGGGAGGTACAAGAGTGGCTTTAGCGTGAGGACAGGGTGGCAGTAAGGGAGGAATAAGTGCAGCGAGTTAGCAAGTTGGATTGAAAGTGTCAAAGGCTGGTGTTGTGAGGGACAAGTGGAAGGACAGAGGACAAAAAGGTGATGACCTTACCATTGCTGTCCAGAACGGGGTCGGCGTCTCCAGTGGCGACGGGACCGATCACCCGGCTTGCCACAATCCTGTGGACGCGCGCCTCAAGATCGCTGAGGGGTTGCAGCTGAGGACGCCTTCCACCCGTCCGTTGCTGCTGTCTCCTATTACGAGATAGCTTGGCCTGCAAGAAAAAGGACGGTGTCTGAGTAAATATACAGCCATGGTCTTGCCTGATGTGCCTCCCATAGGTGAATAGCCCTTACTGTATGCAGCCATGGTCTTGCCTGATGTGCCTCCCATAGGTGAATAGCCCTTACTGTATGCAGCCATGGTCTTGCCTGATGTGCCTCCCATAGGTGAATAGCCCTTACTGTATGCAGCCATGGTCTTGCCTGATGTGCCTCCCATAGGTGAATGGCCCTTACTGTATGCAAAGTGTGGAATGTGCGTGTGTGTTTCATGAGAGGGCCATAGGTGTTGGATGAGTGTTGTGCATTGGGGTTTTAAGACCCTCTGGCCATAGAGTGAGGTTGAGATGGAGGGATGGAGAGGTATTGAAAAAAAGCCACTCACCCTGACGATCCGAGTGAGGTCGTTGAACTTTTTTCGACATTGTATATGGGTCCTGGGCACCATGCTCCTGGAGGAGACGCTCTGAGCCACCTCCCTCCACACTCTTCTGTACTCGCGCGGCAAAGGCCTCCTGCCACTCTCAGGGAAGAGTATAGATCTTCTGCGCTCCACCGCGCCAACCAGAGCATCCAAGGCCCGCTCGCTGAAGCGCTGAGCTCGTTCTCTTACCCTCTCCATAGTCCTTGGCTGGAAGATTTAGGCACAGGACTCTCCAGGCCGAGATTCAAGGCTCCAATGAGCAGGGTGTGGCTGGAGAGCAAGATCGACCCTCCCCTTTAAGAACTGTCCGGCACCAGTGTGTCTGTGTTCCATCGCTAACTGACAGCATCTGCGCTGCGCCCGCGCTCTGAGTTAGCGCCTCACTCCTCGGCCTTTGCGCCTTAAGACAGGTGTGCAGCGCCTGCTTTAGCGCTCCAATCACCTCCAGGGGGCGATAAAAGTCAAGTTTGCAGTCGGAGGCGATAATTAGCGCCAGGCGCCAATCTTTGTGTCCGGCCGATAATTGCGCCCCAAATGGGGCGATACTGAATTTCTCCCCCTAGGAGTTTAATCTAAAATGCTGTCTTCCCTAATAAGAATGTTTTATTTAAAGTTAATAATAACAGCGTTACAAATGATTTCTGCTGTTTTATCGGATTTTTAATTCCTAAGGAAGTTTTGAAGGTACATAGACTTGGAAAAAAAAGTTTTGATCGGGAAAGTTAAAAAAAATTTTTTTACGTAAAGTAACGCAATTGCGTGCGTGTGACAATATTTGCTCCGGCTTCTTATAAACCTGCAAAGGAGTTAACCCTTTCCGCTGGCAGTTGCTTTTTTTAAAAATTGGTTCGCCAAACAACTTTGATCTATGTTTTCTATCTTTAATATTGTATTGGACAGTAAAGTTACTCCAGGGCTCATGAATGAGATATGAATAATAATTAATGGGATGCCCCACTTAAGATATAAGATTGAAACAGGAAAATTACACCACCAAATGAGAATTTTCCTGACTTTCTCGTGAAAGTCAGAAAAGTGTAGTTATGAATAGTAAATTGCTAGCTCTCTCTTGGAGACATTTGTGTCCCTGCCTATAATGAACTTTTTAAGAAAACTGAATTTGATAGTCTGGCCACTAACCGAGACATTGGGACCATGCGGTGGAAGATGAGCAAAGACCTCCAGAAAACCTTTTGATAAGATCACCTGAAAGCCCGAGAATGGCTTGTATCAGATGGCACGTATGGCATGATATTGAGATACCAGTATGAGTGTGCAAAAGTGATTTGTTACGTATGAAGCAATTACCATCTGGAAAAGAATGGTGAATCTGCACTGAAGAACGGGTCTCAGACATGCTCAATGACAACAGCACGACATGAAATGGTTAATGTAGCTCAGGAGAGTGAGACAACTTTTAAAGCATTGACACGTACTCCATTGAGAAACTATCTAATTAATGAAACAATCAGAATAGAGTTAAACACACTGGTACCTGTTAGAGGGATTGAAATTGAAGTTGAAGCAGAGAATTACATGGAATTTGGATTGGGACAATTGTGGCTAGGGAGAAATCATATTTAACAAGAATTATCTACAAGATGGATACGAGTAAAAGAGATCTAGAGAATCTTTTAAGTCCATGACTTGTTGATTAGATGTTGATTGTAAGACTGAATTTAACTGTAACTGTAATAATTGTGTTTTGTAGATAGCAGAGCGTGGGAAAAACCAGTACGAATCCAGTATGAGGTGGTTTTGCTGGTGCCTCCTGTGTCACTACTACCGCAACTACCATGCTTTATGGGTCTAACAGGACCTGTCCCATCAACCAACATGTTTTACTCAATATCAAAACCTAAGCTAATGTGAAACTGACAGTAAATGAGATACTTAAGTATGAGCTGCACAATTATGTGGCACAATTCGGGTATGGCATTCCCCTGTTGTCTGAGGGCTTCAGTGAGCTCGTGATGCGACTGAACTCCTCCCTAAAGCAATTTTATGTTTTGGAACAAGACAACTCGAGAGTAGATATTGAAATTGACAGCATAGGAGACGATTCACACTGGTGGGATATTGAGCTTAATATATCAGCACACCCTTAGGTTCGTATTATTTCACACACTCTGGTAGTTCTCCAACTTGTAATGATAGTGTATTTGATATATGTAACCTGTATAGTAAGACTTTGATGCATAAGCCAATTGTGTACTCATGCCGATGACTAACCAGCACTAACAAATTAATGGAGCACACCGAAAGAGAAGGTCCGAAGCAACGTAAAGGAGACCCCAGGCGGGGCAGAATTGGAACACCGGAACAGTGAATTGAATTTGAGTAAGGGGTCAGAGGTTGCTCCTCCCCCTCAAAGGAATGGACTGTAAGGGGGAAATCTTAATTTCTGAGTCTCCCTACTAACTAACGCCCAAGTTGAGAAAGCAATAAGCAAATTAGGGGACTGCGAGTGGTGGGAAGTAGCTTATAATGCCAGCCAGCATACCTGGACACAAATAGTGTTAGCGGGCCGCTAACTTACAACTAGCTAGATTAGTTATGAGCCGGTTGTGAGAAGTCAATAAGGATATTTTCTTCTCAAAGTAGGGAATTGTAAGAAATCTTTAAACCCAAAGAAATTGCAAGTTATAAAAGGAATAACGATTCTGCAAAAAGTAGGTTTGCCAATTCAGCAGATGAGGGCTGGCTGATGACTGAGAGAGAATTCCGCTCACATCAGATAAGCCCAGAGGGCTCAGATCATCACAAGGACAGGCCTCCCAGCAGACATGCCTAAACTGATAAGGAGGACAGCATGGAGCCGGTAGGATAAGCAGGAAGTCTTTAGAAACACAACAAGACATTTAGAACAGCGATAGGGAAATAACTGACCTCAGCAAGATGGGAGGGGGGCTGTCAGAGGTACCCTCTCCCTTGTAATTGGTCAATGGAATGGGTAAAAATGATTGACACCAGGTATCCACCAGCCCATCGAAATAAGATCTAAAAATGGGCGACGGAGAGAGGGAAACAGGCAGTTAAGGGCAAAGGCTTCTCCGAGGTGGATACATGCTGGCTACAGCCTAACACCTTGGTCAAGTTTAGCCTCTGAGGTGGATCGATGCTGGCCAATGGCCTAACACCTCCAACAGCTCGAGGGACGACCCAACGGAAGTGACTGCTGCCGCAGGCTGCGGGGATCCACCCAATCTGAGACCATCGTTCTGCCTCACCATCCGTCCAGTCGTTCCATTCCACTCCGGGGCCGTAGATCGCCCTCATCTGTCACTGGTTGTATGTCTACTCTATCTATTTCATGTAGTATCTGATTACGCTTAAACTGTAGCTCTTTAATAAAATGCCTTACACCTCCTAAGATCCTTTGGGTAATCTGTGTGTGTGTGACCTGTGATCCAAATCTTACACTCTGCAACTCCAACACTCCTATAATGAGAGCCATGCTGCCACCAGGAACATCATCGAGCAGACCATCAGCCTGCTGAAGCAACGGTTCCGCTGCCTTGACCACTCGGGAGGAGCCCTCCAGTATTCGGCTGAGTGGGTGTCCCATTTCGTGGTGGTCTGCTGCATGCTCCACAACTTGGTCATCATGAGGGCCCAGCCCTTGCTACCAGGGATTGCGGGACCACCTCAGGAAGAGGTAGAGGGAGAGGAGGAGGAGGAGGAAGAAGAGGAAGATGAGGAGCATGATGAGGACAAGGAGGAAGAGGAACAGGAGTAAGGGAGGAGGCAGCCACTCAATCGGCCTTCGGGAAGGGCGGTTCATGACCGCCTCATCAGACTGAGGTTTGAATGAATTAAACCCCAGATCCCCGTTGCTCACCACATCCCCATAATTCCATCCCTGTCGCAGGCCATATCACAGCGCAAAGCTGAAATGAGACACACCACAAAAGAATCCAAACTGAATTAAAAAATTTATCAATAATCAGTGAACACATATTTACAACAACAATATTACCTATTCACCTTTGTGAAATCCCTTAGTGCCTCTCGTTACTGTGCCTTTGCCTACTTTAGTGCTACTACGAAGTGTTGGCCCAGTGGCTGCAGCATGACTGGTGGAAGGCTGCTGAGTGTCCATGTGGGATACTTCAGATGGCTTTCAGGACGCCCTCGACCAGCTCTGGGCCTGGTAGGCCCGGCTGTAGACTGCACCACCTCAGCATGGGTGGCAGCAGTCCGGGCTGGCTGGATGACAGGCAGCGACAAGGACAATTGGTGGAGTGCCAGTGGTGGGAGCAGGAATGCTGTCATCCTGAGAGAGGACAGCAGCTTCCTGCTCCACTGACCCACTGCCACTCCCCCGGGCAGCACTTCAGCATCCCTAGCAATCTGTTGGAGCACAGATTGCTGGCCTGCTGCAACACCGTGAAAGCCCCGGTCAATGGTGGTAGACCCAGCCATGGTGGCAGCAGTCAGAGCTTGCATGGCATCAAGCTAAGGCTGCATGAGAGCAGTCTGAGATTGGATGCCACCAGGCATAGACTGCATTACAGCACTAAGACGTTGCGTCGCTTCCGCTTGTGCTGCAATGGAAGTTGCCAGATCGCCCATCATATGCGGCATCAGGTCTGGGTCACCACGGTCTCTCTGGGAGTCTACCATCCTTTGCAGACTGGAAATGATGGGCTCCATGGTGTGCGCAGAGCTCTGTTGGAGGTGGACTCCTCCACGCTCCTTATCATTGCTGAGAGGCTCTTGAGCACCCTTGCCACTGCACCTATGATCTCTGTGTGCGTGCCCATCACCCTTCTTCTAAATGCCTCCCGATCGAGGTCCTCATCTGAGTCCTGTGCAGCAGAACCCACACGCGAACTCGCCCTCTGGGGAGCTGGCTCCCGAGCTACCCTTTCCCCCTGACCTTGCTGCAGCCCACTCATCACCGATGCCTCACCCTGTGTAGATCCAGCTACTATACCAGCCTCTAAAGAACGCGTAGTGCCAGTATCTGAGCTGGTGCCTGCGGGTGAGACATGCAGTGACGCTGTGTGTTCTTCCTCCTCCTCTTCTCCCGCCTCGCTCTCTACGGTGCCCTCAGGGACAGGCTGCTCAGCTGCTTGCTCATTATCTGAAAGCATAAAGACACAAGAGTCGGGTTAAGGTGAGGGGAGGGGGGCAGGAAGGGAGAAACGCATGCATACAGCATGATTAGCTGGAAAGTGCAAAACGCTTGTGGGGTGAGGGGAAAGTGGGATGTGAGAAGGAGTAGGGATGAACATACTGTTGTTGATCCCAAGGAGGTCAACGTCACCAGTGGCCACGACGCCCACCACCTGGTGCCCAATAATCTGCAGCTCAGACAGTGGTTGGGTGTCGGCTTGTCCCCGGCCTGTGTGCTCCTGCTCCCTCCTGTTGTGAGACATCTTGGCCTGCAAGAGAAAGGAAAGTGTGTGAGTGAGTGTGGAGCAATGTGTCTGGGTGATGTGCCTGTTATAGTTGAATAGCTGTCATTGTGTGCAAGGTGTGAGATGTGGGTGTGAGTGTTGGTAGGTAGAGATTGTTGGTGGGTGAGTGCTGGGGGTGTGGTGCTTTGGGCAGTGTGTGCAGACTGTGGTTCAGATGGTGGTATGTAGCATTTGTTGAAGCATTGACTCACCCTGACCACCCGAGTGAGGTCGTTAAATTTCTTCCTGCACTGTGAGTGGGTCCTGGGGACCACAGTGCTGCCAGAGACCTGCTGGGCTACCTCCCTCCACATGGCGCGGAAGACTTGCGGCAAGGGCCTCCTGCCACTTGCCGGGTACAGCACCACCCTCTGTCTCTCCACAGCGAAGATCAACACCTTCAATGCTTGATCGCAGAATCTGCGGGTTCTCTCCCTGGGGCATGGATCTGCCATGAGTACAGCTGCTTCAGTGCTTCGGCTCCTTCTCCTGCTGCTGCTTGCTGAGGCAGCTGCACAGCCAGCAATGCTAAGAATGAGGTTCTGCAGCATCAATGATCCTCCCCTTTAAGTACTGTAAAAAGCCTGTGGCAATCATGACTTGCGATTAGACTGCACCTGATATTGGTCCACCCTTTGAGTGCAACGCCAATGAGCTTGGGCTCAAAGGGGTAAAAATTCAGTTGGTTGCACCTCCCGTTAGTGCCTTAAGAGGGCGCTAATGGGGCGCAAAGCCGCTAACGCCCGGGCGCAGCGATGTTTGCGCCACTCGGGAACTTAACTTGACATTGTGCGGCGGCGCTAAAACTTACCGCTGCGACCACCTGCGCGCGCAGATTGTGACGTCATTCCATGGTGCAACGCCCTTGTGGCGCCCCGGAGCGGAAATTGAGTGGCGCCCCCTGCCTTACCACCTGGTGCTTCCAACGACCAGAAGACTGGAACGCTATCAATCGCTGTGGGGCTGGGGGGGGGGGCGCTATTTAAAGGGGGCCTCTTCCTGTCTTTTATTGTTGGTGGCATTTTTGAACTACGCATTCTGAGAGAGAGAGGGAGAGACTTCTGGAGAGATTCAACGTTGTGTGAAGGAGTTTTGGGTACTGAGCAGCACTTTGCAGGTTCATTTTGATTTGCCATTCCTTGTATCGATTTAGCAGAGACTGTGGGAGCTGCACTCTGAGCTCTTTGCCTGGTACTCTCCATTGTTCTTTCCAGCACATTTGATGTGCAAGTCTCTCCAGGCCGAGATTCAAGGCTGCAATGAACAGGATGTGGATGGAAAGCAAGATTAACCATCCCCTTTAAGAACTGGCCCGTGCCATTGTGTGTGTGTTCCATTGCTGACTGACATTACATGAGCTTCGCCAGCGCTCTGAGTTAGCGCCTCACTGCTCGGCCTTTGCGCCTTAAGACAGGTGTGCAGCGCCTGCTTTAGCGCTCCACTCACCTCCCGGGGCGGTAAAAGTGAAGTTTCCAGTCAGTGCCGATAATTAGCGCCAGGCGCTAATATTTGCGTCCAGACGATATTTGCGCCCCAAATGGGGCGCGACCTAATTTCTACCCCAAAGACTTGAATTAGGACTCCAATCATTTATTTGAGCAGTGAGCACGAATTTTGCGTGCTGTCTGAAGCATTAGCGCCTGGCGCTAATTCTCCAACTTTTCTAATGATACCGTCCATTCCTGGGCTATAATTAATTTCCAGCCCTAAAAGCCTATAGATTGTGGGAGAAAATGAATACAATTAAATCTCCTGAGGGAAATGTCTGCATAAATCCTCTCTCATCGTGGCAGGCTTGTGGATTGGTGTTGGATTTTTCAAATGCTTCTGACTCCCAAAATTCGAACATCAGTGATCCCCTTGAGAAAAAGATTTATCCTAAGCGCTCAATCCCAAACAGCTGCTGAATGTGGAATAGCATTACTGAGAGGTTACCAGAAATCCTGAATAAATACCTGTTCCCATCTGCAGGAATTGCTTACTCTCAACCCAGTGAATTTGAAACTGGAACATATGCGAATCCCTAAATGGAATTAGCCAAAGTCAGAGGTGGGCAGGAAAGAACGGGCTGGAGTGATGAATCAGGAGTGCTTCATCCTGTCAGAGAAGAGATAATGGGCTTAATTTTCCTTCACCATCCTGCCTGAAATAGGTGGTGACATCTAGCACCAACTACCCAACCCAACCCCTATCTCCCTCCTCCTGCCCTCTCTTTCCCCACCCATGGAATTGTGGGCAGGGAGAAGGGGTGGGGCGGGGCAGAGCCCTTGTTGTAACTTCTATCTATTTCTACGATGGCCCCAGAGGCCTGCCGACACTCGTTGTCTAGACACTCTTGAAGAATGGCCAAGAGGGAGGTGCCATTGGATCATACCCCAGGGTGAGAGACACCTTCAGGAAAGGAGGGGAAAATTTGCAGCGAAGGAAAGTCATAAAACAACCACAGCCGATACGGAATTCTGGGCAATGTTTGCGTTAATCATCAAGAGTATTCTGTTAAAACATGGCTTTAATAAATTTTTAATGAGAATCATGTAATGGAGGCTGATTAATAAAAGTGTCAGTCTTTGTGTTTGTAGACCAGTCCTTGTTAACGTGAAAGCTTTCTAAATTGATGGTGAAAGCTTCTTGAGATTATACAGCGAGGACAGTGTCTGCGATTGACATATTGGGAGTCAGTTTTGGTCTATTTCGGTTACTTGCTTCAATCATTTATTGTTCTACACACAGATTTTCCTCGTTGCCATTTCCTAGTGTCTAGTGAGACTGATATCATTGCTGATTATGATCCCAGTCATAAAGTTCACTTACAAATGCACCTGAGAATGGTAAATCTCAGAGGAAAGACAATAATAAGTCAGCAAAAGAAAATGAAAGAAAGAGACAGGGCGAATAAGAGACAGAGGAGTTAATTCCGAATTCCTTCCCTCCCCTCTCCGTCTCGGGACCCGCCGGTACCCCCGCCCTCAAACCTTCCACCGCGGGACTGCCCCGCCACCCCACCCTGGGACCCCCTCTGCTCCACCTGGGACCCGCCGCTCCCCCCTCTGCCCTGGGACCCCTTCGCCCCGAGCAGGACCTCTCCCCCACGACTTGTTGCCGGCCGCCCCAACCCGATCAATCTGGCCAGACAATGATTTAACATCTGGAGAATTTAAATGAGGCAGAGCCTCAAACTCACGGGAATGGGTGGCCCATTAAAAACTCCTCCAGCCCTACAACCTTCCGAGATCTCTGCGCTCATCCAATTCTGGCCTCTTGCGCATCCCCGATTTCAATCGCTCCACCATTGGCGGCCGTGCCTTCAGCTGCCTGGGCCCCGAGCTCTGGGATTCCCTCCCTAAACCTCTCCGCCTCTCTACCCCTCTATCCTCTTTTAAGACGCTCCTTAAAACCTACCTCTCTGACCAAGCTTTTGGTCACCTGTCCTAATATCTCCTTATGTGGCTCGGTGTCAAATTTTGTCTGATAATCGCTCCTGTGAAGTGCCTTTGGATGTTTTACTGCGTTAAAGGTGCTGTATAAATGCAAGTTGTTGTTGTCTCATGTACTGATGAGAAAGAGGTCCATCGTGAAGAACGAACCGATGCTCAGCAACCGCTGCAGATTTCTAGCTGATACCAGCCAGTGCCTATGAGAAGATGATGAATTATGTATGCATGAATTGCAGCAATTATGGATGAGTGTTTGTGCGTCCCATAAATTTTAAGATGCACAGACCTTGCTGCAGGATGGGGCAGCTGTCCTCTGGTACGCTGTGGACAAGCGTCTGTAGCTACTAATTTACCGTGGATTTTGTTCTTTTCTGAGTCGCACCTCCTTTTTCTGCCACCCGCCCCCCCCCCTCACCCCCGGCAATGTTTTAAAAATCAGCGCTCCCCCCAAACCTTCAATGGAAAAGAAGCCTGGTGACTGGTTGGCACCCTGACGAGCGTCAGTGTTTTGAGAGGACATTGAACGCGCTCAACTTTCAGTTAGGCCCCCATGGCTGAATATCCCAGAAGCAATCAGAATGCCCCTGCTGGTTCAGTGGGCACTAGCACCACATGGCATTGTGCTGAAGAGCCCCAGGTTCAACTTCTAGCCTTAGAGAGTCACTTGGAGCAATAGTGAACTCGGAAGGGGAACATTAATTAGGCAGGACTTGTGATGATGACTGCTACCCAGTGTCTCTCCTCCCCTCCCCCCATTGGAAAGTGTGTGCTTCAGGTGAAGACAAAGCCTCATCCTACATCCCAATACCCCGCTGACGCTCATTGATGACTCCCACATGAAGAGTGGCTCCTTGGGCCAGAGGTCAATGGAAGGCCCCAATTGGGTGTGGTACCTTCAGGAGAGGGGATGAGAAAAGTGGGGAGGGGAGAGGACAGAGAGAGAGAAGATAGGGATATTCTCCAAGCATTGAGTCCCATTTATCACGACGAGGGCCGAGGGGCCTTCATAACTCAAGATGATCACCTGAGGCACTTCACGCTGATTATAAATACCAGTGCAGTGTTCTGAAATCCTATATGTCCATAATCTGACACCATCATTTCTCATCTTAATAAACAGAGAATAACAAATTATACTCATGGATAATAAATGGTAGAAAACATATTTGTTTACAACATGTAAATGGATTGGCATTTGAAGGTTGGCTGATACTCGGTACCCAGGTGCTGCCTGTAGTTCAATGGGATCCTACTCCGCACATCAGCCAAGTCCTAATTATATTAAAGAGCCAGTGAGTGAATATTTGTTTTGCCTTGTGAGCTGAGGCTGGTATTAATCATTCATAACCACAGCGATGGAGGGCGCAGAGAACTGAAGATTTCGATTCTTTAAAAACTCATCTTAATGGTCCACTTGGTGTTTGCAAATTGAAAAATTCGCTAGGTGCTTGCGTCAGGATAAGCAAATGATGTTGCTGTGACTTGTGAAATGAGCAATATGAAAGCCTGCAGTACTTCAGGGAAAGATCAGAAGAGCGCTGAGTGTAATAGAATTTGCATATTATTTATCAGGAAACTTACACTGTAAGACTTGAAGAACTATTGATGGATATGTTATGAAAAAATAAGATGCAAGGAGCTGATTGGTTCGGCAGAGGAATAATTAGTTTCAAACAAAGACACATTACTTGTCAAGGCTTGATCATCTCTCCACTGCCCCCCGCCCCCCACTCCAGGGTCACCTCGGGTCAATGCTCATTTTTCTAATTTGCTATTTGTCTCCAGCAACATCACAATGTTCTGTGTTTATTGTGAGAAATGTGGCTTCTATTTTTTTAAATCTCCAGAAGCCAGATTTGCTCTCGCGGTGGGACAGTTGTACAGGTGTGGCCAGACTCTGTGTCCGGTCCCTGCGGCAGTCCCTGCAGCCAGTCTCCGCGGCCAGACTCTGTGTCCGGTCCCTGCGGCAGTCCCTGCAGCCAGTCTCCGCGGCCAGGCTCCGCGGCCAGACTCTGTGTCCGGTCCCTGCGGCAGTCCCTGCAGCCAGTCTCCACGGCCAGGCTCCGCGGCCAGGCTCTGTGTCCGGTCCCTGCGGCAGTCCCTGCAGCCAGTCTCCGCGGCCAGGCTCCGTGGCCAGGCTCTGTGTCCGGTCCCTGCGGCCAGTCTCCGCGGCCAGGCTCCGCGGCCAGACTCTGTGTCCGGTCCCTGCGGCCAGTCTCCGTGACCAGGCTCCGCATGTGAGTCCAGCCAGTGACTGCCGGCTGGCTATTCAACCGCTGTATGCTGTCCTGGACTGAAATCCTCAAACACGCACTGTCCAGCAGGGGACGGGAGCATGAATCTCGAACGATTGACCCTAACTCAGCCAAGGATGCTGAAACGCAGATTGGGTGACTGCTTTGCGGAACACCTCCGTTCAGTCTGTAAGGGTGACCCTGAGCTTCCGGTCGCCTGTCACTTTAATTCTCCGCTCCACTCCCACTCTGCCCTCTCTGTTCTCGGCCTCTTACACTGTTCCAATGAAGCTCAACATAAGCTCGAGGAACAGCACCTCATCTTTTGATTAGGCACTTTACAGCCTTCTGGACTCAACATCGAGTTCAACAATTTCAGACCATAACCTCCGCCCATATCTTTTTTTTTCATTTTTTTTCTCTCTCACATGACAGCTGTCGATCATGCTGCCATCGCCATTTACACTTCATCTAGAGCTATCTTTTGTTTCTTAACTTGTCCCATTACCATCTCCTTTTGCCTTGCACCATCATCCCTTTTGTCTCTTCATCTCTTCTGCCTTCCGCCCTATCACAGACCTTCCCTTTTGTTCTTTCCTCCCCTCCCCCCTCTCCCTGTCCCTGCACTTGCTTAAAAACCTGTTCCATCTCCAGCTTTTACCAGTTCTGACGAAGGGTCATCGACCTGAAACGTTAACTCTGTTTCTCTCTCCACAGATACTCCCTGCTGAGTATTTCCAGCATTTTCCATTTTTAGTACAGCCCTCTATTGAGCATCTAACTCAGCACAGAGCTGTAACCTTCCTCATCTGTGAGGCTTAGTATCACCCAGTGCCGATACACACGAGGCCAGAAATACATCCCATTACTGGGCTGTAATAGGAGCTCAGGATGGGATTCCATGACCCGGTGTGGTCGGTAGTTTGATGTGTATTTGAGCAGAACAAACCAAATGTATAAAATAATATTGAATTAGAAATGACTACTAGATAACGCACGAACCAGGAAGAGCTCCCTGGCCAATGTGGAACAGATAGACCAGGAGGACTCGATCCCTGATCTATGCTGAGGAGGAACTTGACCGACCTCAGTCACAGAATTGGGACATTACAATTGGGCCTCGGCACTCCGGGGAGGGGAGTGGAAAAATCGAGGGCAGAGTTCCCCCTCCTGATTCCTAACCACTGATTGCTGCTTGAGGAGAATGTTTGTGAGTGTCGATTGTGTTTGGCTGCGATCCATTCTTATGTTTGATCCCTTTCTGGAGTCAGTAGAGCCGCTGCTGGATTACTTGTCCATATGCCAAGTTTTGGTTTTACCCCTTCTCAACCTTCTTCAGTGTAGCAAGATGTTCTGTGTTTTCACAGCAAAGCGAGTGCCCAGCTGTGATTGGTTTAGTCTCTTGCATTATCCGTTGATCTATTTGCACACACAGTAGATTGCCCGCTGAGCAGGTAGGATTGGAATGGCCCCCGGGCCCGCACATGCGATATGGCTCACTGACGGCAGTCGTGCTCTAAAGGTTACTGAGGGGTTGAAGACAGAATCTCGGTTAAGGAGATCTTCGAAGTGCTCCTTCCAGCCGGCACCAAACTCATGGTTTACAGAGCAGTAGTGATACCTGCCCTCCTGTATGCCTCAGAGACATGGACCATGTACAGCAGGCACCTCAAAGCACTGGAGAGGTACCACCAACGCTGCCTCCGCAAGATCCTGCAAATCCATTGGCAGGATAGGCGTACCAATGTCAGTGTTCTCGCTCAGGCCAACATCTCCAGCATCGAAGCTTTGACCACGCTCGATCAGCTCCGATGGATGGGCCACATCGTCCGCATGCCCGATACGATACTCCCAAAACAAGCGCTCTACTCGGAGCTCTGACACGGCAAGAGAGCCCCAGGTGGGCAGAGGAAACACTTCAAGGACACCCTCAAAGCCTCCTTGAAAAAGTGCAACATCCCCTCTGACACCTGGGAATCCCTGGCCCCAAGACCGCACAAAGTGGAGGAGAAGCATCCGGGAAGGCGCTGAACACCTCGAGTCTCTTCGCCGGAAGCAAGCGGAGGCCAAGCGCAAACAGCGGAAGGAGCGCATGTCAACCCAAGCACCCCACCCACCCGCCCCTTCAACCACCGTCTGCCCCACCTGTGACAGAGACTGTAGGTCCCGCATTGGACTCATCAGTCACCTGAGAACTCATTTTTAAAGTGGAAGCAAGTCATCCTCGGTTCCGAGGGGCTGCCTAAGAAGACTGAGGGGTGATACGACAGTCACTATAGTACGAGATAGTTACCCTGGTAGCCCGTCTCATACTGGTCTTTCCTGATCTCCTCCATCATCTACTTTCCCCCTTTTCTTAGCTCATCGGTGCTAGATATGAAATATGTATTTTTGGCATTTCCAGTTTCAAACACAATAGTAACAAAATCCAGGACAAATCCTTTAAAAAGAAACAGCCGGAAGCTCTCCTGATATCTCCTGGGAGGGCCTGCTGATGGATCTTGTATTTATATAACCCTTTTCACATTGAAACCTGTCAAAGAGCTTCAACAAAGAGTTACTTTCTGGAGTGCAGTGGCAGTCACACAGACAAACACAGCAGTATTCTACTCTAAGCTGCACTGGGATTAATAGATAGAGGGGGTTATTTTGGCCAAAGGGTGAAATCAGGCGCTAAATGGGTGCAGTGTTAATAAGACACACCTGTTTGAAAGTCTGGATTTAGCACACAGTTTTGGTCCTAATTGCTGATTACCATAATTTGAACTTACCTGGAGGTGCTAAAGCAGAAACCTGCAGGTTTAGCACTCAAGCACTGATTAGAAGCAGTTTTTGTGGGGCAGTATATGTGGGCTCCTCGCACCCACTTCCACTGAAGGTGTGGCGTGCTCTGGCTGGCTCACAGCGGCAGGTTTCAGGCTGGCTCAGGGACGGAGTGAGAGGGCGCACAGGTTCTCGGACACGGCACTGGAGGAACGGGTGGAGGAGGTCCTGAGGAGGAGGGGTGTCCTGTACCCGCAGGGGGGAAGGAGCCCACCTCGCCCTCCTGTCCCTCTCTCCTGCAGCAGCTGGTGCTGCTCTGCCTGGCCTCATGTCCTCCTCCCATTCCTCCTGCAGACCAAGGTGGACCCCCAGCAAGATGCCCAAGACCAAGCGCTCCCTTTCTCCTGGAGACCCCTGTAAAGTGTCCAATAAGATGGACTAGCACAGCACTTAACTCTTTTTAGGTGAAGTCCTCAGAGAATTTCCAGAATAAATGGTGCTCGAGTGTTGGTGAAATCTTGACAAAATTCGCAGAAAGTCTCCCGATGTAGAGGTCCTCTTCACAGCTCCAGCAGCAATTATAGTGAAATGGTGAGTATCCCTTTAAATGGTAAGTATCATTTTAAGTAGCGCTTGAAATCGACATCAACACCGTGTTTATTCCCAATCAGCTGGCCGCTGTTAGGAGAGGGCGTTAGTTGAAGTGCTCACCACCAAAGTGCTGTGCAGCCTCTTTAATGAGCGCTAGCAGGCATTTTAAGTGTCAATCAGCCCCTTAACGATCCTCCAGGTAGCCGTTCCTCGCGCTGGCTTCAACTCCTTTAGCAAGATGGTGTCTTGCGCTAAATGCGGGCTAAACCGCCATTTCAGTTTAAGACCCCATATTGGCCACCTCTTTAGCGCCTAAAGTATTTGGCGAAAATCGACCCAGTTACTTCACATGCCGCAATGCTGGACATAAAACAGATGAACAATGTTCTCCTCCTAGACATTCTTCAGGTGAAGGGTTAATCTGAAGTCATGTCTGCCTGTTCTGGTGGTTCGGGGGGGGGATGTCAAAGATCCCATGGAGCTCATCGAAGAAGAGCAGGGAGCTGTCTTGGTGTCCTGCCCAAAATTCCTTTCTCAAGGACTAAACAAAAGAATTCATCTGATTGCAGTTTGTGGGATTTTGCTGCCCTTGTCACTCCAGTTTGACGCAGTAAATTTTCCGTGAAGAAGTTTGGGATGTTTCTGAGAGAAGAGATAAGGAGCTGTGAGAAATGCAAGTCGGCATTCGTCTTCAATGACATTCTTCACCTTGATTATATTTAAAGATGCCCTTCTCAAAAAAACCTTCCCCACAGCACCATTATCATTTCCCAGTGTGGGTGACAGACCCTGAGGAGATCAGCTTTGTCATTTACTTCCATCTGTCAGGCTCTGTTTTCTCAGCATAACCAGCACTATTACAACAATTAAAATGAAGTCAGCAACGGCAGATCACATCAATCCCGGTACATCATTATTTATAATCCCCTTTTGAGAGAGGATCAAGACAATTCTCCTGGAGTTTGCAATCAGACCCAGAAAAGCAAAAGACATCTTGATAGAACTGGCCGAGTTTCCTGGATCGATGCCCTTCCACCATTGTTAAGGTCACCCTCCAGAACAAGGGGATACTTTCTTAGGATTCGAGCAAAGGCCGATTAAAAATTAATCCAGGAGAAACTGTGAGAATGTGGATTCACCGTCCCAGAAGGCCAAACATGCAAAGTCAATTGAGATGTTTGAAAGGAAGGTAGATATTTCAGAAGTAAGGGTTATTAACGGTTATTGAGAAAGGCAGGGCAATGGGATTAAACAGATAGAGTTGCCATGGCTAACAAATGGAGCAAGGAACCTGACAGGCTGAATGGCCTACTGTTCCCAAGTGACTTTTTTAAACAATCTTTCCCTCCGTCTCTCACACATTACCTCATGTTGGGATATGGCTCCACAGATCATGGATTCATAGAATGATGCAGCACAGAAGGACCTCTTCAGTTGATTTGGCAATTGTCCTGGGCTCTCTTAATAATGTGGCTTGTGACAGCTGCAAGACATCTTTTCATACTGTAAGTGAAATAATCACTTGGGTGTCTTTTCCAAACTCAGTGGATGATTGGACAGTTATGTGGTCATGTGGGTCATTTGACTAGAAAAAAAATGACCAAATTGCGCTGTGAGGTAATTCATTTTATTCATTACCTTTCAGAGAATCATAGAATGATACACCACAGAAAAAGATCATTCGGCCCATCGTGCCTGTGCCGGCTCTTTGAACGAGCTCTCCAATTAGTCCCACTCCCCCTGCTCTTTCCCCACAGCCATGCAAATTTCCTCCCCTTCAAGTATTTTTCCAATTCCCTTTTGAAAGTTACTATTGAATTGCCTGGTTCCATTCTTATCTATCTAATCGTAACCAGAGAATCACCTGCAACGGCTTCTCTTCTCGCTCCAGCATCGTTACCTCTGGTGTCCCCCAAGGATCTATCCTTGGCCTCCGCCTATTTCTCATCTATATGTTGCCCTTTGGCGACATCATCCGAAAACACAGCGTCAGTTTCCACATGTACGATGATGACACCCAGCTCTACCTCACCACCACTTCTCTCGACCCCTCCACGGTGTTTAAATTGTCAGACTGCTTGTCTGACCAGTTCTGGATGAGCAAAATTTTTCTCCAATTAAATATTGGGAAAACCAAAGCCATTGTTTTTGGTCCCCGCCACAAACTCCGTTCCCTAGCCATTGACTCCATCCCTCTCCCTAACATCTGTCTGAGGCTGAACCACACTGTTCGCAACCTTGGTGTCATATTTGACCCTGAAATGAGCTTCCGACCGCATATCCGCAGCATAACAAAGACCGCCTATTTCCACCTCCGTAACATCGCCCGTCTCCGCCCCTGCCTCAGCTCATCCGCTGCTGAAACCCTTATCCATGCCTTTGTTACCTCTAGACTTGACTATTCCAACACACTCCTGGCTGGCCTCCCACATTCCACCCTACGTAAACTTGAGGTCATCCAAAACTCGGCTGCCCCGTGTCCTAACTCGCACCAAATCCCATTCACCCATCACCCCTGTGCTCGCTGACCTACATTGGCTCCCGGTTAAGCAGCGCCTCAATTTCAAAATTCTCATCCTTGTTTTCAAATCCCTCCATGGCCTCGCCCCTCCCTATCTCTGTAATCTCCTCCCGCCCCTACAACCCCCAAGATATCTGCGCTCCTCTAATTCTGCCCTCTTGAGGATCCCTGATTATAATCGCTCAACCTTTGGTGGCCATGCCTTCTGTTGCCTGGGCCCTAAGCTCTGGAATTCCCTGCCTAAACCTCGCCGGCTCTCTACCTCTCTCTCCTCCTTTAAGACGCTCCTTAAAACCTACCTCTTCTGCCCTAACATCACCTTAAATGGCTCGGTGTCAAATTTTGTCCGATAACGCTCCTGTGAAGCGCCTTGGGATGTTTTACTACGTTAAAGGTGCTAGATAAATACAAGTTGTTGCTGTAGTGAGATATCAAGCCTCACTTGGCACGACTGTACTCCAGAGATGGGCACAAGGGGAATGACCGGCGGTGCCTTGTGTCCATCCCTTCAGCACCCAACGTGTTGCAATGTTCCCGAGAACGATCCTTCAGCAAGACGTCAGTTGGGATTGTAGCCCTTGGCTAACAGTTAATGAGTTACACACACTGTTGTGATGCACGCTGCTTACTGCTGCCTCTCTAAAACAGACAGCAAATGAAATAAACTCCAACAGTCCCCGTGTTTCTACAGCTCCCAAAGCTGCTTCTATCAATGGTGTTTGTTGTAGTGTCGCTGTAAAGTGAAGCATCGAAAAGGTGTCATGAGTCGTTCCTTGTCTGTGATAATGGAGAGGCTGCAGAAGTTCGAAGCACTTTCTCAGCTATCTAACGCCCGACAGTGCCACAATTACCAGAAGATCTGCAGATTTGACAAATGCTGTACATTAATTCTAGTTTGCTATAAATTACAGCTCCTCTCTCACTTACCACCGGTTCTCGAATGCCACGAGGGAGCCGCAATCGCCTTCAGAAGAGCAAAGCACAGACCCGAGTCTCACTCCCTGAACCTCGGCCGACTCTTTAGAGGCTCATGACTCACAGGATGTGAACATTAACCTGACAACAGTCAGTGGCTCCAGCTTTACTCAGCCATGAAAACCATTTTTAGACTAAAATATTCTTTTTAAAAAATCATATATAAATAATTTCTCATGTCGGACAATATTTTTTTAACTTGGCTTCTAGCCTGCTGACAACTATTAATAATGTAGTAAGTGTCCCACGGTGCTCCCCGGGTGGAAAGAGGGAGAAGGCAAGCAGCAGCGGCCCGGGGACAATTGGAGAATTGTGTTGGGTGTCGCAAGAGGCAATGGAGTTGATCTGACTTAATTGCAACTGGCCAGTTACTCACCCTCCTTTTCTGAAAGCACCGACTGATGGAGCTGCAAGTTCTCTTACTTAGCAAAGAGAATCGCAGCCAAGTCTGACCTTGTGCTGACCTGAATCCACACCAACACTTTCCAACAGCAGTTATGGCCCCGATCTTGCCTGGGGTGGGTTTCCCGAACCGGGAGAGGGTGGGGAAGGAGTTCTGGTTCCCCCACAGCATGCGTCTTTTACCCTCAGCAGGCTCCCCGCCCGAAAACTATCCTGATGGACAGGCTCGACTCCCTGTCGGGCGGGGACGCTCCGGAGGAAGCCGCAGGCCAGGAGCAGGTGGGGAGCCTGCAGCTGGGTGAGTGGGAGGGGGGGTTCCGGATCTTGTGGGGGGTCTGAGCCTGGGGACGCAGGGGAGAGTACCCTGCTCCTCCTGGCCCACAAGCAGAAAGGCACTTACCTCTTCCACACAACAATCCTCGCCTCCCTTTATTTAGCTGCCGGGTTTCCCAAGGCCTGGGTAACCCAGCCTGTCAATGTTAAAGCTGGAAGAGAGATAAAATCTGAGGCAGGCAGCCTCATTATAATATTTAAATGACCAGCCCGCTTCCTGGGAGTGGATTGGTTGCCCGCCCCCATCCCGCCTCCATTAAAGCCAGAAGTGGGTTTGAGAGTTTTTTACATTTTAACATCACACCCGACCCAAACCCACCCGATTTTGCGGGTTAAAATTCCCCATTATGGGTTCATAACCAGGAGTGGAAACCTTGTCTGACTAAGGGCATAAGGCCAATTGTAACACATCACCCATACCTGACAGGATCAGCTGAAGAAACAAAGAGCAGGATGCCTGATCCATATGGCTCAGGACCCACACAGGGAACATTCATCCCCTGATCCAGTGGAGGAGCCCCAGAGCTATTGTTCATGTGTAGCATTTGGCTGGGAGATGTGGGAACATGGCCTCCACCCAGGGTGCACTGTGCTAGTCAGGCTAACCCTACAGGTTGACGGTGACCTCAACCGCTCCAGCGCAAAGTCATGCCTGGCAGCAGCGCATGGTGGGAGTTCACGCGCATGCCCCTCCCATTGGACAGAAACCCATGGTAATCCTGGTGAGGGAGGATGGTTTGGAATCAGCACCTCACCCAGAGTCCTGGTCTTGGAACTATTCATTAATGCTTTTGACCCTCTCATAGTTAAGATTAATAAGCTCATTAATTTGTTTTAGCTAAAATTAATTAAAGGTTTGGGGTTTTATAGCACAGCTCTCAAACACCTCAAAGCACTTTGCAAGCAATGAGTTACTTTGAAGTTCGAATGTAGCCACAAGAGAACAACATCAAGGAGATGAATAAATGGTTAATTTGTGTTTTTTACCATTGGTGTTGCTGAGGGGCGGGGATCCCTGCTCTTTGATCAGTTAGTGTCATGGGATCTTTAATATTTCACCTGAGCCATTGGAATAGGCAGATGAGGTCTCATTGAGACGTTTGACGGTGCGGCACTCCCTCGGTACGGCACTGAATGTTAGCAGTGATTATATTGTTGGGAACCCAGAACCTGCTGCCTCAGGTGAGAGAATTTACCAGTCAGACCAGGCCAGCATGATCAATTAATCTATTGACCTTCATGGCCTCAGATATTGATCATATGTGCCAACATCAGCTACATGTCCTGGGTGAAAAATGTATTATTGATAAAGTGATGTGACACCAGCAGGAGCACAATCGATGTAGGCAAGGCTGTGGTTTGGCCTTTTGTTTCTGAGTGGAGGATGATTTTCCCAGTGATTCTGAAGTTATTTGGTTTCTAGTATGATCGGCTGTTGTGTGACTTTGATGTCTCTCGTTTACACAGCTTCCAATTGTAAGGCCGTGACATTGTGGCAATGAGCATGGTGTGGCACTCGGTCATCGGGAGATACTGAATGGTGACAAGATCATAGTGGCAAGTTGCCGAGTTACACGATACGACATTGGGCTATACTGACCAGGACAGTCCCAGGCTCACTCTCCGGCCCGTGCTGAGTTAGTTTATCTCAATCATGGGGACAGTTCTGGAGCTGCAGGGGTGGCCAGCCTGCTGTAAATTTGCATAGTTTTGCATATTCCAATGCAACATTAAACATTTATCTTCGGTGCTCTGAGTAACTCGATCACATTCACTCATACTCCCACATTGCTACTTTTTCATATGTTAATAGACAAAATGATTTGCTCATTAACACTGCGGGATATCCTTGGCAGCTTGGCTCAGTTAGTACTACTCACCTTTGGGGGCACTTTTCTCATTTGATGCTTCTGTAGTCTGGATTGTGAGACCAGCCTGACTGCACAGCTCCCATATTTTTAATTGCTAAAATTTACTCTTTTATTCCAAAAGCACAATCATGGACCTCTAACACCAAGAAGGACAAGAGCAGCAATGCTGTAGGAACACCATCACCTCCAAGTCACACACTATCCTGTCGTGGACATATATAACACCGTTCCTTTATCGTCACTGGGCCAATATCCTGGAATTCCCTACCCAACACTATCTAGGGAGCATCATCACCACACAGACTGCAGCAATTCAAGGCGGCAGCTCACCACCACCTTCTCAGGGCAATAGGGATGGGCAATAAATGCCGGACTTGCCAGCGACGCCCACATCCTGAGAATTCATATTAAAAACACAAGGGTGCAGTTCTAAGACTGATTTGAAGAGGATTCTCGGGAAGAGCAGAGGAACCCTCGCTCTTCATTTAACCATTCCAGGCCTGCCTTGGGAGGGCTTGATGCTGACAGTGAAGCACTGACTTACCTGCCATCAGTATGTCTGGGGAAAGCAAAGCTGCGCTCCCCAAGAAATCCTGTCCATTAGAAAGCAGAAAGAAAGAAGTCCCCTTTCTATAGTGCCCTTCACATCCTGAGGATGTCCCAAAGCGCTTCACAGCCAATTCATTTAATTTTCAATGAAGTTACTGTTGTTTTGTCGTGAATTTACGGACAGCAAGATCCCACAAACAGCGCTGAGATGAATCCTCAGTTAGTCTGGTTGTGGTGGTATCTGTTGAGGGAGGCAAGTTGTCCAGGGCACTGGGATAACTCCTTATTCTTCATCCATGGGATCTTTTACATCCACCCAAACTGGCAGATAGGGTCAGAACTGACTCAGTGGCCGGAAGGGGGGTTGAACCACAACCTTCTGATTCAGAACGTGAGGCAAGCGGATACTATAAAAATGAATGTGTGGGTGAACCATGGGGAGCACACGCCCACCATTCCCCACTGAACGGCACTTGGGAGAGGTTCCTTGCTGGGAGAGGCTCCTTGCCTTGATGGAGAGGCTGGGAGAGGCTCCTTGCCTTGATGGAGAGGCTGGGAGAGGCTCCTTGCCTTGATGGAGAGGCTGGGAGAGGCTCCTTGCCTTGATGGAGAGGCTGGGAGAGGCTCCTTGCTGGGAGAGGCTCCTTGCTGGGAGAGGCTCCTTGCCTTGATGGAGAGGCTGGGAGAGGTTCCTTGCTGGGAGAGGCTGGGAGAGGCTCCTTGCCTTGATGGAGAGGCTGGGAGAGGTTCCTTGCTGGGAGAGGCTCCTTGCCTTGATGGGAGAGGCTGGGAGAGGCTCCTTGCCTTGATGGGAGAGGCTGGGAGAGGTTCCTTGCTGGGAGAGGCTCCTTGCCTTGATGGGAGAGGCTCGCTGTTGGATGAGGCTCCTTGCTGGGAGCGCACGATTTCAAAACCTTAACAAATAAATCACCCCCCACCAGGACTTGACTGAAGTTTGATTCCCTGTGACAGTGTGTGGAAACTCTTTCTGAACATTGAATCCCTGCCTCCAGCACCTAGCTGGATTTCAATATGAGCGCATTTGATTTTAAAATTGAGATGGAAATCTGACAGCTTTATTGAGTTACCAAAGAAAACTGAAGTAATGATTCCAAATCACCTGGAAAGGCTGCTCAGTGGAGCAGGTTCCAGGAACAATGCCGTGAATCGAATTCATTGTGTGAAACGTGTAGTACGTGGGCAGAAACTCATTTCCGAGTTAGTGTCTCGTTTACGATAAGCGAACACTCCATTTAAACGAGTGGTACTAGAACTGGTAGATTAACACCAGAGATTTCAAACATTTGATTGAATCCCGTGATACGCTCGAGGGTAAAGAATTCTATTCTCTCTCTTCCCCTCTCCAGTTTTATGCAATTGTCAAAAATATTAAATATGTGTTATTTTGTGCACGGAGCACTAATCAAAAGGAAAGGTGAAATTCAATTTTAAACGTCTCACGAAACGGAGGTGAATATAAAATAAAGTTGCAAAAACAACAATGAGGCAGTGCGTTTTCTGCAGCTCAGCCTGGGCGCCTGTCCCAACAATTTCCATCGCTCCCAGGGCCCGGAAACCCATGTTAACGCGGGAGATGTTGGGATGGGAAAAGGTGGCCCTGATTAATCCTGCGGCCCTGGAACCTACAAACGCCGCACAAAGTAAGTCAGCTCCAACTGCGGCCAATCATCGCGGCTTCCATTTCACTCTGGGATCAGGCCCCACATCACAGGGATAATCTCCCCGCCTCTGGGTTACGCTGCTTTCAATCAATTCATGTGTTCGCATGAAGTTACTTTCTGCATAATTTGAACAGCATGTGGTAACCCATTTTAAGTAAACGAGTTAACACCTCCCTAAAGCAGCAATTTTACTTAATTTGATGCGAATGCTTTATGCATATTTTAGAGTTTAATTTATTGGCACTAATACTAGATTTAAAATGGCAATGCTCACTGTTCATTGGCGGGTATTGGTTGGCTTGTGTATGTTTGTACGGTAACTATGCTAGAGATGTTGGGTGGGGAAATCAGCCTGGGCTCCTGATCACTGTCCAGTGACCCCTTGGTTAGAGAGAGGGGAAATCAGCCAGGGTTCCTGCTCCTGATCACTGCCCAGTGATCTCTGGGTTAGAGAGAGGGGAAATCAGCCAGGGTTCCTGCTACTGATCACTGTCCAGTGACCCCTTGGTTAGAGAGAGGGGAAATCAGCCAGGGTTCCTGCTCCTGATCACTGTCCAGTGACCCCTGGGTTAGAGAGAGGGGAAATCAGCCAGGGTTCCTGCTCCTGATCACAGCCCAGTGATCTCTGGGTTAGAGAGAGGGGGGAAATCGGCCAGGGTTCCTGCTCCTGATCACTGTCCAGTGACCCCTGGGTTAGAGAGAGGAAATCAGCCAGGGTTCCTGCTCCTGATCACTGTCCAGTGACCCCTGGGTTAGAGAGAGGGGTAAATCAGCCAGGGATCCTGCTCCTGATCACTGTCCAGTGACCCCTGGGTTAGAGAGAGGGGAAATCAGTCAAGGTTCCTGCTCCTGTTCTCCGTGTGTGGATGTTGAGTGAGGAGATAATCGAGCTCAGCTGAGCTGCCCTGCCTGGTCCAATAGCCCAGTGACACTCAATGTCCAGACTGAGCCATGGGAGAGCGTGCAAGGTAAAGGGAGGGCGACCCACACCTCAGAAACTGTGTGCCAGCCGGGAGTGAGGGACAATTTTCTGAACCGGTATTCCTGGTGCTCAGCATCGATTGCCGGAAAAGCTATCGGGAAATCAGGAGAGGAGAGAAACCCGGAGTAGGCCCTGTATCCGTGCGGCAGATGCTCAACGGTCAAATTGGGATTAATGGTCCGTGTTTTGAGTCTCCAATATGGCGGGCAGGAAGCGCGCGCTCATTACGAGCCGGAAGCCCACCATATTGGTGTTGGCAAAAAATAGGCATCCAGGGCCCGCGCCTGAAACAAGCGTTCGGCCCTCTGCATAGTCAATGAGGGACCAAACGCCTGTTTGAAGCCCTCTCTGCAATATTGGTTTGGTCTGAGGCAGCCACGACCACCAGCTACGTTCAGGAACATCAGCTCTGCCTGCAGCCTCACAGGTGGTCCTTAAAGGGACCACTGCAGGCCACCATCAACAAGGTAAGATTTAAAATATTCTTACCCGTATGTGGAGCCGGGAAGGGCAGGGGTCCCAACCCCACATTCAAACCACAGGCCGCTACCCGCCACCGTCACCCCCCCTCCTCGATCCCGGCCTCTACACGGCCTCCCGATCAGCTCATCTCCCGGTCCCCTTTAAGGACTTACCGGAGAACAGTTGCTGGTGTTGCAGTGGCCTGATCTTTGCGTGCTCCTCTCCGGCAGCTGCCTGGGGACCACTCGGTGTCCTGCAGCTCACCGGCTCAATGATAATGAGGCCCGAGGACCAATATCAGGTGTAGGGATGGTTCACAACAGCTCCAGCTCCCTGTGCCCCCCCAACCCCCTGTCCCCCACCCCGCACGTCCGTCCCAGGGTCGCTGAATTTCGCCGCCAATATGTATTTTGCTGAGGCACATTTGAAAGCGATTAAGTTTGCTTGGAGCTATAATTACCCAGTGTAGACAGTTTTAATACCTAATGGCTAAATAAATCTCATTGTGTTTAACAGGTGTGCATTGCGATGGAATTAAATAAAAGTATTAATTACTGAGGTGAGGCAGAAAGATGGGTTGGAGTCTGAATTTTCTGTGTGAATGGAGCACTGTGCTTTGGGCTGATTGGTCCTGCTTGTTTTCTCTCTGGTATGCTGCACTCCATTAGTGAGAGACCTTAAGCTTTGTTGGGGGGGCGGCGAGGTGTTGTGATCAGGAGATTCGGTAGACTGCCTCTCCACAGTCCTCGGCCATTACTCTGAAACTGAGTGCCCCTCTGACAGTGCAGCACTCCCTCAGTACTGCCCCTCTGACAGTGTGGCGCTCCCTCAGTACTGCCCCTCTGACAGTGTGGCGCTCCCTCAGTACTGACCCTCTGACAGTGTGGCGCTCCCTCAGTACTGCTACTCTGACAGTGCGGCGCTCCCTCAGTACTGCCCCTCTGACAGTGCGGCGCTCCCTCAGTACTGCCCCTCCGACAGTGCGGCGCTCCCTCAGTACTGACCCTCCGACAGTGCAGCGCTCCCTCAGTACTGCCTCTCCCACAGTGCAGCGCTCCCTCAGTACTGACCCTCCGACAGTGCGGCGCTCCCTCAGTACTGCCCCTCCGACAGTGCAGCGCTCCCTCAGTACTGACCCTCCGACAGTGCGGCGCTCCCTCAGTACTGCCCCTCCGACAGTACGGCGCTCCCTCAGTACTGACCCTCCGACAGGGCGGCGCTCCCTCAGTACTGCCCCTCCGACAGTACGGCGCTCCCTCAGTACTGACCCTCCGACAGTACGGCGCTCCCTCAGTACTGACCCTCCGACAGTGCAGCACTCGCTCAGTACAGCCCCTCCGACAGTACGGCGCTCCCTCAGTACTGACCCTCCGACAGTGCGGCGCTCCCTCAGTACTGACCCTCTAACAGTGCAGCGCTCCCTCAGTACTGACCCTCCGACAGTGCAGCGCTCCCTCAGTACTGACCCTCTGACAGTGCAGCACTCCCTCAGTACTGACCCTCCGACAGTGCAGCGCTCCCTCAGCACTTTACTGGAGAGTCAGCCTGGATTATGTGCTGAAGTCTCTGGAGTGGGACTTCAATACACAACCATCCATCTCCGAGGCGAGAATGCTACCACTGACAGGTCTGACACCGTTTATACAATTTATCTCCGTGGATCAGTTAACAGGGGAAATAGGAATTCAACATTTCAACATTAGTTTTGTGAAGCCTTCAAGACTTTTTTTTTTAAAGTGTAAATTTTCTCGAGTTTGTCTGCACTTTGTACAATATGTATGGGATGGACCATCAGCACATTGAGTGTGTGGATGTACTGGGAGGAGAGTGAATTTAGCGATCGGGGCAATTTGGCCGATTACTGGAGTTCAGCTGGGCTGATGGGGGTAAGTAGTCCTACCTGCTTCATCTAAGGGTACTGCTGGTTTGGATTGCTGTCCATGCCTGGGTTTAGATTGGTCTCGCATGTTGGCTTGTTCCTCCTCCTACATTGGTCTGTTGTCCATTTGGGGGGTTGCTTGGGTCTTTGGGTAGGAGGCTTATTTTGAGGTTGTCTCCAGGTGTGGGCTCCAGACTAACTAATATTTCCCCACATCTAGGTGGGAACAGCACTTGTTCTGATTGGCTCACCTCTCAAAGGTATTGATGGAAACAAGCGCGTGGCTGGAGTAGATCCCTTAAGTCGGACAGAGCAAGGCCAATGGAGGAATCTGAGCACTAGGATCTTGAAGTTTGTGCAGTGGAGTTTGGTGAGGACAAGGTGCTTCATGTGTCGGACAGACAACGTAGTGAGGTCACCAGTCTCACACCACAGTGAGCTTCCATGTGCAGTCCGCCCTTGAAGACGGATGAAAGAAGGGCAAATATTTTTACCTAACAAAATGTATCTTACTATCATTTATTAATAGGATTCAGGGAGGAAACAAGGGATGAGATGCTGATCAGAGTCAGATTCCAAAGACTCCCTTTTAATCTCGTCTTGTCTTATTGATTAGTCTCCAGCAGTCTCACCAGGTTTTCATGTGACAGACAATAGGTCAATAATTTCCACATTCCTCTTCAAACAGCTGGCAAGAGGACCGTTGCACATTTTGAAAATATGATTTTCTTCAAAGCAACGAAGAATAATTTACATTGAGATATGATGTGGAGATGCCGGCGTTGGACTGGGGTGGACAAAAATGAGAAGTCGCACAACACCAGGTTATAGTCCAACAGATTTATTTAATTTTACAAGCTTTCGGAGCAGTTCGCTCCTTCGTCAGGTAAGTTTAGCAGTGAGAGAATCTCCCAGAATTCACAATTTAAACACAGACAAAATATATTGAGATACACACTGGCAGGGGTTGAAGAGATCTTTTGAAATTCAGGAATTCTATCTATTCTGTTTCAAATGGCCCGTTTATTTGGTAGCCCTGGGCAATGTAGTAAAATAATCAAAGTGTCCCACATGGTCTCGGAGGCAGCTTAACGATGTGCACGGCTTCAGAAGCAAGGTGCAATACAAGTCAGGAGTCCCACATCTACTTGGAGATGGTGTGGTATTTGGATTGAGCTATCCCGCACGTCCTCAGATGCAGTGCGGTATGAATGAGGTGTCCTGCGTGCTTTTAGTCAGAGACCACTATCTTGAGACAGTTTAGTTCCTTGTCTCCAGAAGCAAAGTTCGAGAAAAGGTAGATGGTAAGAGAGGGGAGGAGGCAAGGGGGAGAGGAGGGAAAGAGGGAAGGGAGAGAGGAGGGAAGGGGAGGGAAGGGAAGAGTGGGGAGAGGAGGGAAGGGAAGAGGGGGAGAGGAGGGGAGGGGAGAGAAGGGGGAGAGGAGGGAAAGAGGGAAGGGGAGAGGAGGGAAGGGGAGGGGAGAGGAGGGGAGGGAAGGGGGAGAGGAGGGAAGGAGAGGGGAGGGGAGGGAAGGGGGAGAGGAGGGAAAGAGGGAAGGGGGAGAGGAGGGAAAGAGGGAAGGGGGAGGGGAGGGAAGGGAGAGAGGAGGGAAGGGGGAGGGGAGAGAGGAGGGAAGGGGGAGGGGAGAGGAGAGGAGGGAAGGGGGAGAGGAGAGGAGGGAAGGAGAGGGGAGGGGAGGGGAGGGAAGGGGGAGAGGAGGGAAAGAGGGAAGGGGAGAGGAGGCAAGGGGGAGGGGAGAGGAGAGGAGGGGTGGGAAGGGAGAGAGGAGGGAAGGGGAGGGAAGGGGAAGAGGAGGGAAGGGTAGGGGGAGAGGAGGGAAGGGAAGGGGAGAGGAGGAGATGAGGGGAGGGAAGGGGGGGAGATGAGGTGAGGGGAAGAGGAGGGAAGGGTAGGGGGAGAGGAGGGAAGGGGGGAGAGGAGGAGATGAGGGAAGGGAAGGGGGAAGATGAGGGGAGGGAAGGGAGGAGATGAGGGGAGGGAAGGGAGAGAGGAGGAAAGGGAAGGGGGGAGAGGAGGAGATGAGGGGAGGGAAGGGAGAGGAGGGGTGTGGAGAGGGGGAGAGGAGCCAGTTCTGGGACAGTGTTCAGCCCTCTAAATTTGGAAGTCTAGGCAGGCTGGGGCCATTGCAGTCTCAGCGCACTCTGGGTGACTCTGGCATTGGGGGAAGAGGGAACGGGTATGGACACAATGCAGATTGAATTGTGAAGCTACAATTACCCCAAAGGCTGACTGAAACTACAGGATAGCTGAGTGACTGAGGGTGACGGTGACCTCTCCCTCTCTCGTAGCTGATACTCTGTTCTCCAAAAGTGAGGAAGCAGAAGAGCCGATGCCTCAATTTCATTCAATAGAAAAGCAAAGTCAGCTGTCAGGATCACTTTCCAATACACGTTCCTTTGCCGTTTCATCATTGCTCTCCGAGAATTGTTTGGCTTTCACTTGAAAGTGAATGGCTTAAAGGACCAAAAAGACAGAAAATGCTGGAAACATTTAGCAGGGCAGTCAGCAGAAACTGCTTTCACTGAGACACCTAAGACAGGTTCTGCTTTCATCCTGTGTGTGTAGCATTGACATCGGTGAGGTAGGGAATATTATTTTTATTCATTCATGGGATGAGGGCGTCAGTGGCAAGGCCGGCATTTATTGCCCATCCCGAATTGATCTTGAGAAGGTGGTGAGCTTCCTTCTTGAACCGCTGCAGTCCTTGTGGTGAATTATTATAGTTTCTTCTCGCGGTTTGATACAACTGAATGGCTTGCTCGGCCATTTCAGAGGTCAGTTAAGAGTCAACTACATTGCTGTGGGTCTGAAAGAAAGAAAAAGTAAGACTTGCATTTATATAGCGCCTGTCACAACCACTGGACGTCCCAAAGCGCTTTACAAAGTACTTATTTGAAGTGTAGTCACGGTTGTAACGTAGGAAACACGGCAGCCAATTTGCACACAGCAAGCTCCCACAAACAGCACTGTGATAATGCCCAGATCATCTGTTTTAGATGATTGAGGGATAAACATTGGCCCCAGGACACCGGGTATAACTCCCCTGCTCTTCTTCGAAATCGTGCCAGCCGATCTTTTATGTCCTCCTGAGAGGGCAGATGGGGCCTCAGTTTAACGTCTCATCCAAAAGACAGCACCTCAGACAGTGCAGCACTCCCTCAGTACGGCACTGGAGTGTCGGCCTGGATTTTGTGCTCAAGTCCCTGGAGTGGGACTTGAACCCACAACCTTCTGACTCAGAGGCGAGAGTGCTGCCCACTGAGCCACATATCGACCAGACCGGGTAAGGGCGGCAGATTTCCTTACCTAAAGGACATTAGTGAACCAGTTGCATTTTTACAACAATCTGGTAGTTTCATGGTCACCATTACGGATACTAACTTTTTATTCCAGATTTATTTAATTAACTGAATTTAAATTCCCCTGCTGCCATGGTGGGATTTAAACTCATGTCTCCGGATCATTAGTCCAGGCCTCTGGATTACTAGTCCAGTCTTCTTCTTCTTAGGCAGTCCCTCGGAACCGAGGATGACTTGCTTCCACATTAAAAATGAGTTCTCAGGTGACTGATGAGTCCAATGCGGGACCTACAGTCTCTGTCACAGGTGGGGCAGACGGCGGGTGGGTGGGGTGCTTGGGTTGACATGCGCTCCTTGCACTTGGCTTCCGCTTGCTCCCGGCGAAGAGACTCGAGGTGTTCGGCGCCTTCCCGGATGCTTCTCCTCCACTTTGTGCGGTCTTGGGCCAGGGATTCCCAGGTGTCAGTGGGGATGTTGCACTTTTTCAAGGAGGCTTTGAGGGTGTCCTTAAAGCGTTTCCTCTGCCCACCTGGGGCTCTCTTGCCGTGCCGGAGCTCCGAGTAGAGCGCTTATTTTGGGAGTCTCGTATCGGGCATGTGGACGACATAATCATGATGCTACCGTACCCCTAATTGGACCAGTCACCCATCACAGCTGCCGGCGACCTCAATGGCTTCATGGTTTTGATCAGTTTCTGCATGGTGTAGATCTTCCCCAGTTAGAATTTATGCCAGCTTGCCCCCTTGGCTAGGGTGATGCGGATTTACTATTCTGTTCTATTTAACATATTGCATGAGTTTTCCTCTCAGCTGCCTCCTTCCACACTTGAGCCTTGAAATTGGGTTTGTCAGATCTTAGAATCTGAAAGCTTAAGCACTCATACACAATTCCGTGATGAGTTATTTTACCGTGTTGTTCTGTGAAGGGGAGGCAATGCACTGCAGCAATTCATGATGTGTCCAATGACTGAGCGGGGCTGTGGAGAGACCACGTGGAGATCAGGACCTGAGTGAAAGGGACATTTGCTCTCGTGGATTCTCGTGTACTGTTTAGTATGGGCATCTCTCAGTCAGCAATGTGCTGAAAGGTTGGAGCCAAGCCGATGCTTAAAGCAGGAGTGCATGTTTCTGTAGAACTGGCAAGTCAGTGGGTTTTGATGGCGGTCTGATCTTTAATTTCACGCCATTCCAATTTAAACAGTACTGATGGGATGTATTAGCATGCCAAGTAGCCTGGTGTCATTTTAGAGTAATCCTACACTGGATAACAAATTGTTTATTTTCACAGCATATTGGGGCTTCGATGGGCTTCATTTCCAAGTGTAGAAAGAAACAGTCTGATTGTCACATTAAAACACTGGTGGATAAAATCACCCGAATCAATCACAAACACAGACGAAGCTTAGGGGGAAAAATTAGGTCGCGCCCCATTTGGGGCGCAAATATCGTCTGGACGCAAATATTAGCGCCTGGCGCTAATTATCGGCACTGACTGGAAACTTCACTTTTACCGCCCGGGAGGTGAGTGGAGCGCTAAATCAGGCGCTTCACACCTGTCTTAAGGCGCAAAGGCCAAGGAGTGAGGCGCTAACTCAGAGCGCTGGCGAAGCTCATGTGATGTCAGTCAGCAATGGAACACACACACAATGGCACGGGCCAGTTCTTAAAGGGGATGGTTAATCTTGCTTTCCATCCACATCCTGTTCATTGCAGCCTTGAATCTCGGCCTGGAGAGACCTGCACATCAAATGTGCTGGAAAGAACAATGGAGAGGCCCAGGGAAAGAGCTCAGAGTGCAGCCCCCACAGTCTCTTCTAAATCGATACAAGGAATGGCAAATCAAAATGAACCTGCAAAGTGCTGCTCAGTACCCAAAACTCCTTCACACAACGTTGAATCTCTCCAGAAGTCTCTCCCTCTCTCTCTCAGAATGCGTAGTTCAAAAATGCCACCAACAATAAAAGACAGGAAGAGGCCCCCTTTAAATAGCGCCCCCCCCCAGCCCCACAGCGATTGATAGCGTTCCAGTCTTCTGGTCGTTGGATGCGCCAGGCGGTAAGGCAGGGGGCGCCACTCAATTTCCGTTCCGGGGCGCCACAAGGGCGTTGCACCATGGAATGACGTCACAATCTGCGCGCGCAGGTGGTCGCAGCGGTACAGTTTAGCGCCGCCGCACAATCGCTAGTTAAGTTCTCGAGCGGCGCAAACATCGCTGCGCCCGGGCGTTAGCGGCTTTGCGCCCCATTAGCGCCCTCTTAAGGCGCTAACGGGAGGCGCAACCAACTGAATTTTTACCCCTTAGAGCCTACACATGGTCATCTAGAAACCCAGGAACAGGAAGGGACCATTCAGCCCCTCGAGCCTGTTCCGCCATTCAATGAGATCATGGCTGATCTGTATCTTAACTCCATCTACCCGCCTTGGTTCCGTAACCCTTAATACCCTTACCCAACAAAAATCTATCGATCTCAGTTTTGAAATTTGCAGTTGCCCCCCAGCGTCAACAGCTTTTTGGGGAGAGAGTTCCAGATTTCCACTAACCCTTTGTGTGAAGAAGTGCTTCCTAACATCACCTCTGAACGGCCTGGCTCTAATTTTAAGGTGATGCCCCCTTGTTCTGGGCACCCCCCACCAGAGGAAATAGTTTCTCTCTATCTACCCAATTAAATCCTTTAATCATCTTAAACAACTTGATTAGATCACCCCTTAGTCTTTATACTCAAGATGGATTAGGCCAGTATTGTGGGGGTTTGTGCAAGATATCAGCTAGAGCAGAGAGAAGATGAGGTAAGTCAAGATTTACTTGTTAGCTTGGGGTTTAACAAGCTCCAGATTGTAGTTGGGAGAGAAGATTGAGGGGGGTGAGGAGTATTGAGATCCTGGGAAAGAGTTCGAGTAGATAGAATCATAGAATGGTTACAGCACAGAAGGAGGCCATTTGGCCTGTCGAGCCCGTGCCGGCTCTCTGCAAGAGCACTTCAGCTAGTCCCACTCCCCCGCCCTTTCCCCGTAGCCCGGCAAATTTCTTTCCTTCAGGTACTTATCCAATTCCCTTTTAAAAGCTGTGATAGAGTCTGCCTCCACCACCCTTTCATGCAGTGCATTCCAGATCCTAACCACCCGCTGTGTAAAAAAGTTTTTTCTTACCTCGCCTTTGGTTCTTTTGCCAATCACCTTAAATCTGTGTCCTCTGGTTCTCGACCCTTCTGCCAATGGGAACAGTTTCTCTCTATCTAGTCTGTCTAAACCCCTCATGATTTTGAACACCTCTATCAAATCTCCTCTCAATCTTCTCTGCTTCAAGGAGAACAACCCCAGAGGGCTGTGGATCCTGGTCATTGAGCATATTCAAGGCACAGATCGATTGATATTTGAATATTAATCGAATCAAGGGGCTAGTGCAGGAAAGTGGAGATGAGGTAGATCATCAGCCATGATCTTATTGAATGGCGGAGCAGGCTCGATGGGCCAAATGGCCAACTCCTGCTCTTATTTCTTATGTTCTTACGTTCTTGTTATGAAGCCCAGGATGGTGGAATGAGTCTGGGCACAGTGAGTAGGATGGGGAGTCTGGAGGATAGATCAGAGGAGCAATGACCTTGGAACAGACATTCTGTAACATAACGAGAATCATCCCCTTCCCTTCAACAATGATACCTCTTAAATTCCCCACCGCATTCTGGGTGACCTTCGTGTCTCTTCCCCCTGGTCTTGTTGCGTTAGATACTCCAGGAGATTACCCGTACTTTCAACTCAGTTACTGGGGGATCTTCCTGCTGAACCTTTCACATTGGCCAGTCATGAAAATCGATGGAGATTAACACATCAATTAAAATCACTAACAGACTTCACTTAGTGTCTCACTGTCTAACTCAGTGAAAATTTCTACCCATCACCGATTAATGGTGCATTGGAATGTTGAACATTCTACGAGTTTATTCTCCACAGGCTCTGGTTTTGACAGATTATCAACAATACTCAGTACATAAAATATTGATATCACAAGATTTAAAATTGTGGGTTGAAAAATATGATTGAATACGGTTCAGTTGTCTAAGAATGATGGAGTAAAGGGACATCAGTAATTCCTTTATTTCCCAGTGGCGCAACGTCCCTAAATTAGGGGGAATCATTAGTTGGACTTCCCTCTGCTCACCACAATGCTGCCACCCTTTGCCAAAAAGTTTCTGTGCATGAATATTGGGCAGAGACAGAACTGTGATGGCCTTTGTGGTTGAATATCCTGATGATGTTCACTGTCTACTTACACGTGAAGAATGGGCATTTGGTGAGGTGATGGAGGAGCCTTGTTCAGTGTCCATGGAGCGGAGCTCCAGCCTGGGTCACCTGCCACCTTCAGGAAAGGTGAGGAGAATGAGACAAAAGGAATTATTTGTGATATAGGCCTTTGTTTTCAGTCACCTGCCCCCATTCAGTGATCGACTGGTCACTTGACCAAGATCCTGGACTGACCAATACTGAATCAGGTCAGAGGTGAATCTAGGAGCGTATATGTACCTGTCCTGGGAGTATTTGATGCTGACAATCATGCGATTTTAACGGGAGCAGGCATTGGAGCTTGACGGCCTTCACCTGACCTCCCTCCCGTCCCGTCCCGTCCCAGAACCACTGCCTGTCCGGGGGCTGGGAGCGGGAATTCCTGGACCTGAGGGAACGATCCCAGACACTAAGATTGTTCAGGTGGGGATGACAGGTGATCGGGGGGAGGGGTGGGTAAGTCCCCGCTTGGTTTTAACTGCCCCAACCCCAGCCTGGTTTCCGCTGGGTTAAAGTTCCCCCGGAGTGTGCCTGAAATTGAATGTCTTCCAGTCCCAACAATGATGAGAAGTCGCACAACACCAGGTTATAGTCCAACAGTTTTATTTGAAATCACAAGCTTCCGGAGCTGCTGACGAAAGCTTGTGATTTCAAATAAAACTGTTGGACTATAACCTGGTGTTGCTCTTTTTGGTTGAACAAATCAAAATTTACTGTAAATCAATTAAAACTTTAAATGAAACTTAATAAATCAAATCAAAATTTGGAAGTCCGGGGTGACGATGCACTCCAGCCCCCGCGGCGCCCACCGGTCGCGGAAAGACTCAAGCGTGCCGGCGGACACCGCGTGCTCCATCTCCAGGGCCACCCGGGCGCGAACATGGCCGCGGAAGAGAGGCAGGCAATCGGGCCGAACGACCCCCTCGACCGCCCGCTGCCTGGACCAATTAATGGCTTTCTTGGCCAGGCCCAGGAGCAGTCCTACGAGGAGGTCCTCCGACCTACCCGCTCCCCTCCGCACCGGGTGACCGTAGATCAGGAGCGTGGGGCTGAAGTGCAACCAGAAATTGAGGAGCAGCCCCTTCAAATAATGAAAGAGGGGCTGCAACCTCTCACACTCAATATAAATGTGATAGACGGACTCCTCTAGGCCGCAGAAATGACAAGCAGCCTGGGAGTCCGTAAACCTACTTAAAATCCTATTGCACGGGACTGCTCCGTGCAACACCCTCCAGGCCAAGTCCCCAATAGAACAAGGGAAGACTCCCGCGTAGAGAGCCTTCCAATGGGGACCTTCGCCTCCGCCGGACGGCAGGATGGTACGCCAAGGCGTGTCCGGACGGCAGACGAAGATGGCAAAGTGGAGAGTGTGCAGGAGCAGCCCGTACAGGAAACGCCTCCGTGCGGATTGAAAGGGCACGGAGGGCATTTCTCCGAGAATGCTCAAGTGGTGAGGCGGCGGCTCCCGAGGGAGGATTCGGGGCCGGGCGCCGATAAGGAATTCCGTCCGAACGGGGGTCAGTTCGGACGGGATCGCCCCACGTGCTTGAGCCTCCTCGACACACCTAGTGGAGACGGGGCCCAGTGCCACTTTTAGCGACTCGATGGCTTTGACCGCGAGCCGGACGTTGACCCAGGACATGCGCCTCGCCAACTTCTCCGGCGCCATCCAGCCCGCTCCTCCGCCATCGAGCAGGTCCCCGACTCTGGTCACCTTACCGGGCACAGCCCTGCCCTCCGCCAGCCAGCCGAACCCGCGGTCGTGGAGGTGCGGATTCCTGAACAGCGGCTCCCGAAGGACGGCCGCCGCTCCTGACGGGGGAGTACTGCGCTCGGAGGCGACGCTGTTCCAAACCCATAGCAGTTCCTGGTAGAAGACAGGCAGCTCCCGCAGGCTGGCACGCGTGCCACCCACTCTCACAAACAGGAGCTGCGTGTCGTAATTGAGGCCGTGCAGCTGGCGGAAGAAATACGTCGCCAGCGCACGCCACCTAGGAGGATTCTCCACGTACAGGTATCTCTGCAGCGTCTGAAGACGGAAAGTCACCGCCTGGGTGCGAAGGCACACCAGCGCCTGACCGCCCTCCCTAAGCGGGAGACTCAAAACCGCGGCAGAGACCCAGTGCTTCCTTTTGTCCCAGAAGAAGTCGACGAGCTTCTTCTGCATCTTGGCGACAAACGCAGGGGGAGGGATCAAAGTGATCAACCGGTACCACAACATGGCGGCCACCAGCTGGTTTATGACCAGCGCTCGACCCCTGTAGGACAACACTCGGAGCAGTCCTGTCCAGCGTCCTAGGCGAGCGGTGACTTTGGCCTCCAGCTCTTGCCAGTTCGCCGGCCAGGCGTCCTCGGCCGGGCTGAGGTAGACTCCCAGGTAGAGGAGGTGCGTGGTGCTCCAGGCGAAAGGCCCGAACTCCTCCGGCAGGGAGTCCACCCGCCATGGGCCCACCAGGAGTCCAGAACATTTCTCCCAGTTGATCTTGGCGGAGGATGCGTCCGAGTAAATCTGCTGGCATTCTCGCATCCTCCGCAAGTCGACGGGATCCGTGACCGCGAGGAGCACGTCATCGGCGTAAGCCGAGAGGACCACCTCCACGCCCGGCCCTTGCAGAGCCAGTCCCGTCAACCTCTTCCGCAAGAGGCGCAGGAAAGGCTCCACGCAAACGGCGTATAACTGACCGGACATGGGGCATCCCTGACGCACCCCCCTTCCGAAGCGAAGGGGCGCCGTCAAAGACCCGTTAACTTTAATCAGACACTCCGCGGCGGCGTACAGAAGTCGGATCCGGGCGACGAAGTGCGTCCCGAACCCGAATGCGCACAGAGTCCCGAAAAGATACTCGTGATCCACCCTGTCGAACGCCTTCTCCTGATCCAGGGAAAGGAAGGCGACCGACAGACCAGCCCTCTGGGAATGGTGGACCAGGTCCCGGACCAGATGGATGTTATCGTGGATGCTCCGGCCCGGGACCGTGTAGGACTGGTCGGGGTGGATCATGCGGGCCAGCACGGTGCCAAGGCGAGCAGACATAGCCCTGGCGAAAATTTTGTAGTCCGTGCTGAGGAGGGAGACCGGGCGCCAGTTCTTAAGTAGGCGGAGATCGCCCTTCTTGGGCAGCAGGACGATGACCGCCCTGCGCCAAGAGAGGGGCATCTCCCCGGTCGCCAGACTTTCCCCCAGGACCCGCGCGTAGTCGTCCCCCAAGACGTCCCAGAACGCCCTGTGGAACTCCACGGTCAGCCCGTCCAGCCCCGGGGACTTGCCCCTCGAGAGCTGGCGCAGGGCGCCGGTCAGCTCCGCCAGGCTTAGCGGAGCTTCTAAATTCTCGGCGCCCTCCGGGCCGACCTTCGGCAGGTCCTCCCACAAAACTCTGCGCGCATCCTCGCTGGACGGATCCGAAGAGAACAGAGCCCCGTAATAGGCCCGGGCCTCCGCGCTGATGCCCTCCGGATCCGAGACCAGAGATCCGTCGTCGGCCAGCAGCCCCAAGAGCTGCTTACGGACCCCCCGTCTTTTTTCCAGCGAGTAGAAGAAGGGGGAGCCGCGGTCCAGGTCCCGCAGGAACTGGATCCGCGACCTCACGTACGCGCCTCGGGACCCGACCAGCTGCAGGTCCTTCAGCGCGCCCTTCTTCTCTTCGTACACCTTCCGCAGGGCCGGGTCCTCGACGACTTGACCGAGACGGGACTCCAGGTCGAGCACTTCTTTCTCCAATCGCCCGACCCGGGCCTCCCGCCTCTTGGTCGACCCCTTCGCGTACTCCTGACAGAAGACGCGGACGTGAGCCTTGCCCACGTCCCACCATAGCCTCAAGGAGGGGAAGCCTCCCCGCTTCCTTCTCCAGTCGGCCCAGAACCGGCGAAACGAATCCCGGAACCGCGCGTCCTCCAGCAGCAGGTTGTTAAAATGCCAGTACGCGGACCCCCCCCCGCGCGCGCAGCGGAGCGAGCTCCGCCCACACCAGGTGGTGGTCCGTGCACGGCACCGGCCGCATGGAAGCCGCCGGAACGCAGGAGACGTACGCCCGGGAAATGTAAAGGCGGTCGATTCTGGACCTTCCTCCTCCAGACCTCACGCTCGTGAAGGCGCTGGAGTCGGGATGGAGATTTCGCCAGACGTCCACCAAGTCGAAGGACCCGACCAGGTCCCGCAACTTCTCCATCGCCGCCGGGCTTCGCGGGGGACCCGACCGGTCCCGCGCCTCAAGGGTACAATTGAAATCCCCCCCGAGGATGACGCACTCGCCCACGTCGATGGAGCCCAGAAGAGCGGACACTTCTCCGAAGAAGCGCACTTGCTGCGCACCGGTCCGGGGGGCGTACACGTTCACTAAGTGGAGCGGCACGCCTCCCAGGCGAACAGTGACCTGGAGCAAGCGGCCCGGCACGTGCTCCTTGACCCTCAAGATCTCCGGCTGAAAATGCGGGGCCAGCAAGACAGCCACCCCGCAGGAATTGTTAGAGAGGTGACTCATGCTGACCCCTCCTTGCCACTCCAGGAGCCACGTGGCCTCGTCTCCCGGAACGGTGTGGGTTTCTTGCAGGAAGCACACCGCATATTTCCCGTCCCGAAGGACCGAGAAGTTATTGAATCTACGGCGCGCCTCCCTGCTGTCGTTGATGTTGAGGCTGGCTATGGTTATCTTCATCTCAGAAGCATAGTGCAACCTCTACCTAATGGAGGGGAGGGAGCGCAGTCACTGACGACCGCCACTCCCTCAGCAGCCCAGTGTGGAAACTCTTGAGCCGACGCAGCTCGAGCCGGCCAACGTCCTTGTCCGCGCCCATGATTTTAACGGCGGCGCGGACGGACACGACGAGCAGCGCCAGCTCCGACCACTTGTCGAGGGCCAGCCGGATCTTCTTGTGACGACCCTGGCTCATGGCCATAAAATCCCGGAGTTCCCCTACGGGGATGAGGGGAGAGTCGGTGAAGGGCACGAGGGCGTCCATCACCTCGCTGCCGATGGACTCCAAATCGTCCTCGATGCCCAACACCGAGTCCCCGTCCTCCTCCGGGAGGTCGTCACCGGCGGCCAACCCGTCCGTCACACAGGGTGCAGCGAACGGCTCGGCCGCACCGGCCGGCCCCGCCTCCGTCACGATCCCACCCCCAGGATCGGTGGCAGAGGAGTCCACCCTGGGCTCCTTCAGGGGCGCCGGGCCGGGAGGCGGCGGCGGCGGTTCGGGGCCCCCCCCCGCCTCAGGCGCCGGGGCGACCGGAGAAACCGGGGAGAAAATAATCCCAAATTCCTCCAGCACGTCCGGCGCCAACAACAGAGACGGAGTCAGGGGGCTTTCCGTCTCCCCGCCACCAACCTCCGACCCAGCGGGCCGGGGACTGCTACACTCCTCCACCAGGTCGAGCAGTCCCTGGGAGATGTCTGGGTTATAAAAGGCGGGCTCGGCTTCAGCCTCTTTGGCCTCGCCCGCCCCAGTCCCCAGGACGCCCGACCTGGCGAGGAGCAACGGTTCCGGAACTACATTTCCCTCCGCGGGTTGTTCCGCGCCCCCCCCCCACGGGCAGGGTCTCTTCCCCATCCCCGGGAGGCACAGGTCGGACAGACTCGGCTGTCTCACCCTCCCGAGGGACAGACGACCCCTGCCGATCGCGCGCGACGATGACGGGGGTGGGGTGGGGCGCAGCACCCGCGGCGGGCGACTGCCCCCCTTTTGCGGAGGGACCTTCCTCCTCGCAGTCCTCCTGCTGGGGGCGGAGCTTTCTTTTTAACACGTTGGGGCCCGGAGAGGGGGAGGCCTCCATGTCTGCTGGGGCCTCCCTCTCTGCCCCCTTCCGACGACTGGGTTTCTTGGGCCCCTCGGGCCCGAGCCCGGCCGCAGGTCTTGATTTAGCTGCCTCAGCAGTTGCGGTCACGGTCACGGGCCCGGGCACGAGGACCCCCCCAGTCTCATGCTTCCCGACCAACTCCGCGATGTACTCGGGCGTGAGTTCGGTCAACTCTGATGTTTCCTCCGCGAGGGGATCCGCCCTTAGGTGTTTATTTTTCCTACGCGCCTTCCTTCCCCCCCGGACGCTCTCCCTCCTCCCCGCCGGAGGCCGTGGTGGTGTTGGCCTCCGATTTCGACCGCGCATCCGTCGCCGTCGACGCGCGGACAGTATCAGGGGGAGGGGGGGCGGCGGCGCCAACCCTGGCCGCGCCAGGTGTCGTGGCGGCCTTGGAGGCGGGGCAGTTTTTGCGGACGTGCCCCACCTCCTTACAGGCGTAGCACCGCACGCCGTCCGAGGTCCAGAAGACGCGGTGGGCGGTCCCCCCGTGGAGCACCGTGAACGCGCCATCCGCGTCCTCCTCCCGCGCCAGCCGGACGAAAAGCTGGCGCCGGAAGGAGAAGACGTGCCGAAGGCTGGCTTCCCGGAAGCCGAGCGGGATGGGTGTGATCCCCGACCTCACCTCCCCCAGTTGACGTAGGTGGGGGAGGAGGAGCTCACCCGGAACAAAGGGCGGGACGTTGGAAACCACAATCCTTTGCGCGGTGGCCTCAAGGGGGTCCACCGGCAGGAAGGTCCCGCCCACGGTGAGCCCCTTCTCGATGGCCAGGGACACCGCCCGCTCCGACCCCAGGAAGAACACAGCCTTGCCGTACATTTTAGAGGCGGCGACGATGGCTGAAGGGCCGACAACCCCAGCCATGGCTTTTACGCACGCCTCTATTGTCATATTGGGGTGAGTGTAGCTCTTGACCCCATTCTTCCTCGTAAGGAGGGTAAAAGGTGACGGGGTAACAGGAGGACTCGTGGCTGCGGCCGTGGCCGCGGCTGCCACGCTTGCGTATGTCCTCGCTGCCCCCGCCACCGGCGAAGATGTGGTCGCCATGATGGGTTGGTCTTTAAGGGCTACACTCACCCCAAGTCACAGGCCTGAAGGTGTTAATGGCCTCGGTTTTTTGTTTCTGTTTTCCCCTGAGCAGAGGGAGCTCTTAAATTGAAGGCACACCTCTCCCTTTAGTTGATTGAATTGGGAGAGGGGCCTTCTCCCCTCTGCTCAATAGGTACTTAATTAAAATAGATTGAGGTGCCTCTTAGAGAGAGAGGCAGAGAGAGACAAGAGACAAAGAGAGAGAGAGAGGGGGGGTGGGAAGGAGGGAAGCCGCAAGGGCAGGGTCGCCACTCAGGATGGTGGGTGGGTGGGTGTTGGCAGGGGGGTGCACTCTCCGATGTAATAAAAGTCTTTGGTGGTGGTCTTCTGGTGGGGGGAGAAGATGTCTTCACCTGGGATAGCTGGAGATGCCCAGTCTCAGTCCTGCACCAGGTCTTAACGATGCCCAATTAGATTAAATTAATTGGGGACTTCACCTAGGCAGCTCCAGCTGTCCCAGGTCAGGCAATGGGAAAGGGGTGTTTAATATGGTGTGTGCGGCCTAGCTTTTACAAAAGCCACACACACACACACACCCCTTAGATGTTCCGGCCCTCTTCTTTTCTTCTTTCCTCCCCCCACCTACAAAACAAAGTCTCTGGGAGAGTGCACCAGAATCACACCCACCTGTAGCTGATGTTCTTTCTATCTTTCTTCCTCCTTCCAAACAGATGATATTTGTTGTGATGGTTTTCTCCCCTCTCTCCCTCTCCTAAAATGGAGGCCAATTGAGGAGGCAGTGTGGAAAGGCCTCTCCTCTGGTGTTATTGGCCTTGGCCTTCCTTTCTTTCTCCTCTCCTCTCCTGTCCTCTCTCTCCAGGCACCTCAGTTGTAGTGGTTGGTTGTTGGTGGTGGCCTGCTGTCTGGTCTCCTTCTCCTTCTCCTCTTCCTGGTCACAGAGACCACCACTCTGCTGCTGCTGCTCCTTCGTCAGCAGCTCTGAAAGCTTGTGATTTCAAATAAAGCTGTTGGATTATAACCTGGTGTTGTGCGACCTCTCATTTTTGTCCACCCCAGTCCAACACTGGCATCTCCGCATCACAGTCCCAACAATGACTGGCTTTAACCTGAGCAAATAAACCCATCGACACCTCCTCAACAATAGTCTGTCCAACGCCGGCATCTCCACATCAGAACAATAGTCTGTGGAGCAGGTGCCAGGAAAGAACCCGATGACATAAAATAGCCTTGTGGCATTTGCACAAGCTTCTATTACTTTGTATTTTTCTAATTGATGTAATTTGTAATCTCTAGGCATTTAAATCAGTTATGCAATTAACATCATATAAAACAAGTCTTTGGCCAACTTTGAACTGCTGGGCTGATTCGTGCATTGTGTAATAATTGCCAAACGTTCATTTCATTAATGAAAATGATAAAAAAACATCTGGCTAACAACATTGTCAACAAGGAGCTGTCAGCATGTTTTAGTAAAGGACTCAGGATTATGTACACAGTTACCGCTCACTCAGGAGCGATGGACGAGCCGCTGACCAGTGTTTGGGGCTTGTGGAATTTGGCTATACTTAGTACAAAGCTGCCAACGGGGCCTCGCACCCAGTGGAGGACGATACACATCCTCTCACTGGACATAGTGACCATCAGTAGTTGTAATGTAGGGCAGAGTATAAATCAGGAAATTAAAGGGGCATGTAACAAGGGTAATACAGTAATCATGGGGGACTTTAATCTACATATAGACTGGGCAAACCAAATTTGCAGTAATAGTGTGGAGGACGAATTCATGGAATGTATGCAAGTTAGTTTTCTAGATCAGTATGTTGAGGAACCAACTAGGGAACAGGCTATTTTAGATCTAGTGTTGTGCAATGAGAAAGGGTTAATTAATAACCTTGTAGTAAACGGGCCTTTAGGGAAGAGTGACCATAATATGATAGAATTTTATATTGAGTTTGAAAGTGATTTAGTTAAATCCGAAACTAGGGTCTTAAATCTAAACAAAGTAAACTATGTAGGTATGAGGGGCGAATTGGCTAAGGTAGATTGGGAAACTACATTAAAAGATATGATAGAAACATAGAATCTAGGAGCAGGAGTAAGAGTAGGCCATTCGAGCCTGCTCCACCATTCAATACGATCATGGCTGATCATCCAAGTCCAGTACCCTGTCCCTGCTTTAATCCCCACATCCACATCCCACCCTACCCCCGTAACCCCACGTATTTAATTCCCCCTAACATATCCCATCCTATCCCCATAACCCCACATATTTAATCCCCCCCTAACACTAAGGGTCAATTTATCATAGCCAAATCAACCTAACCCGCACATTTTTGGACTGTGGGAGGAAACCGGAGCACCCGGAGGAAACCCACGCAGACACGGGGAGAATGTGCAAACTCCACACAGACAGGCACCCGAGGTCAGATTCGAACCCGGGTCCCTGGCACTGTGAGGCACCAGTGCTAACCACTATGCCACCGTGTTGCCCCGTGATGGTAGACAAGCAATGGCTAGCATTTAAAGAATTAATACATAATTTACAACAAATATACATTCCTTTAAGGCACAAAAACCCCACAGGAAAAGTGGTCCAACCGTGGCTAACAAGAGAAGTTAAAGATAGTATTAGATCAAAGGAAGAGGCTTATAATGTTGCCAAAACGAGTAGTAAGCCTGAGGATCGGAAGGATTTTAGAATTCAGCAAAGGAGGACCAAGAAATTGATAAAGAAAGGGAAAATAGAATATGAGAGTAAACTAGTGAGGGACATAAAAACAGACTGTAAAAGCCTCTATAGGTATGTAAAACGGAAAAGATTAGCGAAAGTAAATGTGGATCCCTTACAGGCTGAGACAGGAGAAATTATAATAGGGAATTAGGATATGGCAGATAAATTAAACAAATACTTTGGCCGGAATTTTGCCGGTCCTCAGAGTGTGGGATTGGAGGCGGGACCGCTGTCAAAATGGCAAAGATTGACAGCGGGTTGGAAACCTGCTGTCAACCCACCTCCAATCAATCTTCCCAAGTGTCGGGTCCCCGATTTGCGCATGGACCCGACACCTAGCGACGGGAAGAGAATTATAGTAACTTACCTGCCTGTTAACAGGTACTTGATACTTGTTAACAGGCTCTTTTTCAATTTTGCCGCTTCTGACTCGGGTTCTCTGAAGTCCGGACACCACACCAGGTAAGTGTGGCATGTTGTGAGTCTGCTGTAATGTTTCTGCATTGATGACAGCTGCAGAAGTGGTGTGAAGAATCCAATGGTGCACTGGTGAGTTTCAGAGGTAAGAAAATGTTGGGAAAATCATTTTTAATGCATTTACACTTTTCTGTAGGTAACAAGTTTTTTCTCACTCATTGGGAGAACCTCTCTCACCAGTGACAGATCGCTTCTGTAACCTCACCTGCAGCTGCCATCTATTCTAGCCTATGGAGGGAATCATTGGAGAGCCTGGGTGCAAGAGGCCACCTTTGTACAGTGATTGTCCGTGTTTGTAGCACCTCAAAGCTGTCAAGCACTGAGAAATGAGCTGTCAAAGAAAAAATGTGCGTGGTCCCTTTAAGAAAACCAGCAGACGACGAGTCATCAAATTACATCATCTGACCGGCTTCTTCTTAACCGGCCAGCAAGCCCGCAGGGCGGGCTTAACAAGGCCAATCGTCGTAAAATCACGTCCGTGGGCTGGATGCAGTTGTGGGCGGGACTGAAACCCGGAAACCAGCTGACCCGCTCCCAAGCTGCAGCCATTTGCAAAATCGCAGCCTTTGTATCAGTCTTCATGGAAGAAGATGCAAAAAACTTCCTGGAAATAATGGAGAACCAAGGCTCCAGCGAGAATGAGGAACTAAAAGAAATTAGTATTAGTAAAAAAATAGTACTGGAGAAAATAAAGGGACTGAAAGCTGATAAATACCATGGAGCTGATGGCCTACATCCTAAGGTTTTGAGAGAGGTGGCTATAGGGATAGTGGATGCATTGGTTGTCATTTTCCAAGATTCCATCGATTCTAGAATGGTTCCCATGGACTGGAAGGTGGCAAATGTAACCCCACTATATAAGAAAGGAGGGAGCGAGAAAACGGGGAACTTCAGACCAGTTAGCCTGATATCAGTAGTAGGGAAAATGCTAGAATCTATTATTAAGGACGTGGTAATAGGGCACTTAGAAAATAATAATAGGATTGGGAGAGTCAACACGGATTTATGAAAGGGAAATCGTGTTTGACAAATCTGTTGGAGTTTTTTGAGGTTGTAACTAGCAGAATAGATGAGGGGGAACCAGTGGATGTGGTGTATTTGGATTTTCAGAAGGCATTCGATCAGGTGCCACACAAGAGGTTGTTAAACAAAATTAGGGCTCATGGGATTGGGGGTAATATACTAGCATTGATTGAGGATTGGTTAATGGACAGAAAACCGAGAGTAGGAATAAACGGGTCATTTTCAGGTTGGCAGGCTGTAACTAGTGGGGTATCACAAGGATCAGTGCTTGGGCCTCAGCTATTCACAGTCTACATCAATGATTTGGATGAGGGGACCAAATGTAATATATCCAAGTTTGCTGATGATACAAAGCTGGGTGGGAATGTAAGTTGTGAGGAGGATGCAAATGGTATATAATGTGGAGAAATGTGAAGTTATCCACTTTGGTAGGAAAAATAGAAAAGCAGAGTATTTTTGAAATGGTGAGAGATTGAGAAATGTTGGTGTTCAGAGGGACCTGGGAGTCCTTGTAAACGAATTACTGAAAGTTAACCATGTAGGTACAGCAAGCAATTAGGAAAGCAAATGGTATGTTGGCCTTTATTACAAGAGGATTTGAGTATAAGAGTAAAGACGTCTTACTGCAATTATATAGGGCCCTGGTGAGACCACACCTGGAGTATTGTGTACAGTTTTGGTCTCCTTACCTAAGGAAGGATATACTTGCCATAGAGGGAGTGCAACAAAGGTTCACCAGACTGGTTCCTGGGATGGGGGGGATTGTCCTATGAGGAGAGATTGAGTACACTAAGCCTATATACTCTAGAGTTTAGAAGAATGAGAGGTGATCTCATTGAAACATACAAAATTCTTACAGGGCTTGACAGGGTAGATGCAGGGAGGATGTTTCCCCTGGCTGGGGAGTCTAGAACCAGGGGTCACTGTCTCAGAATAAGGAGTCGGCCATTTAGGACTGAGATGTGGAGAAATTTTTTCACTCAGAGGGTGGTGAATCTTTAGAATTCTCTATCTCAGAGGGCTGTGGAGGCTCAGTCGTTGAGTATATTCAAGACAGAGATCGATAGATTTTTGAATATTAAGTGAATCAAGGGATATGGGGATAATTGAGGAAAGTGGAGATGAGGTAGAAGATCAGCCATGATCTTACTGAATGTCGGAGCAGGCTCGAAGAGCCAAATGGCCTACTCCTGTTCCTATTTCTTGTGTTCTTATCACACAAACACCGGGTCCCAGCAAAGGAGCAGCAGCCCCTGGGTTAGGGTCCACACCCCCTGCCCAACCCGCTTCTGGACAGAAAGCACTCAGGAAACTCGCGGAAATGGCAGTCATTGAGTCGCCATGGAATTATAGACCCATTCTCTTCAGAACAAAACAAAATGACTGATCAGGATAAGCAGAGAAGAATTAGAGGCACTCATTTTCTTAAACTTGCCAGAATGAATTGGTTAAGCAGTATTGTTATTGAAAACTTCGAATCCATAAACAATTATCCTTCTCATTTTTGAAATATTTTCGATAATAATGAGATATATAATGACAGATTCCCAACAGAGGCTTGAACTGTGATTGATCCATTTAATTACTTCCTGCCTTGCAGTTCAGTGCTGACATTTAGAAAGATAAAATCTGGAGTGAGAAAGGCCATTCGGCCCATCTATCCCGCTCCATCTAGAGCCCATGGATGACTATCCCATCATGGACTCTTCCCACAACACCACCGCCGGCGTTTATTCCCTACTTTAGAACATTAATGGCCTGATTTCTCGATGCGCTCTCCCCACATAGAGTCCGCCTCCTGGGAGCATATGTTGGGAACCTGCGGCGATGTGCCCACAATGTTGCATCAAGATAGAGGGAAAGGCGTGCCAAGCAAGCCCAAGATTTGCTGGTATGCACTCCCAGAGGGGGCGGCTCCGTGAGGGGGCATGTCGTTGGAAAATTAGGACCCTCTCCTGGGGGAAAAAAACCAAGCAGAGCTGCTCTAATCCCATCCACCAAGAATTATCGGTCCAGCTCTTTCTAAAGATGTAAATTGACCCCAAATGAATTTCCTTCTCTGGGAGACTGTTCCAAGCGTCCACTCTCCAGTGGGCAGAATTCTGATTGTAATTTCTAACCTTGTTTGTGAATTGTCTTACTGTGACCTCAAGTTTGATGCTCATTGTCCATAATACATACGCCAAAGCAAGCTGTAGTGTTTGACTGGTCCTGTCTGTATCAGGGCTAGCCTAAGTATATTATCATTGATTAATAGCCCACAATACATGTCAATAGTGTTAGGTGTGCTGTGATGCGCGCCAGAGTCAAATAACCAGATGATGCTCACTGTCTGGTGTCATGTATGAAGAATGGGTATTTAGGTGATGGTCCCAGTAGGCTGCTAGCCCTGGAGAACCGCGCCCCAAACCGAGTCAGAGCCTTCAGGAGGAGGGGAGAAAGATTGAGGGGGAGAGGGGCACATACAGGGTAGAAAATGCCTGAAGAAATCATCGGAAGATAAACATTTACGGCATCTGTGCGACATTTCCCAGCCCACTATTTTAACAGAGATGTTAACCCGATTATTTAGAATACCTCTATGATAGTGATGGAGGAATATCAGACACGCTTAAATGCTTGTCTGATAGGATTACCAAAACATATTTCCAGGTTTAAATGACTGAATGCTCTCAGGCCCTCCCTCATCCGCGACTTGATCTGTCTCATCACAAGAGCGACAGCATCTGTAGATTGTTCTTAAACACACAACCTGATGACATCTACTCTGTATCTGTCTATCAACCTGTCTTTTTTGCCAACCCATCATCTCCAAAGATTTTTCAGCAATTGGTCTCGAATAACAATTTGATTTGAAAAGAATGTAATCATTGCGCTGAATAAATCGATTTCACCAGCAGCTCCTTCACAATCACCCGCTCCGATTAATCGAAACACTTTATTAATCCAAATTAAAAAGCGCAAACAATTCAGTCTTTCTACAGTTCTAATTTCGCTTTTGTTTCTGTCCAATGATTCTCTCCGCGCGGCCACAATAGATCTTTGTGTATCTTTAGCATCTCCTTTAAATAGTCTGAAAGTGCTTCATGAAATATTTAAGTTTGAAGTACATTGACCGTGGCCGCCAGTCAGAAAGATCCCATGAACAGCAGCGAGCTGAACGGGCGGTCAATCGGGTTTAGTTGATGGATGTTAAGGGTCGAATGTTGGCGGGAAGAACTTAAACTAAAGCAAGATACTGCGGGTGCTGGTAATGTGAAACAAAACCAGAACATGCTGGAGACAATCGGCAGCTCAGATTTGGTTTTATACTTGTCCCATTACCATCCCCTTTTGCCTCGCACCATCATCCCTTTTGTCATTTAATCTCTCCTGCCCTCCACCCTATCACAGACCTTCCCTTTTGTTCTTTTCCCTGCCTCTGCACTTGGAAAAGAAAAAGACTTGCATTTCTACAGCGCCTTTCACGACCACTGGACGTCTCAAAGCGCTTTACAGCCAATGAAGTACTTTTTGGAGTGTAGTCACTGTTGTAATGCAGCCAATTTGCGCACAGCAAGCTCCCACAAACAGCAATGTGATAATGACCAGATCATCTGTTTTTGTTATGTTGGTTGAAGGATAAATATTGGCCAGGACACCAGGGATAACTCCCCTGCTCTTCTTCGAAATAGTGCCATGGGATCTTTTATGTTCACCTGAGAGGGCAGACGGGGCCTCGGTTTAACATCTCATCCGAAAGACGGCATCTCCGACAGTGCATCACTCCCTCAGCACTGTACCGGAGTGTCAGCCTGGCTTTATGTGCTCAAGTCCCTGGAGTGGGACTTGAACACCCAACCTTCTGACTCTGAGGCGAGTGTGCTACCAACTGAGCCACTTGTTTAACTAACTGTCCTCTAACTTTTTCCAGTTCTGACGAAGGGTCATCGACCTGAAATGTTAACTCAGTTTCTCTCTCCACAGTCGCTGCCTGGCCTGCTGAGTGTTTCCAGCATTTTCTGTTTTTGTACCAGGAGAACTTCTCTTCAAGGGATTGTTAACGGTGCTCGGACTCAATATCAAGTAGGGCACCAGAAGTCCCATCTCTCTGAGAGGACATGTTAGCTATTGAGCCAAGCTGGGACAAGGACCATTGTCACAATCCATTATGGGTTTGGTAGCTCGTGGTTATGTTGCTGGACTGGTAATCCTGGTAGGTCTGGAATAATGATCAGGAGACGTGATTTCAAACCCACCAGGGCAGCTGGGGAATTTAAATTCAATTAATTAAATAAATCTGGAACAAAAAACCTAGTATCAGTGATGGTGACCATGAAACCATTGGATTGTTGTAAAAACCCATCTGGTTCACTAATGTCCTTTAAGGAAGGAAATCTGCCGTCCTTACCCGGTCTGGCCTATATGTGACTCCAGACCCACAGCAATGTGGTTGACTCTTACTGGCCCCTCTGAAATGGCCTAGCTCAGTCACCACCACCTTCTCAAGGGCAATTAGGGATGGGCAATAAATGCTGGCCTTGCCAGCGGCGCTCACATCCCGTGAACAAATAAAAGAAAAGTCACGTGGCTACCCTTCCTTAGAAAGCCAGTTTTAGCAGGCTATTTGACTGCGGAGGGTGTCACTGCTAACCCTGATCCTGCACTCACCCAAACATGCTGACAGTTTTTTCCCCTTCTGAGGCCACAGGCAGTGAGGCAAACTTTAACCCCACACCTGTTGAACCCGCTGCCATCAAACTAGCTGGGGACAGAACCCGGAACCTTGCAGGTCTGTAGTTAGCTGCTTTTAAGAAAACAACGATTTTCTGTTCATGCTCTGACTCTCAGATGCACAGTGTTGACAAATGCTGTCAAACACATCCGCAGCGCCCTTCAAAGCTGTGCGTTGTGTCAGTCCCTCATTTCATTGATACATTAATAACTCCAGACCTTCCACTCCGATGAATACCGGAGAAGTGAATATTTCTTTTGAGGGAAGGAAAATTGAAAATTTCAAATCCATTTCTTATCGACGGCCTTTGTATTTCCTCCTGTGGAGTGATGCATTGTGCTGTTTGGTCCTGTCATGTGATACTTATAACAATCTGCCAGAGAGACCGTGTGTTAAAGGGGCAGCGCTCTTCTGAGATGCTGTACTAGGAAAAGCTAACACTGAAATAGGGGACATTAGTATACGTTAAAATTAAGCCCCACTTCAGGACATGAGCTCATGATCTTAGCTAACACTCCACTGCAGTACTTAGGGAGCGCCGCACTGTCGGAGGGGCAGTACTAAGGGAGCACCGCACTGTCGGAGGGGCAGTACTGAGGGAGCGCTGCACTGTCGGAGGGGCAGTACTGAGGGAGCGCTGCACAGTCGGGGGGCAGTAATGAGGGGGTGCCGCACTGTCGGAGGGGCAGTATTGAGGGACTGCCGCACTGTCGGAGGGGCAGTACTGAGGGAGTGCCACACTGTCGGAGGGGCAGTACTGAGCGAATGCCGCACTGTCAGGGGGGCAGTACTGAGGAAGCACTGCACTGTCAGAGGGTCAGTACTGAGGGTGAGCTGCACTGTCCGAGTGGCAGAACTGAGGGAGCGCTGCACTGTCGGAGGGGTAGTACTGAGGGAGTGCCGCACTTTCGGAGGGGCAGTACTGAGGGAGTGCCGCACTGTTGGAGGGGCAGTATGGAGGGAGTGCCGCACTGTCGGAGGGGCAGTACTGAAGTAGCGCCGCACTGTCGGAGGGGCAGTACTGATGGAGCACTGCAGTGTTGGCGGGGCAGTACTGAGGGAGCACTGCACTGTCGGATGGGCAGTACTGAGGGTGCACTGCACTGTCGGAGGGGCAGTACTGAGGGAGCGCTGCACTGTTGGAGGGGCGGTACTGAGGGGGTGCTGCACTGTCAGAGGGGCAGTCCTGAGGGAGCGCTGCACTGTCAGACGGGCAGTACTGAGGGAGTGCTGCACTGTCGATAGGCAGTACTGAGGGAGCGCTGCACTGTTGGAGGGGCAGTGCTGAGGGAGCGCTGCACTGTCGGAGGGGCAGTACTGAGGGAGCGCTGCATTGTCGGAGGGGCAGTACTGAGGGAGCGCTGCACTGTTGGATGGGCAGTACTGAGGGAGCGCTGCACTGTCGGAGGGGCAGTACTGAGGGAGCGCTGCACTGTTGGAGGGGCAGTACTGAGGGAGCGCTGCACTGTCAGAGGGACAGTACTGAGGGAGCGCCGCACTGTCGGAGGGGCAGTACTGAGGGAGCGCTGCAAAAAAGTTCTTCACACAGAGTGATCAACACTCGGAATGAATTGGAGGCAGAGTACTGTGGGTGACATTCCTGGAATCAATTAACAAACACCCAGATGCTGCATTGGGGGAGTGTAGGAGTATAGTAAGATGGGCTAAATGGTCTTCCTCTTTACCTTGTGAATTGGAAGCGTTAGGGATGGTTGAAGAGATCTGGCTGAAGAGATAGGATTAGAGGAAGCTTTTCAAGTAAGAAATACAGCAGGGTGGATGGGGTTAGGGAGGGAATTCCAGATTACAGGGAGTGAGGGTACAGACTATTTTGAGGAAGAATCTGCCTGTGACGGTGGAGTGAGGGGAGGACGGAATGTAAGGGGAACGAAGTCAGCGAATGGAGCGTGGAGTACATTGGAGGACAACGTCATGGATGAGAAGGAGGATTTTGAAACGTGGAATGTACGCTTGTGAGAATTTTGGCAATTGCAGATAACCCTTGCTGTTTAATGCAACTCTCATCATCCAGACAACAGCCCCAATCACAACGGTGCCAGGGATGGAGATAGTATCATGACACAAACACATACCGAAATATTTCATTGCTGATCCTTATTACAGATTAACAACATATTAAATAATGTCACCAAATGTTCAGCAATGGTTTATAGTTCCATATTTCTAGATTTACTAGAATTCTCAATTATTATAATGTGAAACAGCTCTTTGTTAAATAGATTTTAATTTATGGCAATGTTTTAAGACTGTTGAGCATCTGTTAATTTGTTTTTAATAGTTTGATGTTGTAGATTTGTTTAAGATTAATTGCTGGGATTCTGCAGTGAGTTAGAACACCAATCACTGACTCTGGGGCCAGGGTTCAGATCCATCTGGAACTGACAGGATAACAATCGCCCAGAGCCTGCAGGTTGGAAATCTCAGTCTCATTCTTAAAATTGCTGTTAATTTGATGTGAAATTTACAATCTTGTTCAGCGGGGCTAGAGGATGGTCTGTGCAGGAAATGAATATGTCACACTGGTACAGCACAAGATGCTGTTTGTGACTGTGGGTGAGGCACATTGTTAGATTCAAGGTACAGGAAGTGTTATTCTGTATCTATCTGTGCTATTAATTTATGTTTTACAGTAAGATCCCACCCACCTTCTCCCCCACTCCCAGTGCCTCTGCTGCAGCTGGCCTCTACGAGCAGCACCTGCCGTGCGAGAGAGAATGGGAGCGGTGGTTAAGATGTGATTATTGTTGAGTTTGAAGAACCTGTGAATTCTGTGAGGAAGGGGAGTGCGAGGGAAGTTCCAGATTTTTGTGATGCACCTGGGACACGGAGTTCAAATTGGAAAAGATGCAACGATGTATTTTTTTATTTGTTTATGGGATGTGGGCGTCGCTGGCAGGGCCAGCATTTATTGCCCATCCCTAGTTGCCCTTGAGAAGGTGGTGGTGAGCCGCCTTCTTGAACCGCTGCAGTCTGTGTGGTGAAGGTACTCCCACAGTGCTGTTCAGGAGGGAGTTCCAGGATTTTGACCCAGTGACGATGAAGGATCGGCGATATACTTCCTAGTCAGGATGGTATGTGACTTGGAGGGGAACTTGGAGGTGGTGGTGTTCCCATGCGCCTGCTGCCCTTGTCCTTCTAGGTGGTAGAGGTCGTGGGTTTGGGAGGTGCTGCTGAAGAAGCCTTGGTGAGTTGCTGCAGTGCATCTTGTCGATGGTACACACTGCAGTCATGGTACGCCGGTGGTGGAGGGAGTGAATGTTTAAGGCAGTGGTTGGACTCTCTCTTGTTGTAGTAGTCATTGCCTGGCAATTGTATGGCATGAATGTTATTTGCCACTTATCAGCCCAAGCCTGAATGTTGTCCAGGTCTTGCTGCATGCGGGCATGGACTGCTTCATTTTCTGAGGAGTTGCAAATGGAAGCACTGTGCAATCATCAGCGAACATCCCCACTTCTGACCTTATGATGGAGGGATGGTCATTGATGAAGCAACTGAAGATAGTTGGGCCTAGGACAACACTGCCCTGAGGAACTCCTGCAGCGATGTCCTGGGGCTGAGATGATTGACCTCCAACAACTACAACCATCTTCCTTTGTGCTAGGTATGACTCCAGCCAGTGGAGGGTTCCCCCCTGCTGATTCCCATTGCCTTCAATTTTACTAGGGCTCCTTGATGCAACACTTGGTCAAATGCTGCCTTGGTGTCAAGTGCAGTCACTCTCACCTCACCTCTGGAATTCAGTTCTTTTGTCCATGTTTGGACCAACGCTGTAATGAGGTCTGGAGCCGAGTGGTCCTGGCAGAACCCAATCTGAACATCAGTGAGCAGGTTATTGCTGAGTAAGTGCCGCTTGATAGCATTGTCGACGACACCTTCCATCACTTTGCTGATGGGGCAGTAATTGGCCAGATTGAATTTGTTCTGCATTTTGTGGACAGGACAAACCTGGGCAGGTTTCCACATTGTCGGGTAGATGCCAGTGTTGTAGCTGTACTGGAACATCTTGGCTAGAAGCACGGCTAGATCTGGAGCACAAGTCTTCAGCACGACTGCTGGGATGTTGTCGGGGCCCAGAGCCTTTGTTGTATCCATCTTGATATAGAAACATAGAAACATAGAATCTAGGAGCAGGAGTAGGCCATTCAGCCCGTCGAGCCTGCTCCGCCATTCAATACGATCATGGCTGATCATCCAAATCTAGTACCCTGTCCCTGCTTTAATCCCCACAGTACACATATCCCACCCTACCCCCGTAACCCCACGTATTTAATTGCCCCTAACATATCCCATCCTATCCCCATAACCCCACATATTTAATCCCCCCTAACACTAAGGGTCAATTTATCATAGCCAAATCAACCTAACCCACACATTTTTGGACTGTGGGAGGAAACCGGAGCACCCGGAGGAAACCCACGCAGACACAGGGAGAATGTGCAAACTCCACACAGACAGTCACCCGAGGTCAGATTCGAACCCGGGTCTCTGGCGCTGTGAGGCACCAGTGCTAACCACTATGCCACCGTGTTGCCCGTGGAGTGAATCGAATTGGCTGAAGACTGGCTTTTGTGATGGTGGGGACCTCAGGAGGAGGCTGATATGGATCATCCACTCGGCACTTTTGTCTGAAGATGGTTGCAAACTCGCGTGCTGGGCTCCGCCATCATTGAGGATGGGGCTATTCATGGAGCCTCCTCCTCCCGTTAGTTGTTTAATTGTCCCACCACCATTCACGACAGGACTGCAGAGTATTAAAGGCTACAACGCCAGGACTGATGATCAAGACAGCACTTGCTGAGGGATCCAAGGCCAGACTGGGACAGACGCTCAGCACCGTGTCCGGGTGATGCATTAACCCGACTGAGGTTCTCAGTCTCTGGAACGACGCTGTGTTAAACTCATGCAGTTCTTGAATCAGAGATGTTTAGTTGTGTGTGTATAAATATTAATCCCTCACATTCCAGTTCATTTAGGTTATTTATATCTGTCCCTGGTTTTGTCTACCAGCCGCTTTGAATTGTTTCTGTTTGTGGATGTTATTTCCCTTTATTTCTTCTTTTCCTCTCACTCTCCTGAAAGATGGTAACTGAAGATCAAAATATCGGTTCGAATGAAGCCAAGTGCTTTATATAACCCACTGTACCATCTTCCCAATGCAGCATCACGCGGTTTCTTAAAGGTAAAAGCAAAATACTGCGGATGCTGGAAATTTGAAATAAAAACAGAAAATGCTGGAAAGCACTCTGCAGGTCAGGCAGCATCTGTGGAGAGAGAAACAGAGTCAACGTTTCATCAGCACTCTAATGAAAGGTCATCGACCTGAAATGTTAACTCTGTTTCTCTCTCCACAGTTGCTGCCTGACCTGCAGAGTGTTTCCAGCATTTTCTGTGTTTGTGTTTCTTAAATGCGTCCAGGTCCCTGGCTTCAATACCCTTCCTGCCAACCCATTCAGATAAACACGTCCTCTCTCCATCCTGCGCTTCACCCTCTTGTCCTGCCCTGCGCCTGAAGGTTTTACTTTATCCCATTGAGGACCTTGTACTATGGTCAGCTCTGAGGCATCTCTGTTCGAGGAAGAGGAGATCCAACGCAATGAGCCATTCCCCATAGCTCTTCTGGCTGGGATCAAAAAGTCTCATTGCTCTGCTCCTGGGTACTGGTTCCACACCCACCAGAGACTCTCCACTAACTCACCCATGGGGCTCTCCTTTCAGTCTGAGCGGAGACGGCTAGCGTTGACAGATTACTCAATGTGGTCATTCTTTTTCTTTAAGAGTTCTGAGGATGTGGATGACACAGTCAAGGCCGACATTTAGTGGCCAGCCCTCAGAAGGTGGCGGTGGACCTTGTCTTTCAAGCGCTGGTGAAGGTGCTCCCACTGTGTGTTAGTCGGGAGTTCCTGGATAATGGCCCAGCGACGATGAAGCTTCTTCCTGCCCACATCAGACAGCGACTCACAGGATTTTAACAGGGCGTCTGGATAGAGGTTAGGAGCAGGACTTGTGGCTTAACCCCCACCCATTGCTAACTAGGGCGCTGAGGCTAATTCCATTGCCCCACCCCCGCCCTGACTGAGAGAACCTTTGCTGCCAATGTGGCTCCGACTCTCGCAAATCCCCCGCTCAGCAACTAGCTCCTCGTTTATCAAAATGCCCCATCTTGTCAGATACCAGTTTCCCCTTTACCATGATGGCCTCTGCGCCTCTCTAATACCGGGCATTCATCTTAAACCTGGTTTGACACGAACACCTTGGTTATTGAGACGCTGCATGCGGCGGAGTGCGTCCTTCACTTTCATCAGCCGCGCGGTCAGCAATTAATCAGAGAAGGTAATTACAGCTCGAGAGGCAGAGAGCGCCGCCGCCAGCTCAGCGCAGAGCAGCCCTCCCTCCCTCTCCCTCTCCCTGTCTCTGTCTCTAACTCTCTCTCTCAGTCTCTCTCTCAATGAGTCTCTCAGTCTCTCTCTCAATGAGTCTCTCAGTCTCTCTCGCTCTCTGTCTGTCTCTGCCTCTCTCTCTGCCCCCTCTCCCTCTCTCTCTCTCTGTCTGTCTCTGCCTCTCTCTCTGCCCCTCTCTCTCTCTCTGTCTCTCTCTCTCTGCCTCCCTCTCTCTCTGCCTCCCACTCTCTCTCTCTGTCTCTCTCTCTGCCTCCCTCTCTCTCTATCTCTCTCTCTCTCTCTGTCTAACTCTCTATGTGTCTCTGCCTCTCTCTCTCTCTCTCTCTGTTGCTCTCTCTGTCTCTAACTCTCTGTCTCACTCTCTGTCTCTCTCTTTCTGTGTCTCTCTCTGTGTCTGTCTGTCTCTCTCTGTCGCTCTCTCTCTGTCTCTGTCTCTCTCTCGGTTGCTTATCATTTTCAAAGACTTCTTTGATCTCAGAATACATTAAATAACCAGTGCTAATAGGCTCTGTACTTGTTTTTAGAATATAAAATTCACTGTAACTGACTATTAACAGCACTGACCTTTCACTGACCTCTGTGATCTTGCCAGCAGTTCCACCTCTGCACCATTGCCCCTGCCTCGGCCCATCTGCTGCTGAAACCCTCATCCTTGCCTTTGTCATCTCCAGACTTGACTATTCCAGCGCTCTCCTGGCCGGCCTCCCATCCTTCACCCTCCATAAACTTCAGCTCATCCAAAACTCTGCTGCCCGTGTCCTAACTTGTACCAAGTCCCATTCACCCATCACCCCTTTCCTCACTGACCTACATTTAAGGGGAAGCTAGATAAGCACATGAGGGAGAAAGGAATAGAAGGATATGTTGATGGGGTGAGATGTAGTAGGGGTGGGAGGAGGCTTTTGTGGAGCATAAACACCGGCACGGACCTGTTGGGCTGAATGGTTTGTTTCTGTGCTGTAGACTCAATGTAACTTTGTACATTGGCTCCCAGTCGCCCAATACCTCAACACTTTGACTGCACTTCAAAGTAATTCATTGTATGAACAGCTCTTTAAGCTATTTCTGAGATGTGATAAGGTGCTCGACAAATATAAATCTTTCTTTTGGTATTCACCATTTTGAAGAGGTATAAAGCTTTGCCATTAATCAAGCCTTTCTTTTATTCTCCCCATCCCATTCGTCATTCTCATGTCAGACACCTTTTCTGCGCTTAGATTGGCAGCAGGGTATTCACTCTCGAGCTTCAGTTCCTCACACCTTGAGCTGAGAGCTGGCAGTTAGACAGGATTGTAGCGGATGCTCGCTTTCTGATCTTCACCCTCTCCCAGTAAGGAAAAACATCTGAAAGCACCGGACATGAACCTTTAATCCTGACACTCAATGTCACCATGCATTGGGGAGCTACCTCACGGTGTCATCACACCACCCTAGATGCTAATATGCAAACATCTGGACAAAATTCTTAGGAAAGACAGCCAACAGCTGCTGCAGCTGCAGATCATGGTCTGTCTCAATCCAAAAACTGAATGCCAATGGTTCATTACCCTTTGAAATGCAATGGTACTCATGGCCTGCCATTGGTGCATAGAGTGGGTGTGGGAATGTGCCTGCCTCATGTCTCTATTCTCATGAAAATTCCTCAATTCTTACTGGGGGGAAAAGTTCTTCTTCAATTCTCTCCAATCCGCTCCTGGGACGGGGAGTTGTGCTGGGCAAGGGCTCATAGAAACATAGAAAAATAGGAGCAGGAGTCGGCCCTTCGGCCCTTCGAGCCTGCTCCACCATTCAATATGATCATGGCTGATCCTCTATCTCAATACCATATTCCCACTCTCTCCCCATACTCCTTGATGTCTTTTGTGTGATGGCTCCACTTACCTTGTCCAAGTGTCCCTTATTACAGCAGTGACTACACTCCAAAAGTACTTAATTGTTTGTAAAGCATTCTGGGACAACCTTAAGTTGTGAAAAGTGCTATATAGTGCAAGTCTTTCTTTATTCGTGCGTCAGACCCCACAGTGAGCCTTCAAAGGTTATTCAGCCACGGGGAGTATCGCTGCTGAGCCCAATCCAGTCCTGATCCAACATTCAGACACATCCACTTTGAAACAGATCAATGTTCAGGAGTGGAGACCTTGTCTGATTCTTTCCCCGCCACTTTCCCCTTCTTCGCTTAGAAGATTTGAGGCCAATTGCAGCTCTCCTACTGCCACCTTGGCTGAAATCAGTCAATTCAGCACGAACCAGGTTTGAACCTGGGAACTTGTGGGTCTGTACACAATGTCATAGAGTCATAACGGCAGAGAAGGAGGTCATTTGGCCAATCGAGTCCGTGCCGGCTCTCTGTAGAGCAATCCAGTCAGTCCCATTCCCCCGCTCTATCCCCATAGCCCTACAAGTTTATTTCCCTCAAGTGCCTATCCAGTCTCCCCTTGAAAACATTGAGTGTCTCCGCTTCCATCACTTCCACTGGCAGCGAATTCCAGGTCCTCACCACTCGCTGCGTAAAAAAGTTTTTCCTCACGTCCCCCCTGTATCTCTCGCCCAAAACCTTAAATCTGTGTCCCCTAGTCCTTGTACCATCAACTAGTGGGAACAGCCTTTCCCTGTCTAGCCTATCCAAACCCGTCACAATCTTGTACACCTCTATCAAATCACCCCTCAACCTCCTTTGCTCCAATGAAAACAAATCCAGCTTCTCCAATACAATAGCAAAATACTGCGGATGCTGGAAAACTGAAATAACAACAGAAAGCGCTGGAAAAACTCAGCAGGCCAGGCAACATCCGTGGAGAGAGAAACAGAGTTAATGTTTCAGGTCGAAGACCCTTCGTCAGAACTGAGAAAAAAGCAGGAAATGAAACAGATGAAAAAGCAAATTGGGAACAGCCTTTCCTTTTGCTTTTTCATCTGTTTCATTTCCTGCTTTTTTCTCAGTTCTGACGAAGGGTCTTCGACCTGAAATGTTAACTCTGTTTCTCTCTCCACGGATATTGCCTGGCCTGCTGAGTTTTTCCAGCGCTTTCTGTTGTTATTCCAGCTTCTCCAACCTGTCCTTGTAGCTAAGATTCCCCATCCCGGAACCATTCTGGTAAATCTCCTCTGCACCCTCTCAAGGGCCTTCACATCCTTCCTAAAGTGTGGTGACCAGAACTGTCCATCAACTTAGTATTGCATCTCCAGGACTTTCAATCCTCCCACCCTGCCAGGGGCAGTCCTGTGGTCTGTGCTTGTTGTAACCAACGCAAACGATCTCCAAACGAGAGTAAACCAAATCTTAAAAGACTGACTTCACCCACACAACACAGGCAGCCATCATGAAAGGGATGTTTCTCACCAGACACTCACTTGTATTAAATGCTTAAAGCACAGGTGGAAATCGATGGCTGTTACAGTGACAGGATTGCTTTCAACTTTCCTTTTTTCTTCTTCAGTAGATAGACTGGGAGGGATGCTCTTGTACAGTGATTTTGTTTTGGATGACACCAGTGATCTCTTCCCAGTTCATCCTTTGATGGTCTATCATGGTGACAGTTTGCTGCCATCAAGGAGTTGCCATTTTCTGTAGGGAGAGCTGTTTATAAAAAACCTGCATTTACTTTTTATTATCTCCTCCCTTCTGCTGCACGAGCCCCCCCTCCTCCATTCCGCACAATCCCAAATGTTGCTCTTGTTCAAGGATGCTTGTTTTCTATGGTGGGGTGTGGGTTTGGACCGTGTTACAGGGAGGGGACATATTTCTATTAGTGAGAGGAGCAACGCTTGAGGAACACACGATGGAAACTGGGTTCAATTTGTATTGAAAGAGGGAGGGAGAGAAGGAAACGGGTAAAAACAAGTATGGTTAGTCAACAACTCCATTACTATTGTATCATGCGACTGCCAGGATGGGAGAAGGCGAGTTAGACGGACCTTGGCCTTTTGTCCAGTAATTACTGTGCTCCTGAGAAACAGAAGGCTAGCCATGGATGTCTGTCCTGACTCAGTTGTTAAGGACGCTGTCCTGAGCAGCACAGAGAGTGACTCTCCGCTTTGCTCTGTGTCAGCTGCTCTCAGTTAGGGCAGGAGTGGTGTGTTAAGAGTGCTGCACTTTGCCTCAGCACCGCTCAGCTCCTGATCCAGTGACACCCGCTGAATAGTGCATGTGTGTGCAAGGTTATCAGTAAGGAATAATCTGCACTGTTTACTCACACACATCTAGAAGGGACACTTGGTAATGGATTACACTTGGAGCAAGTGGGACTGAATCCCGGGATTAGCCAGTGCTGCCCGCTTGATTTACACCCCATCCACCACCTTAAACATTCACTCCCTCCACCACTGGCGCACCATGGCTGCAGTGTGTACCATCTACAAGATGTACTGCAGCAACTCGCCAAGGCTTCTTCAGCAGCACCTCCAAAACCCGCGACCTCTTCCACCGAGAAGGACAAGGGCAGCAGGCGCATGGGAACACCACCACCTCCAAGTTCCCCTCCAAGTCACACACCATCCTTCATCGTCGCTGGGTCAAAATCCTGGAACTCCCTTCCTAACAGCACTGTGGGAGCAGCTTCACCACACGGACTGCAGCGGTTCAAGAAGGCGGCTCACCGCCACCTTCTCAAGGGCAATTAGGAATGGGCAATAAATGCTGGCCTTGCCAGCGACGCCCACATCCAAATCCAATAAACGAATAAAAAAACAATTGGGAAGCGGGAGACACAATGTGCATCAGGAAATGCCACCCCGTAAAGAGCCGTATTACAAGTGTGTCATTCGGATTTCCAGCATCCGCAGTATTTTGCTATTGTGTCATTCTTTGAGTTCATTTGAAATTAGAACTGTAAATGGCAGTGGTGTAAAAATCCCATTTATTTCTCACGCTGAAATATGAATGGGTTTTACAAGATTTGAAATCTGCTTCTCCAGGGGTCAGGGGACAGCAAGCAGGAATCCTCCCAGCCTCGGGAGAGGGATCTCAGACCAACTGCGGCACTCCTGGGTTAGGAAGAGGGACAAAGATTAGCCAGGCTGAGGTCAGCTACACAAGCACAGGCTGGGAACTGAAGCGGGGACCTTCATGCACGGCAGAGCTGAGCTCCACAGAGAGAGCTGTTTGAACTGTGGGTTGTCGATTCACTGCTCACAGGGCTGGGCGCTACTCCCAACGTTTGCCCCGGCGTTGGCACTGCTGTTGTGGGAGATTTTCAACTTGCCGCCCTGGTCCAAAACTGGCTTTGTGAATTGAAACATAGAAACATAGAAACATAGAAGATAGGAGCAGGAGTAGGCCATTCGGCCCCTCGAGCCTGCTCCGCCATTTGATGAGATCATGGCTGATCATCCAAACTCAGTACCCTGTACCTGCCTTCTCCCCATATCCCTTGATACCTTTAGCTTTAAGAAATATATCTAACTCATTCTTGAATATATTTAATGACTTGGCCTCAACTACCTTCTGTGGTAGAGAATTCCACAGGTTCACCACTCTCTGGGTGAAGAAATTCCTCCTCATTTCTGTCCTAAATGGCTTACCCCTATCCTTAGATTATGACCCCTGGTTCTGGACTCTCCGACCATCGGGAACATTCTTCCTGCATCTAGTTTGTCCAGACCTGTCAGAATTTTATATGTTTCGATGAGATCCCCTCTCATTCTTCTATACGCCAGCGAGTATAAGCCCAATCGACCCAATCTCTCCTCATATGTCATTCCTCCAATCCCAGGTATCAGCCTTGTGAATCTTCGCTGAACTCCCTCCATGGCAAGAACATCCTTCCTCAGATAAGGCGACCAAAACTGCACACAATACTCAAGGTGTGGTCTCACCAAGGCCCTGTACAACTGCAGCAGGACATCCCTGTTCCTATACTCAAACCCTTTCGCTATGAAGGCCAACATACCATTTGCCTTCTTCACCGCCTGCTGCACCTGCATGCTTACCTTCAGCGACTGGTGCACAAGGACACCCAGATCTCGTTGCACTTCCCCTTCTCCCAATCTATTGCCATTCAGATAATAGTCTGCCTTTCTGTTTTAGACACCAAAGTGGATAACCTCGCATTTATCCATGTTATATTGCATCTGCCACACTTCTGCTCACTCACCCAACCTGTCCAAATCATCCTGGAGTTTCTCAGTATCCTCCTCGGAGCACACATGCCCACCCAGCTTTGTGTCATCTGCAAACTTGGAGATATTACATTTAGTTCCCTTATCTAGATCATTAATGTATATTGTGAATAGCTGGGGCCCAAGGACCGATCCCTGCGGTACCCCACTAGTCACTGCTTGCCACTCGGAAAAAGACCCATTAATTCCTATTCTTTGCTTTCTGTCTGCCAACCAGTTCTCTATCCAAGTCAATACCTTGCCCCCAATCCCATGTGCCTTAACTTTACACGCTAATCTCTTATGCGGGGCCTTATCGAAAGCCTTTTGAAAGTCCAAATATACCACATCTACTGGTTCTCCCTTATCTATTTTCCCAGTTACATCCTCAAAAAATTCCAGTAGATTAGTCAAGCACGATTTACCTTTTGTAAATCCATGTTGACTTTGTCCGATCCTGTCACTGTTTTTCAAGTGCTCAGCTAATACATCCTTTATAATGGACTCTAGCATTTTCCCCACTACTGATGTCAGGCTTACCGGTCTGTAATTCCCCGCTTTCTCTCTACCACCCTTTTTGAATAGTGGTGTAACATTAGCTACCCTCCAATCCATGGTTACAGTTCCAGATTCCATCGAATGTTGGAAGATGATCAGCAATGCATCTACTATTTCTAGGGCCACTTCCTTAAGTACCCTAGGATGTAGATTATCAGGCCCTGGGGATTTATCGGCCTTCAATCCCGTCAATTTCCCTAACACCATTTCCCTGCAAATACTGATTTCTTTCAGTTCCTCCCTTTCATCAGACCCTATGTTCTCCAACATCTCTGGGAGGTTATTTGTGTCCTCCTTTGTGAAGACAGAACCAAAATATGCATTTAATTGGTCTGCCATTTCTTTGTTCCCCATTATAACTTCCCCCGCTTCTGACTGCAAGGGACCTACACTTGATTTCACTAATCTTTTTCTCTTCACATATCTATAAAAACTCTTACAGTCAGTTTTTATGTTCCCTGCAAGCTTACTTTCATATTCTATTTTCCCCATCTTAATTAATCCCTTTGTCCTCCTTTGTTGAATCCTAAACTGGTCCCAATCCTCAGGGTTACCGCTTTTTCTGGCCAATTTATATGCCCTCTCCTTGGATCTTATGCTATCCCTAATTTCCCTTGTTAGCCACGGTTGAGTCACCCTTTTTGTTTTATTCTTATGCCACACTGGGATGAACAAATTCTGTAGTTCATCCATGCAGTCTTTAAATGTTTGCCATTGCCTATCCACCGTCAACCCTTTGGGTGACATTCCCCAATCAATCCTACCCAATTCGCGCCTCATACCATCGTAGTTTCCTTTATTTAAATTCAGGACCCTAGTCTCTGATTCAACTACTTCATTCTCCATCCTAATGAAGAATTCTATCATATTATGATCACTCTGACCCAAGGGGCCTCGTACAACAAGATTGCTAATTAATCCTTTCTCGTTACATAATACCCAGTCTAAGATGGCCTGATCTCTGGTTGGTTCCTTGACATATTGTTCCAGAAAACCATCCCGTAAACATTCTAGGAATTCCTCCTCCACAGTATTTTTACTAATTTGGTTAGCCCAATTTATATGTAAATTTAAGTCACCCATGATGACTGCTGTGCCCTTATTGCATGCTTCTCTAATTTCCCTTTTAATGCCATCCCCAACCTCCGTATTACTGTTTGGAGGTCTATATACCACTCCCACAAACGTTTTCTGCCCCTTGTTATTTCTCAGTTCTACCCATACAGATTCTGCACCATCAGAGCTAATATCCTTCCTTTCAATTGTGCTAATCCCCTCTTTAACCAGCAATGCTACCCCACCTCCCTTTCTTTTTTGCCTATCTTTCCTAAATATTGAATACCCCTGGATGTTGAGTTCCCAGCCTTGGCCACCCTGGAGCCATGTTTCTGTAATCCCAATCAAATCGTATTCATTTACCTCTATTTGTGCAGCTAATTCATCCACCTTGTTCCGAATGCTCCTTGCATTAAGACACAAAGCCTTCAGGCTTGTTTTTTTAACGCTCTCAGACCTATATGAATTATTATTTACTGTGACCATGTTTGATTTAAACCGTTGAGTTCTTTGCCTTCTACTTTTGTTTTTCTCCTTCCTGTCTTTTGCTTTTATCCTTGTTTCCCTTTCCTCTGTCTCCCTGCTCAGGTTCCCAACGCCCTGCCACTTTAGTTTAAACCCTCCCCAACAGCACTAGCAAACACTCCCCCTAGGACATCGGTCCCGGCCCTGCCCAGGTGCAGACCGTCCCGTTTATACTGGTCCCACCTCCCCCAGAACCGGTTCCAATGTCCAAGGAATTTGAATCCCTCCCCCTTGCACCATTCCTCTAGCCACGTATTCATTTGAAATATCCTCCTATTTCTACTCTGACTAGCACGTGGCACTGGTAGCAATCCTGAGATTACTACCTTTGAGGTCCTATTTTTTAATTTACCTCCTAACTCCCTATATTCTGCTTTTAGGACCTCATCCCGTTTTTTTACCTATATCGTTGATGCCTATGTGCACCACGACAACTGGCTGTTCGCCCTCCCCCTCCAGAATGTTCTGTAGCCGCTCTGAGATGTCCTTGACCCTTGCACCAGGGAGGCAACACACCATCCTGGAGTCTCGTTGGCAGCCGCAGAAGCGCCTATCTATTCCCCTTACAATTGAATCCCCTATCACTATAGCTCTTCCATACTTTTTCCTCCCAGCCTGTGCAGCAGAGCCACCCATGGTGCCAGGAAGTTGGCTGCTGCTGCCTTCCCCTGATAAGTCATCCCCCCCAACAGCATCCAAAGCGGTATATCTGTTTGAGAGGGGGATGGCCACAGGGGACCCCTGCACTACCTGCCTGCACCTCTTACTCTGCCTGGTGGTCACCCATTCACTTCCTGCCTGTACACCCTTTACCTGCGGTGTGACCAACTCTCTAAACGTGCTATCCACGACGTCCTCAGCGTCGTGAATGCTCCAATATGCATCCATCCGCAGCTCCAGCGCCACAATGTGGTCCATCAGTAGCTGCAGCTGGATACACTTCCCACACACATGGTCATCAGGGACACAGGAAGCGTCCCTGATTTCCCACATATAGCAGGAGAAACATATAAAATTCTGACAGGTCTGGACAAACTAGATGCAGGAAGAATGTTCCCGATGGTCGGAGAGTCCAGAACCACGGGTCATAATCTAAGGATAAGGGGTAAGCCATTTAGGACAGAAATGAGGAAGAATTTCTTCACCCAGAGAGTGGTGAACCTGTGGAATTCTCTACCACAGAAGGTAGTTGAGGCCAAGTCATTAAATATATTCAAGAATGAGTTAGATATATTTCTTAAAGCTAAAGGTATCAAGGGATATGGGGAGAAGGCAGGTACAGGGTACTGAGTTTGGATGATCAGCCATGATCTCATCGAATGGCGGAGCAGGCTCGAAGGGCCGAATGGCCTACTCCTGCTCCTATCTTCTATGTTTCTATGTTTCTATGACCATTTTTGTTCCCATTGGTTCCTGGGCAGTAAGTCGTAAATCTATTCCAGTCATTGCTCAGTGCCTCACTGGCTGTTAACATTCATTAACATTACAGACCGAATAACAACAAAGCACTGCCTCTGAGTGCTTCTATTTTTGGATTAAATTACATTAAGACAAAGAACTGGAGACCGAAGAAATTCTCTAATGTTTCAAAAACCCATTTATCTTTCTTGTGGCATCTCAAGCTAGGACGAGGACGCCCGAATAATCTGCCAGCACAGACCGAGGATCATTAAATGTTTATTTTACACCCAGATCTCCTTTGATTTTCCCAGCTTCTCGCTGTGCTCTTAAAGGTGTCACCGCTCCTGGGCAAAGCCGCTCTTCCTCATGCATGCACCTGGACGGTGAGTTTCAGCGCCGGAATCGCACTCCAGCCCGTCTCTGCACACACCCGATGTCCACACATGACCGTCCTCCTTCAGCTGTCAGCAGGACGCCTGTCTGATTGTTCTGGGGCCTTCCCTCGGCCAGAGGAACAGGAGCAAGATTGAACCTGGAGCCTTCATGGTCTCCGTTCCATACCTGATGATGCACTCGCCCCTCCCACTCAACCATTAGGCGACCTTGTTATGATATTCCTGCCACTGCCCAGTAATAAAGTTCTGTGATGCTGCCCAACCACTCACTGACACAGTGCAGCACAAACTATTGTGGGATGTCTTCTGAATGGGTAACACATGGACTGCGGCTAGGGACAGATAAACAGAACCAATGTGGGCTCCTTTACTAATCCCATGTTCTCCAAGTGAATTCCCCTCCCGCCGACACCCATTCCATCCAACACATCCAACATGGAATAAAGACGCTTTTTCCTATCGTGCGCCCTGCTTCCTGAGGGGCACGGGGCTGTGCGGCAGTGGCAACAGGGTGTTAACCAGATGCCAGGGTCATATTCAGCGGGATGGTCTCGGCTCCGTAGCTTCCATTTTCTTTCCATGATAGAAGTGCAGCTGTCTGTGTGCTCAGAATGGAAAGTGAAAGCTGGAGCCTCTCACTTGAATCCCCAATGAGCCCTGCCTAACTCACTCTTATTGAAGATGTAGCAACAGAAATTATACACTGCACCTTGTTGTGGTTAATTTTCTTTTATTTAGACTCAGCAGATTGGTATGCTCGTCAGCTGGTTGTTTGAACATGATGTAGCTATTACAATCTTTTTATTAGATACAACACGTCTCAGGTAAACCCTTCAGCACTAATTGGCTTTACTATGTAAAGTAGATAAAAGATGCTGACACTCTGCTTGTTAACTGGCATGTACCCACGCTTGCTCCTTTGCCCATTACAACAACAACTTATATTTATACAGCGCCTTTAATGTAGTAAAATGTCCCAAGGCGCTTCACAGGAGCGATTATCAAACAAAATTTGACACCGAGCCACATAAGGAGATATTAAGGCAGGTGACCAAAAGCTTGGTCATAGAGGTATGTTTTAAGGGGCGTCTTAAAGGAGGAAAGAGAGGTAGCGAGGCGGAGAGGTTTAGGCAGGGAATTCCAGAGCTTAGGGTCCAGGCAACAGAAGGCACGGCCACCAATGGTGGAGCGATTATAATCGGATGAGCAAGAGGCGAGAACTGAAGGAACGCAGAGATCTCGGGGGGTTGTGGGGCTGGAGGAGGTTACAGAGATAGGGAGGGGCCGAGGGTCATGGAGGGATTTGAAAAGAAGGATGAGAACTTTAAAATCGAGGCGTTGCTTAACCGGGAGCCAATGTAGGTCAGTGAGCACAGGGGGTTATGGGTGAACGGAACTTGGTGCGAGTTAGGACATGGGCAGCCGAGTTTTGGATGACTTCAAGTTTACAGAGGGTGGAAAATAAGAGGCTAGCCAGGAATGCATTGGAATAGTCAAGTCTAGAGGTAACAAAGGCATGGATGAGGGTTTCAGCAGCGGATGAGCTGAGGCAGGGGCGGAGTCAGCCGATATTATGGAGTTGGAAATAGGCGGTCTTGGTGCTGGTGTGGATATGAGGTCGGAAGCTCATCTTGGGGTCAAATACAACACCAAGATTGTGAACAGTCCCTGTAGGGAAAAGCGACAGCCAATTTGCACACAGAAATATCTCTCCATCAGAAATGAGATAAATTACCTGATAATCCCTTGGCAATGTTGGTTGAGGGATAAATATTGGCCTGGACATCAGGGAGAACTCCCCGGCTCTGTGTCGAAATAATGCCATGGGATCTTTTACATCCACCTGCGAGGCCAGACGGGGCCTCAGTTTAATGTCTCATCCGAAAGACGGCACCTCCGACAGTGCAGCGGAAGTTCCCTCAGTACTGCACTGGGAGAGTCGGTCTGGAATGTGTGCTCAAGTCTCTGGAGTGGGACTTGAGCACATGAGCTCCTGGCTCAGGCCTGAGTGCTACCCACTGAGCCACGGCAGACTCCTGACATTACATGGGCCGGTGGGAAGAGTTCCCTCAATGCCTCAGTTGTGGAGGCAGTGTGTATCAAATATCACAGGATACAAGTTCAATACTAAAAGAAAGAAAGACTTGCATTTATATAGCGCCTTTCACGACCACCAGACATCCCAAAGCACTTTACAGCCAATGAAGTATTTTTGGAATGGAGTCTCTGTTGTAATGTGGGAAACATGGCGGCCAAATTTCCGCACAAACAGCAATGTGATAATGACCAGATCATCTGTTTTATTGTTGGTTGAGGGATAAATATTGGCCAGGACACGGAGGATAACTCCCGTGCTCTTCTTCAAAATAGTGCCATGGGATCTTTTACATCCACCTGAGAGAGCAGACGGGGCCTCGGTTTAACGTCTCATCCAAAATACGGCACCTCTGACAGTGCAGCACTCCCTCAGCACTGCACTGGAGTGTCAGCCTAGCTTTATGTGCTCAACAGAGAGCTGGCATGGACTCGATGGGCCGAATGGCCTCCTTCCGTGCCGTTATGACTCTATGTGCCGAGGGTGGGCCTTGAATCCACAACCTTCTGACTCAGAGGTGAGTGTGCTACCCACTGAGCCACAGCTGACACTTAACTAGAAAGTTAAGCGTAAGAGGGGAAGCCAGGAAAAGTGTTTTGCAAAAAGGAGTAAGTTACCAGCAATTTTCCTCTAATATTTTTTGTGCGTAGTCCCGTTAACTGGCTGCGCGGCCCATTCAAATTTTCGCACATAGGCAGTTTCTTCACTGTAAAAGCCGGTGAGTGACTGGCGCAAGACCTCCAGACTGTGGAAACGTTGGTTACCAGTAAAGGCCATTGAAACAGAGTGTGTAAATGGGTCCAGTGTCAGCTGGTAGCACTCTTGAGAAGTCCCACTACAAATTGAGCACATTGACTAGGCTGACACTTCAGTGCAGTACTGAGGGAGTGCTGCACTGTCGGAGGTGGTGTCTTTCAGATGAGATCTTAAATCGAGGCCCCGTCTGACTAAAATACCCTGGCACTATTCGAAGAACAGGACATTCTCCTGGTAGCCTGGCCAACATTCATCCCTCAACCATCACCAAGAACAGATGATCATGTCATACATGCTTTGCTTGTGCAAATTGTTGCCGTATCTGCGTACATAACGGTAACTGCTCTTCATTGGCTGTTAAGTGCTTTGGGATGTCCTGTTGATGTGATAAGATGCTATATAAACGCAAGTCCTCACTTCCATTCCTCATCATTCCCTCTTCTTCCTTAAACATTATTATAATTTCTCCAGTTGCCATGATTACGCGCTACTCCCAAGCTCTCTGTTTTACTGCAAGGGTGCTGAAAGGACAAACCTGAACTCACTGTGTCCTCAAAGGCCCAGTGACAGTACAGGAACCAACTCCGTCAAATGGGAAATAGATGTTCTCTGACTAATGGCATGTGTAGTGATGTGTGACATTACTGTTGTCCCCTACATGTATAATCAAAACATTGTTTACTCTGTACAAAATGCATCAGTGAATGAACCAGAGAGCTGTGCACCAGTTGAGCAGTGGGGTCTGCACTAGAAAGTCTGGCCATTGGGACTTAAAGAAGGTATAGGGAGTGATTCTCCGAGTGTTGGCTCTTGCCCGAGCCACCTGCCGTTTCCCATTGTGTGTGGCCAACAGGCAAGGCTTTGTCCTGGCAGCAAATACTTGGCAAATTGGCCCTGCTTACTTCAAAGGTCAACCATGCAGTAAAGAGTTTGGACTGAACACACAGGACACAGCAGTGAGTTGTGCAGTTCTAGCCTCTTCTAATATCAGCGGGCTGCCTCCCTGTGATGGAATGAACCTGTGAAGCTTGCGGCAGCTCCGAGACCCTCCTGGATCGAGGGGTTTTGCTGGGTGTTTCTGATAGAACAATCCACCAGCTCTGTAACAAAATCACTCTTACTGGCAGTGCTCGGCATTCACTGGGTAAACTAGTGTGGGTCTGGCCATCTCCTCAATAACAACAACAACTTGCATTTATACAGCACCTTTAACATAGTAAAACATCCCAAGGCGCTTCACAGGAGCATAAATCAGGCAAAACTTGACACGGAGCCACATAAGGAGATATTAGGACATGACCTGTCCTAATACCTCCTTATGTGGTTCCGTGGTGGAAGAGGTAGGTTTTAAGGAGCATCTTAAAGGAGGAGAGTGAGGTAAAGAGGCGGAGAGGTTTAGGGAGGGAATTCCAGAGCTTAGGACCTTGGCAGCTGAAGGCACGGCCGTCAATGGTTGAGCGATTAAAATCGGGGGATGCGCAAGAGGCCAGAATTGGAGGAGCACAGAGATCTCGGAGGGTTGTAGGGCTGGAGGAGAAGGTCCTGTTGTGAATGAGCAACACAGTATAAATCAGATGATTCAACTGAAACAGGAACTGACATGAAAGCAGCATTATGAATCGACAGCAGGTAGAAGCTGAAAAAGCAGAGATTCACATCTCATTTCAGGTTTGCACACTTCATGCTAGGTACAGCAAGGTGAGCGTTAATGAGTCTAGCACATCAGCCCAGACATGGCAGGCTATTATTCTTCCTCAACTTCCTTGCTTCAGCCTGCCGCAGCAAGAAGATAAAACAACACTTGGAACAATCGAAAGCAACATCATAGGCTCTGGAAATCAGAAACAGGAAATGTTTGGTGTGCAGAACAAGTCCAGTCAACCAACAAAAGGACAAGAAGGGTTATTGTTTCTGGTGGGACCTTACATTCAGACTTTTGCAAACGCAATGGGAGCGAAGCGTGGGAAATTCCATTTTTGTACCTTGATTTATATTTGGAGCACTGCTGCTGTCTGGAGTGCGGGATGTGGGGTTGCCAACCCTCCCGGATTGTCCTGGAGTCTCCTGGAATTATAGATGAATCTCCCGGACACTGCCGCAAGCAAACGCGGGAGATGAATCACTCCAGCCGGAGTCACAATACACACAGAGCCCAGAGTGCAATGTGAGCCTGACGCACGCTCCCTCTAACAGATAAAACCACATGACAGATGGAGCCGTTCCTGGAGCTCAGAGGATCCTGGGTATCATAGAATCATAAAATGGTTACAGCACAGAAGGAGGCCATTCGGCCTGTCGAGCCCGTGCCGGCTCTCTGCAAGAGCACTCCAGCTAATCCCACTCCCCCCGCTCTTTCACCGTAGCCCTGTGAATTTTTTTTCCTTCAGGTACTTATCCAATTCCCTTTTGAAAGCCACGATTGAATCTGCCTCCACCACCCTTTCAGGCAGTGCATTCCAGATCCTAACCACTCACTGTGTAAAAAAGTTTTTCCTCATGTCGCCTTTGGTTCTTTTGCCAATCACCTTAAATCTGTGACCTCTGGTTCTCAACCCTTCTGCCAATGGGAACAGTTTCCCTCGATCTACTCTGTGCAGACCCCTCATGATTTTGAACACCTCGATCAAATCTCCTCGCAATCTTCTCTGCTCTAAGGAGAAGAGCCATCGTTATTGACCAATAGCCGCGAGGATTGATGTCAGATGACCAATGGCAGGAGCGTGGGGGCGGGGAGGTTGTGTGAATACCCCCAGAGTTGTCAAACCTGGTCAGGAAATATGGTTAATGTCAAGACTTGAACTCTCCAAGAACTGCGCTGCTCCAACTCTGGCCTCTGGTTCATCCCCAACTCCCTTCGCCCCACCATTGGCGGCCATGCCTTCAGGGTCTCGGGTCAGAGGGGAGCTCTAATACAAAAGCAAAATACTGCGGATGCTGGAAATCTGAAATAAAAACCGACAATGCTGGAAATACTCAGCAGGTCAGGCAGCATCTGTGGAGAGAGAAACAGAGTTAACGTTTCAGGTCGGTGACCCTTCGTCAGAACTGGGCCCGTTCAGTCAACATCTCCAGAGGAGAAAGGGAGAACATTTGAGGGAAGCAAACCACAGCTTTCAAATGTTAAGAAAGAAATACATTTTTAGGAAGCTTCATATTTTATTTAAGGCAGCCATGTTAATCAGCCTTAGTTTATAAAAAAACCCTTCCAGTAATTTGAATTACAGATAACTAAATATCATTCGCACCTCTGCTTTCCACACACACACACCTTCCCTCCTAAGCTGAAAATCGGGAAGTGCTTCATTATTCTGACTATGATTTTACTTGTTGCGGGACTCGGAGAGGAATCAGTGGGTTGCTGGGACGCTGTACCCCAGTGAGAGGTCTGTGCCTTCGGGAGAAAAGGAAAAAACAAACAAGGAACAAGAGATTTTTGATAATGTGATTCGCTTCCACAAATAAATGTGCCTCCAGGACCGAGAATCGCAGAGATGCGCAGCTCTTTGATGTGTTTTTGTGTTTTCCGAAGGCCATTCTATATTTCCAATCATTTTAACCTCAACCCTGTAAATTACCTCACAGAGAAACTCCCCACAGGCGTCAGTGCAAGAGCCGAGAAGCAGAAGAAGGGAAGAACGAAATGATTTTTTTGTTCTGGTTGGTGTGAAGCAGCTCAGACAATCTCCTAATAGTGAACACAGATCTTGTATCGGCCTCTTATAGTGGAGCATTGATAGGCAACATTTACCATCCACAGCATCTTCCCTGTTCTACAGTCATCCCAGATAAATCCTCGATTTCTTAAATTCCTATCCTGTAAAATCAAATTCAAATCTGTTTTATACTTTTCAAGCATTTAATTTCCGGATCCCTCCCTCTTTCCCACCAATAAGGCACCAGGTTGTGAAAACCTCTATTGTGAATTGCGTACCCGTTCGTACTGGGGAATGGGCAAACCTCCAAATCCCTGGGCTGCAATCCCAACAATTAGGTCAGGGATGGCGACCTCCCCCATTGGGGTACGTGGGGTTAGGGGGGGGGGGGGGTCACCTCATTAGTGTCTCCGCAGCACTCTCTTGCCTCTGAGTCAGAAGGTTGTGGGTTCAAGCTCCCACTCTAGAGACTTGAGCACAAAAGAACAGGCTGACACTGGCAGTGCAGTGCTGAGGGAGTGCTGCACTGGCAGAGGTGCTGTATTTCTGATGAGACGTTAAACCGAGGCCCCGCCTGCTCTCAGGTGGACGTAAAAGATCCCATGATGCTGTTTTGAAGAAGAGCAGGGGCGTTATCCCCGGTGTCCTGGGGCCAATATTTATCCCTTAATCAACATAACAAAAACAGATGATCTGGTCATTATCGCATTGCTGCTTGTGGGAGCTTGCTGTGCGCAAATTGGCTGCCGCGTTTCCTACATTACAACAGTGACTACGCTTCAAAAAGTACTTCATTGGCTGTAAAGTGCTTTGGGACGTCCTGAGGTTGTGAAAGGCGCTATATAAATGCAAGCCTTTCTTTTTCTTTCTTTTATTTAAATACAGGTGGCGGGAAGTTGCGTCGCTGCAGGCGCATCTCGGGCTCCCGTCTGCCGCAGGAAGTCAGAAAATTCGTCCTCATCACCCAGGCCATCCTGCAGCATTCTTGAATGAGACTGCCGACTAGCTCAGGCTTGTGCCTCCACGAGGAATGAGTTAGGACTGCCCAAAGCCATTTCACAGCAAGCCAGTAGAGAGAGGAGATATTCTGCTATTATTGCTAACCCTGCATTTAGTTTTTCAAAAAAGATTTTAACATGATTTGCATCAAAAGGTTTGAATGTTAATTTTCTGAATCCAAAGTCCTTTTTGAATCCTAATTGGACTCTAAGTTGCCATGAGTCACCTCAATGATTGACCTCACACTTGAAAGCCCTTCCCTCCTATTGGTCACCTAATCACAGGAAGGGTATTATTACTTGAGAGAGAGCAACCAAGATAGATCCAGATGGCGGAGATCTACGCTTTAAGGAATGGTTAAGGAAGTTGGACTTGTTTTATTTGGAAAAGAGCAGACTTTGAGATGACCTAATTGAAGTTTTCAAGATTAAGGAAGAAATGAAACCAGAACTGAGAGGTTTTACCGATCAGGAAAGATTGAACAGGCCGGGGCTCTTTTCTCTGGAAAAGAGAAGACTGAGGAGTGACCTGATCGAGGTCTTTAAGATTATGAAGGGGTTCGATAGGGTAGACGTAGAGAAGATGTTTCCACTTGCAAGGGAGACCAGAACTAGGGGCCATAATTTTTTTTTCTATTCGTTTATGGGATGTGGGCGTCGCTGGCAAGGCCAGCATTTATTGCCCATCCCTAATTGCCCTTGAGAAGGTGGTGGTGAGCCACCTTCTTGAACCGCTGCAGTCCGTGTGGTGAAGGTACTCCCACAGTGCTGTTAGGTAGGGAGTTCCAGGATTTTGACCCAGCGACGATGAAGGATCGGCGATATACTTCTAAGTCAGGATGGTGTGTGACTTGAAGGGGAACTTGGAGGTGATGGAGTTCCCATGAGCCTGCTGCCCTTGTCCTTCTAGGTGGAAGAGGTCATGGGTTTGGGAGGTGCTGCCGAAGAAGCCTTGGCAAGTTGCTGCAGTGCATCTTGTAGCTGGTACACACTGCAGCCACGGTGCACCGGTGGTGGAGGGAGTGGATGTTTAAGGTGGTGGATGGGGTGTCAATCAAGCGGGCTGCATTGTCCTATAATAGATAAGGGAGAACCAGTAGATGTGGTGTATTTGGACTTTCAAAAGGCTTTCGATAAGGTCCCGCATAAGAGATTAGTGTGTAAAGTTAAGGCACATGGGATTGGGGGCAAGGTATTGACTTGGATAGAGAACTGGTTGGCGGACAGAAAGCAGAGAGTAGGAATTAATGGGTCTTTTTCCGAGTGGCAGGCGGTGACTAGTGGGGTACCACAGGGATCGGTCCTTGGACCCCAGCTATTCACAATATACATTAATGATCTAGATAAGGGAACTAAATGTAATATCTCCAAGTTTGCAGATGACACAAAGCTGGGTGGGCGTGTGTGCTGCAAGGAGGATACCGAGAAACTCCAGGATGATTTGGACAGGTTGGGTGAGTGGGCAGAAGCGTGGCAGATGCAATATAACGTGGATAAATGCGAGGTTATCCACTTTGGTGTCAAAAACAGAAAGGCAGACTATTATCTGAATGGCAATAGATTGGGAGAAGGGGAAGTGCAATGAGATCTGGGTGTCCTTGTGCACCAGTCGCTGAAGGTAAGCATGCAGGTGCAGCAGGCGGTGAAGAAGGCAAATGGTATGTTGGCCTTCATAGCGAAAGGGTTTGAGTATAGGAACAGGGATGTCCTGCTGCAGTTGTACAGGGCCTTGGTGAGACTACACCCTGAGTACTGTGTGCAGTTTTGGCCGCCTTATCTGAGGAAGGATGTTCTTGCCATGGAAGGAGTTCAGCAAAGATTCAAAAGGCTGATACCTGGGATGGCAGGAATGACATATGAGGAGAGATTGGGTCGATTGGGCTTATACTCGCTGGAGTATAGAAGAATGAGAGGGGATCTCATCAAAACATATAAAATTCTGACAGGTCTGGACAAACTAGATGCAGGAAGAATGTTCCCGATGGTCGGAGAGTCCAGAACCAGGGGTCATAATCTAAGGATAAGGGGTAAGCCATTTAGGACAGAAATGAGGAGGAATTTCTTCACCCAGAGAGTGGTGAACCTGTGGAATTCTCTACCACAGAAGGTAGTTGAGGCCAAGTCATTAAATATATTCAAGAATGAGTTAGATATATTTCTTAAAGTTAAAGGTATCAAGGGATATGGGGAGAAGGCAGGTACAGGGTACTGAGTTTGGATGATCAGCCATGATCTCATCGAATGGCGGAGCAGGCTCGAGGGGCCGAATGGCCTACTCCTGCTCCTATCTTCTATGTTTCTATGTTTCTATGTCCTGTATGGTTTCGAGCTTCTTGAGTGTTGTTGGAGCTGCACTCATCCAGGCAAGTGGAGAGTATTCCATCACACCCCTTACTTGTGCCTTGTAGATGGTAGAAAGGCTTTTGGGGAGTCAGGAGGTGAGACACTTGCTGCAGAATACCCAGCCTCTGACCTGCTCTTGTTGCCACAGTATTTATGTGGCTGTTCCAGTTAAGTTTCTGGTCAATAGTGACCCCCAGGATGTTGATGGTGGGGGATTCTGCGATGGTAATGCCATTGAATGTCAAGGGGCGGTGGTTAGACTCTCATTGCCTGGCACTTCTGTGGTGCCAATGTTACCTGCCACTTATCAGCACAAGCCTGAATGTCACCCAGGTCTTGTTGCATGCGGGCATGGACTGCTTCATTATCTGAGGAGTTGTGAATGGCGCTGAACACTGTGCAGTCATCAGCGAACATCCCCATTTCTGACCACTCTGGGCAAAGAAGATAGTCACTAATAAATCCAATAAGGAATTCAGGAGAAATTTCTTTACCCAGAGAGTGGTGAGAATGTGGAATTTGCTACCACAGGGAGTAGTTGAGATGAATAATATAGATGCATTTAAGGGGAAGCTAGATAAAGACATGAGGGAGAAAGGAATAGAAGGATATGTTGATGGGGAGAGATGAAGAGGGGTGGGAGGAGGCTTGTGTGGAGCATAAACACTGGCACAGACCAGTTGGGCCGAATGGCCTGTTTCTGTGCTGTAAATACTCGCACTTCACAACAAATGAGTTACAATTTGAAGCACAATCACTGTAGGTGATGCAGCAGCCAATTTGTACACAGCAAAGTCACAAAAGCAGAAAATTGGATGAATGACCAGTTAATCTGTTTTCTTTTGGTGATGCCGGTTGAGCAATGAATGCTGGACAGGGCATCGGGATAACTCCCTGCTTCTCTTCAAATAGCACCATCAGCCTTTTAACACCCGCCCAACCCTCACAAACAGGTAGACAGAGTCTTGGTTTAATGACATTTCTGACATTGCTGCATTCAATGAAGATTTATGTCGGAAAATTGTTCACTGGTGTGAAGGGCACAGGTTAGGAATGAGGAGTAAGGAAGTCAGAAAGGTAATAGAGTTGTGGAATAAATTACAAAGGAGTTTAGTAATCAGCTGCTGTGTTTTTGGAGAGAGTTGAGATTGAGGGAACATGGTATGAAAGCAGATAGTTGGGGTTGCGATCAGTCGAGGAGGGAAAGGTTAATTGTGCCTGTAAGATTTGAATCACAGGTCACACACAGATTACCCAAAGGGTCTTAGGCATTGTAAGGCATTTTATTAAAGAGCGGCCGTTTAAGTTAAGTACAGCACGCAATCAAGATAGACATAGAGTCGTAGACATACGACCGTGACAAGCAGCTGGTATCGGTCCCGATCAGACAGACGGCTGGCGTGCGAGAACAGCTCTTCCCTTCCCTTCACCGTTTGTGTTAAAGGCTCTTTAGATATCTCTTTTATTCTCTTTTTAGGGGTGGGCCCAGGGTAGATTATGGACAGGACTATCTAACCTGTAAGGGCTCTTCCTCAACCAAGGTGCCCAATGGTATGTCGAGTTCTTTGTCTCAACTTTCGGATGAAAACCCTCCCCTTCACATGTCTTTCCTGTTTATACTTTCAAACGCTTTCTTATTGTCTCTCCCGTGCTTATCCTCCCAAGTTTGGAGTCAGACATGCCATTCTCAGCCTTCAGATGTTCGTAGCTGCTTGTTATCAGTTATTTATGTTCACGCTGTTCATCAGACTATTGTACTATGGAATGAATCATTAAATTCCCAAAGATATCTTCTATTCTATGTCCTTATACTTAAATAACTTATGCATTTCAAAGCAGCTTTGTTAAACAAAGTCAAAATCCTAACTTAGCATTATAATATGGTTATTAGCAATAATGGAAGAAACATAGGCATTGGGCCTTGGTTGGCCAAATCAAAGATAGAGTCAACAACCTTTCTAGCACACAAACAGCAGACAGTGAGTCTGGAAACAAGGTCACCGCCACGGTGCAGAATGTTAGAACATCCGCAGGGAACCAAGAACATCAGCAAATTCCAAGCGTCTCTCCAGTTATTCTAACACCAGTCTGAAGAGACTTTTTGTCTCAAGTTATTTCTTCCAATTTCTTACAGCCGTCAACTTGGATTCTCCTCACACTGTGCAGTTCCTTATTTCAATCTCCAGGTGCCTCGCCACAAGGACAGGGGGGTGGGGAGAATCTTAGACTCTGTCCTTCCTGCGCTGCTCCTACGCGCTTCTCAATGGACAACTTGGAGCAGCATAGGCTGAGGTCGAGGAGTAGGCAGTTCATCCACAGTCTTGGCTGGAAATGATGCATAGGGAGATGAAAGTGCAGAAAAAGGCAGACCAGCTAATTAAAGATTTTCTGCTCCATTCTGCATTCTGCCGTCTCCACACAAGAATAAATCTATGCTGAGTGGTCAAAACCAGTCTCCAATCTCAAACCATTTGCCATCTCTCCTGTTAACTGCATCACTTTCACAATAAATTTCTTGTCAACTGAACATTTTTTCCAAGGAACACTTTTTATCTTGTTAACAGCTTTAGTTGGACTTTCTGTCTAAAATGCAACACAGCATGCGAGAGCGTCACATCACATCAACTAACTGCGAGCTCACAGGATTTCTGAAGGGATTTGCAGTCGGTGCAGTCCCACTGGCACAAGCAGCTTCTCATAGAATCATAGAATGGTTACAGCACAGAAGGAGGCCATTCGGCCCATCGAGCCCGTGCCAGCTCTGTGCAAGAGCACTTCAGCTGGTCCCACTCACCCCGCCCTTTCCCCGTAGCCCTGCAAATTTTTTTCCTTCAGATACTTATCCAATTCCCTTTTGAAAGCCATGATTGAATCTGCCTCCACCACCCTTTCAGGCAGTGCGTTCCAGATCATAACCACTCGCTGCGTAAAAAAGTTTTTTCTTATGTCGCCTTTGGTTCTTTTGCCAATCACCTTAAATCTGTGTCCTCTGGTTCTCGACCCTTCCGCCAATGGGAACAGTTTCTCTCTATCTACTCTGTCCAGACCCCTCATGATTTTGAATGCCTCTATCAAATCTCTTCTCAACCTCAAACCCAAGTGTGAGAAAGAATGATTTGCATTTGCACAGCACCCTATCACATCTCTCAGACACGTGTCCAAGTGCTGCACAAGTGAGGAACAACTTTAAAGTGCATAGCCAAGCTCAGCAGCCATTGTATGCACAGAAAGATCCCACAAACAGCAATGAGTTGAATGACCAGGTTAGTCTGGTTGGGTGAGGAATGTTGGCCAACATACCAGGAGAACTTCATATCCTTCTTGTGAACAGTGCCATGAGATCTTTAAGACTGGAGCTTTTCTTTATGATATCATGGCCATGGTATAATGCTAGACAGCATCCTGTTCAACAGGGGAGTCCCACAGACGGGTCCGATCTGGTCCGGTCTAGTCCAGTACCATCCTGTTCAGTTTCCGGTCCAGTCTAGTCCGCACATGAACATTCTGCAGCCGGGCTGAATAGGCAATGATCAGAATCAGGATCCTTCAAAAAGCAGGGGATGGGAAGGGCCTCTCCTGGGGCTCTTGTGCCAGTCTGGAGATGAAAGCGAGGATCATCCTGTTCTGTTTGGCTCTGTGCCTCACTGTGTAGGGCATATGCTAACTGATTCTGAATATCAGAGTGTCTGAGCATCAAAATATTAGCGTGGTTCAGTGGTAGCACTCACCTCTGAGTCAGATGGATGTAGGTTCAAGCTCCACAATGTGTATAATCTAGGCTAACACTTCAGCACAGAACTGGGGACAGCTATTCTCGTACAATTGTTGTCCTTCAGATCAAACATTAAACTGATGCCTTATCTGCCTGTTCTGGTGACAAATTTCCTTCCCACGATACTATTTGAAGAAGAGCAGGGAGGTCTCCCGACAACAACAACTTGCATCACAAGAGTGTTATCAAACAAAGATTGACACTGAGCCAAAGAAGGTGACATTTAGCACAGGTGGCCACAGAGGTAGGTTTTAAGGAAGGCCTTGAAGGAGGAGCGGGAGGTAGCGAGGTGGAGAGGTTTAGGGAGGGAATTCCAGAGCTTAGGACCTTGGCAGCTGAAGGCACGGCCGCCAATGGTGGATTAAAATCGGGGGATGCTCAAGAGGCCTGAATTGGAGAAGCGCAGATATCTCGGAGGGTTGTGGGGCTGGAGGAGGTTACAGAGATAGGGAGGGGGGGGGGGAGGGCGAGGCCATGGAGGGATTTGAAAACAAGGATGAGAATTTTAAAATCGAGGTGTTGCCAGACCGGGAGCCAATGCAGGTCAGCGAGCACAGGGGGTGATGGGTGAACGGGACTTGGTGCGAGTTAGGACACGGGGCAGCCGAGTTTTGGATGAGCTGAAGTTTACGGAGGGCGGAAGGTGGGAGGTCAGCCAGGAGAGCGTTGGAATAGTCGAGTGTGGAGGTGACAAAGGCAGGGATGATGGCCTGGTTGATAATCCTCCCTCAACCAATACAATCAGATATCTGGCCACTCGGTTCTGCTCCACTTGCGGAAAAATGTCTGACAACATAATAATTGTCTCCAGGTTGGAGCTGAGGTTCTACATTATTCTAACCACCATCCATGCAGCCACCAATCGTCTCTCTGTTGTTCACTGATATTATTATTCCATGTTCATTCGTTTCTTTCCTTCACCTTGTGTATTTTGTGCTTTTTTAATATCTTCTATTTTCTGGCTCTCTTACTTTATTTAGTTTCTATCTCAATATCTAGAGATTAGAAGAATATTCTCAAAACCCGGAGACTCGAGACTCTTGCAGTTGTCAGCTGTGGCTCAGTGGGCAGCACTCTCACTTCTGAGTCAGAAGGTTGTGGGTTCATAGTCCCACTCCAGAGACTCGAGCACAAAAATCTAGGCTGACACTCCAGTGCAGTACTGAGGGAGTGCCGCACTGTCAGAGGGGCGGTACTGAGGGAGTGATGCACTGTCGGAGGGGCAGTACTGAGGGAGTGATGCACTGTCGGAGGGGCAGTACTGAGGGAGTGCCGCACTGTCGGAGGGGCAGTACTGAGGGAGTGCCGCACTGTCGGAGGGGCAGTACTGAGGGAGTGCCGCACTGTCGGAGGGGCAGTACTGAGGGAGTGATGCACTGTCGGAGGGGCAGTACTGAGGGAGCGCTGCACTGTCAGAGGGGCAGTACTGAGGGAGCGCCGCACTGTCGGAGGGGCAGTACTGAGGGAGCGCCGCACTGTTGGAGGGGCAGTACTGAGGGAGCGCTGCACTGTCAGAGGGGCAGTACTGAGGGAGTGATGCACTGTCGGAGGGGCAGTACTGAGGGAGCGCTGCACTGTCAGAGGGGCAGTACTGAGGGAGCGCCGCACTGTCGGAGGGGCAGTACTGAGGGAGCGCCGCACTGTCGGAGGGGCAGTACTGAGGGAGCGCTGCACTGTCGGAGGGGCAGTACTGAGGGAGCACCGCACTGTCGGAGGGGCAGTACTGAGGGAGTGATGCACTGTCGGAGGGGCAGTACTGAGGGAGCGCTGCACTGTCAGAGGGGCAGTACTGAGGGAGCGCTGCACTGTCGGAGGGGCAGTACTGAGGGAGCGCCGCACTGTCGGAGGGGCAGTACTGAGGGAGCGCCGCACTGTCGGAGGGGCAGTACTGAGGGAGCGCTGCACTGTCGGAGGGGCAGTACTGAGAGAGCGCCGCACTGTCGGAGGGGCAGTACTGAGAGAGCGCTGCACTGTCAGAGGGGCAGTACTGAGGGAGTGCTGCACTGTCGGAGGGGCCGTACTGAGGGAGCGCTGCACTGTCAGAGGGGCAGTACTGAGGGAGTGCTGCACTGTCGGAGGGGCGGTACTGAGAGAGCGCTGCACTGTCGGAGGGGCAGTACTGAGAGAGCGCTGCACTGTTGGAGGGGCTGTACTGGGGAGTGCTGCACTGTCGGAGGTTCAATACTGAGGGAGCGCCGCACTGTCAGAGGGGCAGTACTGAGGGAGCGCTGCACTGTCAGAGGGTCAGTACTGAGGGAGCGCTGCACTGTCGGAGGGGCAGTACTGAGGGAGCGCTGCACTGTCGGAGGGTCGGTACTGAGGGCGTGCTGCACTGTCGGAGGGGCAGTACTGAGGGAGGCCGCACTGTCGGAGGGGCAGTACTGAGGGAGCGCTGCACTGTTGGAGGGGCAGTACTGAGGGAGCGCTGCACTGTTGGAGGGGCAGTACTGAGGGAGTGCTGCACTGTCGGATGTGCCGTCTTTCGAATGAGATGTTAAACCGAGGCCCCGTCTGCTCTCTCGGGTGGATGTAAAAGATCCCATGGTACTATAAGAGCAGGGGACTTATCCCCGGTGTCCTGGCCAATATTTATCCCTCAAGCAACATAACAAAAACAGATGATCTGGTCATTATCGCATTGCTGTTTGTGGGAGCTTGCTGTGCACAAATTGGCTGCCACGTTTCCCACATTACAACAGCGACCACACTTCAAAAATCACTTCATTGGCTGTGAAGCGCTTTGGGACCTCCGGTGGCCGTGAAAGGCGCTATATAAATGCAAGTCTTTGTTTCTTTGGTACTAAACGGCGAGGTCATTTTAATACTGCTACGATGGTTATGTCAAGCTCATTCATTACAAATGATCTTGCACAGCAGCAGACCTGTGTGAAAGCAAAGAAATCGAGAGATTAGAGAAATGGGAACCTATTAAAAGAGGTGAGAGAAGCCCTCCAGGCCCAGCAGTGCTCACCTGATCCATTAAACAATCGTACACTTCAACCTCCCCAGTCACTAGCTCCTGGCGAGGGAAAAACAGGGGAAAACTCTGGGAAATTCTCCCTGACCTTCAGGCAATCCAAGTTACCTATAATGCACCACTAGCCCCCACCCACCCCATCCTCAATTTCCACAGGTTCACAGGACCAGATAAGAGCATCTACCTGCACCCATCGAACTGGACCAAAGTTCACAGGATTTTGCCCCCCTTTTTCTTTATTACCCTTCCATAGTCCTCTTTTCGAACTTATATCCTCCCTGGGTAATCCACTCCAGTGGAGGGCAAGTGCAGACACCGGGCTGCGTGAAGATGTTCTCGTGGAACACCCACTTCCATCAGCCTGAACACTCCACGAAGTCATCAAACATCTAGAAACACTCGTTCATCACGGAGATGGAATTTGAAGCCAGCCTGGAGATGTGCGTGACGTGAGACATGGATGTAGTCAGTCAGGTGCTGCAGCCTCACCGGACTTGACCCGACCAACATTACTTGCTTTTTCATCCCCAGTTCAAATATGGTCCCTCAGGATGTGGGCAGTTATTTCACAGCGGCATAACGGTTCCATAAAAGCCGGTGTTTGATCCCTGCTCTACGCCGAGTTAGCTTTTTCTCAACTGGGACGATAACTAGGGAGCTGCAATTCACCTCAGCGACCCCGGGATCAGGAAGAGAATAAAACAAGATCAGCTCCAGATCGCTATCTAGCAACCCACTGCTAGAAGTGTAGGTGCGTGTGGACTTCGGGTTCGAGCTCTGCTGGGAATTCCCCCTCCTCCCCTCCTTTTCCCAGTCGAGTATTGGACAGGTTGTGCCTCAGCAAGGGTGAGGGCCTTTAGGAGATGGTGGGAGAAAATGGGGGACAGGCAAGTGACCTGATGCCATGGACCCTCCACTACCTCACACAAATGGACATCACAGCCAAGCCTGAACCCATGCAGACTTCTAGCAGGGGTCACTCAATGTCAATCAACGGCTGATTATTTTCTTGCTCTTCCTGAAATGGTGCTGAGGCCAATGGGATCCATATAGGAGCTGACAGCCACTGATCCACGCAGTGCTGCGCACTAGGGAAATTCCAGGATCACATGGACTGAAATTGAATGAACATAGGAACAGGAGGAGGCCATTCAGCCCCTTGAGCCTGTTCCGCCATTCAGTTAGATCATGGCTGATCTGTATCTCAGGTCCATCTACCCGCCTTGGCTCCATATCCCTTGATACCCTTACCCAACAAAAATCTAGCGATCTCAGTCTTGAAAGCTCCAATTGACCCCCAGCATCCACAGATTCTTTGGGGAAGAGAGTTCCAAATTTCTAATTAAATTACAATTTTAACAAAATATTGAAAATGCTAAATTCAATTCATAAGAATAATTTACAATTCTGAAAATCCTAAAACATGGATGAGATTTATAAATCAAAGATATATTATTAATAAATAATTATTGCAGGATCACATAAATAATTCTAGTTGAAGATTATATTATTAAACTCCTGAGTCATTTTTGGGCCATCTGCAGATTAAAAAGTCATTTTTGAAATTCAATTGACCTTGGAATTCTCAATGCTCCTGGCAATTTGGTGAAAGTTTCAAATTATAAAGAAATATGAGGAAAACGCTTATCTAGTTTGAGATAAGATTTAGTTCCTTTCTATCCTCCTCTCTTGAAGACATCGATTGACACAAGTGTCAGCCTTGGCTCAGTGGTGGCACTCTGACCTTGAGGCAGCAGACTCAAGCATATAACCCAGGCTGACACTCCAAGGGAATGTTGCACTGTCGGAGGTGCCATCTTTCGGATGAGACATTAAACCGAATCCCCATCTGCCCTCTCATATTGGTCCTAGCCAATATTTATCCCTCAACCAAAATCATTAAAAAATCAAATTATCTGGTCGTAATCCCTTTGCTGTTTGTGGGATCTTGCTGTGTGCAAATTGGCTGCTGCATTTCCTACATTACAACAGTGACTGCACTTCAAAAGTACTTCATTTGCTGTAAAGCACTTTAGGATGTCCTGAGGTCATGATGGGTGCTATAAAAATCAAAGAATCATCGATTCATACAGCACAGAAGGAGGCCATTCGGCCCATCATGCCTGTGACGGCTCTTTGAAAGCGCTCTCCAGTTAGTCCCACTCTCCCCTGCTCTTTCCCCATAGCCCTGTGAATTTTTCCTTCCCAAGTATATATTCAATTCCCTTTTGAAAATTATTATTGAATCTGCTTCCACCACCCTTTCAGGCAGTGCATTCCAGATCATAACAACTCGCTGCGTAAAGAAAATCTCATCTCCCCTCTGATTCTTTTGCCAATCACCTTAAATCTGTGTCCTCTGGTTACCGAACAATCACAGCTTCTCCAGTCTCTCCAAATAACTGAGATCTTGCATCCCTGCTACCATTCTAGTAAATCTCCTCTGCACCCTCTCCAAGGCCTTGACACAATACTCCAGCTGAGGCCGAACCAGTGATTTATAAAGGTTTAGCATAACTTGCAAGTCTTGATCTATAAGAACAATCTTGTTGAAGGTATTGAGGGTACTGTCTGCATGTTCGCGGATGACACTAAGATCCGTGCTGCTGTAAGAACCCTTGAGGAGAAAAATAGTTACAATCTGATCTAGATGCGATGGGGGAATGGGGAAAGGTGTCGTTTGCTGAAGATTACTGTAATGCAATGCATGTGGGTAGGGCTAATACCAAGCATGTGTGCACCACACTGGGCTCCGAACTAAAGTCTCTGAGAGAGATGGAGACCTGCGTGTTATAGTGCAGGAATCTCTAAAGGTCCACAACCAGTGTTGAGAGGCTACAGCAGAAGCAAGTAGAGCTTTAGGATGGTTAGCTAATATGAAACAAAGAGCACCATAGTGTCTTGTACAAGACCTTGCTTAGGCCCTTTCTACAATATTGTGCCCAGTTCTGCTCCCCTCACATGGTGGGAGAGATACACCCCTGAAAAAGGTTCAGAGAACGGCCACTAGATTAATACTTAGTTCAATGATCCTCAGTTATCACGATAGGCTCAGGGAGTCGGCCTGTTTACTCTGGAAAAGTGGGAACTTTGTGAAGATTTGACTGAAATATTTAAAATGATGAAGGGAATTAAACTATGGACATGTGGACAGATTATTTGAATAGGTTAAGAACAAAGGAACATGCTCGTAATTAAGCTAGATATCAAGAGGTTTTGACCTTTGGAATATTTTCTGGCTCGTGCAGTGGACAAGTTCCTGGAGGAGGCCGATATCGCTGCATACTAAACAACAACTTGCATTTATATAGCGCCTTTAATGCAGTAAAGCGTCTCAAGGTGCTTCACAGGAGCGGTGGGGTAATGTACCTCACGGTCACCGTTATCTTCTAGACTTGGATTTGGTCAGCTTTGGGGCATCGGAGAGAAATGTCCGAGAATTACTTTTCCCGGAATTGGCCTAGGGTTTTATAAATCTGTTCTTTTGCCTCTCCCTGGAGATTCCGCGGCTGATGGTGCGTGGGGAGCACTGGAGATCGTGTTGCCTAGTTGCAACACGGCTGAACGGGACAGACTCGATGGGAAGCTGATCAGCTTCTGTCCATCTATGGTGCGATGCTGGGTGCCTTCTGCTCCCTCGTCCCTTCTTCACGTGGGCGCCTGAATGGTCGTGTCGGCATGCGATTATATCCTGGGAATATTGAAATGTAGATAGCAACGAGGAACAGGAACCCTGGCTTGTCGACCACTCCTCTCCATTACTTCAGCCTCAATGACCCCGGTCTCTGGACCTACCTCCCTCCCTCCGCTCGCCACCTTATTCCCTGCCTGTTTCAGCCTCCAAAAGACCCTTCCTTTCACTGTGCTTTCAGCCGCTGTATGAGCCTCTTTCTCTTGGTGTTGGATTGTAATGTACGGCTACCTTTTAAGGTATTTGGTGGTCTGTTTCCCTCAACTTGACTCTTATTATTGCAATTATTTAACTTCGCTCAGTCTGTAACCCGACACCGACATAATTAGATATTCCTGACACATTTAGATGGATGCAGACGAATGTTAGATTGTCGAGGTGAAATATTGGGTCATTAACTGTCTGGTTAAGTATGTGTTGTGCTTAAAGAGTGCAATACCAGACAGACAACATAACAAGCTCCTTTTGAAATGACTACAAGAGGATTCATGTCTTTCTTAATTAAAAACGTCAATAGTTGGAAGCATTTGATAACTGTTTGGAGAGATGTTTAAAGTCTTTCACTGGGTTCCCTTCCTCCCCCAACCCTCGAAGTGGATCAGTGGTAAGTGTGTCGTGAGGCGTGATATTCGATTACACATCCGGGAGGTTTTGTCAGAGTCTTGGCCACTTCCCCCTTTATCAGATTTTGACCTGGTCGATGAAATCCAGAAACTAGATTTAAAGTTGCAATCGCTGGGTTGAGGTGTACTGTGGGATCGGGAAGCTGGGCTGGCACATGCAAGGCAACCTCCATTATCTGGTGATGAACCTGCGAGGGAGAAGGCCATGTTCGTGTATGAGGAGCCTGAATGTGGTACAAGGATGCAAGGGAGAAAATAAACAATTGAGGAGAATGTACAGTTTTGGTCTCCATATTTAAGGAAGGATATGCTTGCATTGGAGGCAGTTCAGAGAAGGTTCACTAGATTGATTCCTGGGATGAAGGGGTTGACGTATGACGAAAGGTTGATCAGGTTGGGCCTATACTCATTGGAGTTTAGAAGAATGAGAGGTGATCTTATTGAAACATATAAGATTCTGAGGGGGCTTGACAGGGTGGATACTGAGAGGATGTTTCCCCTCGTGGGGGAATCTAGAACTAGGGGGCATAATTTCAGAATAAGGGGTCGCCCATTTAAGACGGAGATGAGGAGGAATTTCTTCTCTGAGGGTCGTGAATCTTTGGAATTCTCTACCCCAGTGAGCTGTGGAGGTGGAGTCATTGAATATATTCAAGGCGGAGATAGACAGATATTTGAACTACAAGGGAGTCAAGCGGTATGGGGAGAGAGCGGCAAAGTGGTGTTGAGGCCAAGATTGGATCGGCCATGATCTTATTGAATGGCGGAGCAGGCTCGAGGGGCCGATTGGCCGACTCCTGCTCCTGTTTCTTATGTTCATATGTTCTTTATGACAGTAAAAAGAGATAGAGACACCAGAACAGGTGGCGGGAAAGGTCAGGAGAGGAGGAAGAATCATCCACAGGAACGCAGGAGTTAGGCGGCTGTAGGGGCGAACGCACAACATGGAGGCTACAAAAACTCATCTCAGGTAAGAGCCACTACTGAGAACAAGTCACAGAGAGTAAGACCAGACTGGGAACAGCCTACTTACAATTTCTGTCTGACACCGCTCCTGTGAAGCGCCTTGGGATGTTTTACTACGTTAAAGGCGCTATATAATTGCAAGTTGTTGTTATAAAGGAAAATAGTGTCAGCTGTGGCTCAGTGGGTATCTCTCTCTCACCTCTGAGTCAGAGGTTGTGGGTTCAAATCCCACTCCAGAGACTTGAGCACAAAAATCCAGGCTGACACTACAGTGCTGTACTTAGGGAGTGCTACACTGGCAGAGGTGCCGTCTTTCAGATTAGACATTAAACTGAGGCCCTGTCTGTCCCCTCAGGTGGGTGGAAAAGATCCCATGGCACTGTGCTAGGAATCCAGAGGCCTGGGCTATTGAACCAACTGGCGTTGGTCAAAGACTTGTTGCGTGAAGAGGTTTTGAAACCATCTACTTGCCTGTGACAGCCACTTTGTTTATATTCACAGTTTATTATCAGTATCAGAGGTGTGAATATAAATGCATTCTAATCACGATGGAGGAACACTGACAATATGTCTAATTAACATATTCATAATAGAATCTTCCCAGCAGCATTAATTATTCATATTAAGACTATTACATAACTACAACTCTTAAACCGCAGAACTATTTATAACCAATTAACAGAACAAGTTGCACCTGACTCCTCTATTCGATCTTTTAATTAGCACACAGTGACCTATGAACTCACCGATGCGGCCAGGAAACCATTTGGAAGAGCAGCCTAAGCCTCCCATCACAGTTCTGTTGCACGGTCTCCACCCTGACATAGACAGACCTCCCCTCTCTCTCTCTCTCTCTGCCTCGCTCATGGTCAAGTCGCAGTGTTACCAACACTTGCTATTCACATGAGAACACCCTGCGACTCACACAAGTTTTTTTTTAAAAACAATATAATTCTCGTGATTCACCTCTGAAACTAAAACCAACAGGAAAGTCGTGTTAAATTTCCCAAGTGAATTATGAGCATTAAAGAAAGAATCTTCATATCGCTGGGCTAATGGTCGTGAGTGAATAGCAGGTGTTGACAACATCACCGCTTGTAATCACAGTGCTTTCTGACTATATTTTCTGCACCAGTGCCCCAAACAAACCCATTGTGCTGAAGGGCATCATTCAAGGCGACTTGCAGTCACCTAGCAACTGGGCAGATGAATGACAATTATCATTTAATGTTGAGAAATGTCAGTTAATAAGCACAACCAACAGTGAACATGATTACAGAGTGAAGGGTAGATCATGGTATAAAGTGTAGCAGGAAAGAGAGTTGGATTTGATCGTCAGGCAAAGGTTGAAATTGGCAATAGATTTCACACCAGTTATTACTGAACGGTGAGCTGACATTATTAGTACAGTGATGTATCAGGAGGTCAAGTAATGTAACTGAGGCAACGCCACCCATGGGTTAGTGGGCAAGTTAATTGCCTCACTGATCAGAAGGGCCCAAGTTGGATCTGTGTTGAGTTGTCTGATTTCAGCCTGGGGCAGCAGTTGAGCTTCTGCAAGAAGTGCCATTGCCCTTGGGCTACATTTGGATTCCATCAGCCAGGGTTCCTGCTCCTGATCGCGAGCCAGTGTCCCCTACTGGAAGCTCTGAGTGCGAACAACTGCCCAGGTGTGAGGTTGCACAAGTAGAGCTACTTCACTTTTCACGCTTATGCCCTCAATCCACCTCAACAAGAAGTTACATTTTAGATGAGCTTCCGACCCCAAATTCACGCCATCACCAAGACTGCCTACTTCCACCTCCGTAACATTGCCGACTCTGCCCTTGCCTCACCCCATCAGCTACTGAAACCCTCATCCATGCCTTTGTTACCTCTAGACTTGACTATTCCAACGCACTCCTGGCCGGCCTTCTACATTCTACCCTCCATAAACTTGAGGTCATCTAAAACTCGGCTGCCCGTGTCCTAACTTGCACCAAGTCCTGTTCTCCCATCACCCCTGTGCTCGCTGACCTACATTGGGCTTCCGGCCCGACAATGCCTCAATTTTAACGTTTTCATCCTTGTTTTCAAATCCCTTCATGGTCTCGTCCCTCTCTATCTCTAACCTCCTTCAGCCCTACAACCCTCTGAGATCTCCATGCTCCTTCAATTCTGGCCTCTTGCGTATCGCCGATTTCCATCGCTCCACAACTGGCAGCTGTGCCTTCAGATGCCTGGGCCCTAAGCTCTGGAATTCCTTCCCTATACCTCTCCATCTCTCTTTTCTCCTTTAAGACACTCCTTAAAACCTACCTCTTTGACCAAGCTTTTGAGCATCTGTCCAAATATGTCCTTATGTGTCTCGGTGTCAAATTTTGTTTGGTAACGGTCCTGTGAAGTGCCTTGGGTTGTTTTACTATGTTAAAGGCGCTATATAAATGCAAGATGTTGTTGTTGTTGTGGATGCATTCCTGTTGCACAAGGGACCTGCGTTAATGGGGTGGGTTATTGAAGCACAGGATTCAGGCAGCTGGAACTGCCAGAACTCGCTAAAATCCACTGCCAGGAACCCATTTTTAGTTGTTTTTCTGGGCCATCTGTCTTGGCCAATCCTGGCAGATTTCCATTTGGCTTTGGGTCCCGAGAACAACAGCACAATTTAACAAACTGTCCCAGGGTGCTTTACAGGAGGACTGAAATGGGAGTAAAGTTAGAGGTTTGTGAAGCTGGGCAGGAACTTCACACTGCTCACAAATGTCTCTAAATCCAACTCGCATTACCATTCTCTGGCTCTCTGTCACCAGAAATGTGAGGATGAATCAGAATCAATTTGAGCTCCTACTTAGAGTGAACAAGGCAATTACAGGTTGAACAACAGATGATGGTGTGAATCCAACCTGGAGACACTGTAACCGAGGAGTGCAGGTTTAAGGCCAGATGGTTGTTGGCTGAATTCTAACAACTGAATTGGTCAATGAGTTTAGAAGAATGAGAGGGGATCTCATTGAAACATATAAAATTCTGACAGGGCTAGACAGACTGGATGCAGGGAGGATGTTTCCCCTGGCTGGGGGGTCTAGAACGAGGGGTCACAGTCTCAGGATACGGGGCAGGACATTTAGGACTGAGATGAGGAGAAATTTCTTCACTCAGAGGGTGGTGAACCTGTGGAATTCTCTACCACAGAAGGCTGTGGAGGCCAAGTCACTGAATATATTTAAGAAGGAGATAGATAGATTTCTAGACACAAAAGGCATCAAGGGGTATGGGGAGAGAGCGGGAATATGGTATTGAGATAGAGGATCAGCCATGATCATATTGAATGGCGGAGCAGGCTCGAAGGGCTAAATGGCCTACTCCTGCTCCTATTTTTCTATGCTTCTATGTAGCCAATTGGAGAGGACTTGCTGAAGATAAAAATTAATGCCACCTTTTTATTTCCCCCTCCCTCCCTCCCTTGCAAGCATTCACCCCTTGTTGTCTCATGGGCCTTTGGTCACCATCATGCAAGAGGCCATGGAGGGCATTACTGTGCAGCTCGATCCCATTCCACCTGAATTCTGCACACATGCACCCCGAGCTGGAATCACTGGAGAAGGGCCATGACCAGGAATCCTGGCTCATTTTTTGCTTTGCTAACCCAGGATCAATGAGCTTGTTTGTTGTGCCCTAATCACATCCTGGGCTTAGATCAGCTAACTCAACATCAACTGGGGACCTCATGGTCTGTAAATGCCAGTTCATAGAGTCAGAGAGTTATACAGCACAGAAAGAGGCCCTTCGGCCCATCGTGTCCACACCGGCCATCAAGCCCTGTCTATTCGAATCCCATTTTCCAGCACTTGGTCCGTAGCCTTGTATGCTATGGCATTTCAAGTGCTCATCTAAATGCTTCTTGAATGTTGTGAGGGTTCCTGCCTCTACCACCCTTTCAGACAGTGAGTTCCAGATTCCAACCATCCTCTGGGTGAAAAAGTTTTTCCTCAAATCCCCTCTAAACCTCCTGCCCCTTACCTTGAAACTATGCCCCCTGGTTATTGACCCCTCTACTAAGGGGAAAAGCTCCTTTCTATCTACTCTATCTATGCCCCTCATAATTTTGTACACCTCAATCAGGTCCCCCCTCAGCCTTCTCTACTCTAAGGAAAACAACCCCAGCCTGTCCAGTCTCTCTTCATAGCTGAAGCGCTCCAGCCCAGGCAACATCCTGGTGAATCTTGTTGTTGTTGTTGTTGTAAGGCTGAGCTACTGACTCAGACGTCAGGGACCATTACCACATCCAACCTGCAGTGTCAAATGCCAACTGGCAAAGGTTAGAACGGCTTCTCTCTCTGACTGTGGCATGTGTTAGTATTTAACTGCTTTTATGGTGCCCAGTCATCTCCATCCTATCCGGGGAGAGTGGCCTCAACATGCTGCTCCCCTTCCCTTTCCTGCCTAGTAGATGTTGGTTGTCCCCAGACTCTGCGTAGAACAAGGTCTGGCCATCAGTAGAGCTCCTTGCATTTACTTCACTGAGACCAACCCCCCATTCGCGGACACACATTTTCCAGGGTCTACCCTGCCATCAGTTCCCTGAGCATTTATACCATCGTGCGCAGCCCATGGAGAGAGGGCCCTGCCTCACTCTTAAGCTGCACTCCTACAATTTGAACACCTTTACATTTAACGCTTCTATAGCTTGGGTTGTGGGACAGTGATGTCTGTGGGTTGGGTCCCCACATTTGTGGCACTTGAGATTGGGAAATCAGTTTCAGGAAGGTTAGTGCGACTCGTAAGGAACAATGTGGTGACGGGCGATTAGCATTTCCTTTGGCACAGGGAGGTCTGCCAGGACACTAGTGAGATACGTCTATGAGTTGTCAACTGTTTAGAGATGCAAATAGCAGAACATTTACAGTGTTTCAGGAACATTCATCAAGGACATAAATATGCCAACGTTAAAGAGCCATTGGCACAGATGTTTAATTTCCATTTCTACATCTCAAAAAGAAAATTAATTTTTTAACTAAATGGAGCACTTTGTGTCAGTGGAACATTCTATCTCGGTGTTGGGGGGAGGCAAAGAATGAGCAATTCCAAATGAATGGTTCCAGATGTGCTAACCCAGGCCGGGGTACAATTCCAGATGTGCTGACCTAAGCTGCGGTGCAGATCCAGATTTTAAAAATTCATTCTTGAGGTGTGGGCATCACTGGCAAGGCCGGCATTTATTGCCCATCCCTAGTTGCCCCGAGAAGGTGGTGGCGGGGCTTGTTCTTGAACCGCTGCAGTCCTATTCATTGTAGCGGCTTTCTTTAACTGAGTGCCTTCCTTGGCCACTTCAGAGGGTAGTTAAAAGGTCAACCACATTGGTGTGGGACTGGAGTCGCATGTAGAACAGACCGGGTAAGGATGGCAGGTTTCCTTCCCCAAAGGACATTAGTGAACCAGTTGGGTTTTTAAGACAATCCAATAGCTTCACTTTTAATGAGACCAGCTTTTTATTTCCAGATTTTTTTTAAAACTGAATTGAAATTCTCAAACTGCCCCAAGTGGAATTTGAGTTCAGGTTCTCTGGATTATAAGCCTAGTAACAGAACCATTACACGACTGTGCTGGTACTCCTCTGGTGCAATTGGCTTCTCATCTTCCACACACACTTCCACACAGGAGTATTCGAATACCTTCCCCCCCCTAACCAAACCAATACTAGCGCTGCTAGTGCTACCTTGGTGAGATCGACTAATTTGGCACAGGCCAGGGTTTCATTCGAGTAACACGGTATAAGAATAGCTTTAAAGGACTTTCGTGCTGAAATATTGTTAGAGTCAATACAACTAATTAAGCTTCATCTGGTACATATCCCAGTCAGGCCAACACAACTAACTGGCAATTCGGATGTAAATCAGATCATTTCAATCAATTTTAACTGAAACTGCAAGGTGTCTAACAAAGATCATCATCCATCCCATTAATAATTTGAACCTAAGGTCACTTGAGGTGAAAGAGAGCGGTTTAATTCAAAGCTGCCACCTGTGCTGGCCCTGTGACGTGTCTGGATCTCCCGAGGTGTGGAGTGTTGGCAGCTGTTGGCTCAAATTGTATAAATTACTTTGGTGTGAAATGTCTGAACATCTGAGATCACTAAGGAAATGTCAAAATGAGGACGTGCAGCTGGTGTCTCTCAACGATTGCTTTCCACAGTAGGGTTTTGCTTGCTTATTTCAATCTCTATTCATCAAATAGCAGTTTGGTTTCTATTTGATATGAGCAGGTGGAGATTGATAATCTGAAACAGCACCGTATGTTTCAGCAATGCAAGGCTATTGTTGTCATTTGTGAAAAGTGCTACTGTTGAGTTAAATGTAGCTCCCAAGTGGTTAAATTTGTACAACAGCAGAGCTGGGTAATGTCAGTGGGGGTCCTGAGTTTCAGCTGGAGGGTTCCAGCTCTCCTGCCGTAACTAGGCAATCGGCAGAAGTCCCAGAGAAACGACAGAGAGAGATGGGAATGGCTGTTTCTCTGGGACTCCATTAGTCTTCCACCAACGTTACAGCAGCAGATCAGGACCAATCACAGGGCTCAGAGTCAGAACCTGAGAATGAAGGTTAGTTTAGAGATTCCAGTGAGTAGTCACACTTCTAGACTTGACTATTCCAACTCATTCCTGCCTGGCCTCCCACATTCTACCCTATGTAAACTTGAGGTCATCTAAAACTCGACTGCCCGTGTCCTAACTCGCACCAAGTCCTGTTCACCCATCACCCCCTGTGCTCGCTGACCTACATTGGCTCCCGGTTAAGCAGCACATCGATTTCAAAATTCTCATCCTTGTTTTCAAATCCCTCCATGGCCCTTGGCCCCTCCCTATCTCTGTAATCTCCTCCAGCCCCACAACCCCCCGAGATATCTGCACTCCTCTAATTCTGCCCTCTTGAGCATCCCTGATTATAATCGCTCCACCATTGGTGGCCGTGCCTTCTGTTGCCTGGGCCCTAAGCTCTGGAATTCCCTGCCTAAACCTCTCCGCCTCACTACCTCACTCTCCTCCTTTAAGACGCTCCTTAAAACCTACCTCTTTGAACAAGCTTTTGGTCATCTGTCCTAATTTCTCCTTATGTGGCTCGGTGTCAAATTTGTTTGACTTATAATACTCCTGTGCAGCGCCTTGGGATGTTTTACTATGTTAAAGGCTCCATATAAATACAAGAAGTTGTTGTAGTAGTAGTAGTAGGTTGAGCCCAGCATTAGGTATCTGCTGAGTACATACTCTCGGGACAGGGGGTATTCTGTTTGGTAAATCACTGAATGGGGATGAAGTCAGAGAGACAGTCCTTTGACTGGGGAACGCCGAGAGAACAGGACACAGGGGCAGAGTCTGGGGAGGAAGCCTCCCAGCAAAGGGAAACTCACTCATCTTATTCCAGAGCCAGTATCAGAAGGCTGACACGGGAACGTTGAGTGAGCCTGTAAGTAGGGATCATGTTCTTGAGGAGAGTTCTGTCGTGAATTGACTCAAGGTAAGATTTACTGGCCCCGATATGGGTTGCGTAGGTGAGGGGTGGGGGGCAGAGATTTGGACGGGAAATCCGGGTTTCCCCACTCACTGTGGAGTTTTCCACAACGTGCTTTTATTTTCTTTGTCAGGGTCCCCGACTGGAAGTCAGCCTGATTGTCTGACAGGGAGCATTCCGGAGCAGGCTGCAGCCCCAGGTAAGGAGCCTGCAGCTGCTAGTGGGAGCGTGGCGTGGGGTGGGGTCCGGTCCCTGACCCCGGGGGGTCTGATGGGGGTTCTGCTCCAAGGGAAGAAGGTTAGCTTGGGGAGGGGGGGGGCAGCGGGAATCAATCCTGCTCCTCCTGGCCCACAAGCTGTGCTATAAAGGCACTTACCTTCTCCCCAAGGCTGTCCTTGCCTCCCTTGAGCTCCCGAGGCCTGGGAAACTCAGCCGGCCAGGATTAAACCTGCAAAGCAGGTTAAATCAGAAGCTGCCAGCCTGATAAAATATTTAAATGGCCAACCCGCCTCCTGGGAATGGGTTGGCTGTCCGTCCCCTGTCCCGCCTCCTTTAAATCCAGAAATGGGCGGTTTGGAGGCGGGTTGGGGTCGGGTTTGAGATTTTAAAAATTTTAACATCTCACCCGACCCCAACCCCACTGTTACTCTGAATGCACACTTGCTGTCTATAAAATATAGCAGCTTAACGGTTCACTGAAGTGTTTCAGTCACTTTTGGAAAGGTTTGAGAAGTGCAAAAGATGCTCCGATCACACAAGGGGCTCTATTGTTACACCCCTGGGTTAAACTATCCTATAATTAGATATTGGGGAGTACGGGCACACTCCTGAACATAAGATGCTCAGATCGCTTACAGGAGTGACCTGCACCAAAGAAAGTGCCTAAGGCAGGCGTGAAACTTCTAACAAGCATTGTACTTTGAAGTTGCCTGCATCCAATATTGTCATCAAGCTCTCCTGGTGTGATGATTGACCGTGACAGGAAACCAGTGCTATTTTCTTCAGTCACCATCCATGGAGGGCCAGCCTCTGTATTTAACCTTCAACCATATGAGCTGGATGGAAAGAAAGCCCATCTCCCAGAAATATTACAAAGAGATTCAGATTTAATGAATTACTTTGAAGACCAATAACTACTGTTATGTGGGCAGATTGCTGCAGCCATTTAAAAAAAAAATTGTTCATGGGATCTGGGCGTCGCTGGCATGACCAGCATTTATTGCCCATCCCTATTTGCCCTTGAGAAGGTGGTGGTAAGCCGCCTTCTTGAACCGCTGCAGTCCGTGTGGTGAAGGTACTCCCACAGTGCTGTTAGGTAGGGGAGGGAGCGAATATTTAAGGTGGTAGATGGGGTGCCAATGAAGCAGGCTACTTTGTCCTGGATGGTGTCGAGCTTCTTGAGTGTTGTTGGATCCAGGCAAGTGGAGAGTATTCCATCACACTCCTTACTTCTGCCTTGTAGATGGTTGGAAAGGTTTTGGGGAGTCAGGAGGTGAGACATTCGCCACAGAATACCCAGCCTCTGACCTGCTCTTGTTGCCACAATATTTATGTGGCTGGTCCAGTTAAGTTTCTGGTCAATGGTAACCCCCAGGATGTTGATGGTGGGGGATTCGGCGATGGTAATGCCGTTGAATGTTGAGGGGCGGTGGTTAGACTCTCGCTTGTTGGAGATAGTCATTGCCGGGGACTTGTGTGGCACAAATGTTACCTGCTACTTATCAGCCCAAGCCTGAATGTCATCCAGGTCTTGTTGCATATGGGCATGGACTGCTTCATTATCTGAGGAATTGCGAATGGCACTGAACACTGTGCAGTCATCAGCGAACATCCCCATTTCTGACCTTATGTTGGAAGGAAGGTCATTGATGAAGCAGCTGGAGATGGTTGGGCCTAGGACACTGTCCTGAGGAACTCCTGCAGCGATGTCCTGGGGCTGTGATGATTGACCTCCAACCACCATAACCATCTTCCTTTGTGCTAGGTATGACTCCAGCCAGTGGAGAGTTTCTCCCTGATTCCCATTGACTTCAGTTTTACTAGGGCTCCTTCATGCCACACTCGGTCAAATACTGCCTTGATGTCAAGGGCAGTCACTCTCACTTCACCTCTGGAATTCAGCTCCTTTGTCCATGTTTGGACCAAGGCTGTAATGAGGTCTGGAGCCAAGTGGTCTTGGCGGAACCCAAACTGGGCATCAGTGAGCAGGTTATTGGTGAGTAAGTGCCGCTTGATAGCACTGTCAACGACACCTTCCATCACTTTGCTGATGATTGAGAGTAGTCTGATGGGGTGGTAATTGGCCGGATTGGATTTGTCCTGCTTTTTGTGGACAGGACATACCTTTTTCACACAGAAAGCTCCCACAAACAACAATAACATTTTATCAATGGAAATACAAATGGGGAGAGATGTAAAATGGGCTGCTGATTCACTATCGCCCATTGCGCACTATTGTACAATGTCAAAATCTACCTCCTTATTTCTTGGTGGCCAGAACTGGACACAGTAATCAGGCTACTTTCTAACCAGGGCTCTGTGCAGGTCCAGTATCACTGTGTGTGCCTGATGTTACACTGAGTGTGATATGATGTTGGGTTGTACTTGCCTTGTTGATGTTGAAGTGTCTCTTGAAGTTGATTTTTAAACATTTTTAAGTTTAGCTGGGCAGGATTCATGCTAGGGATGGAATCCTTGTCACTTTGTATATCAAGAATCCCAGTTAGACGTTCAAAGACCAAAGCCATTGAAACTTAGAAAAAATACCAATTACTTTAAAATAATCATGAAGAAATGTGATTCTTCAAATGTAAAATATTTTATTAAAATAAATGAATATGTAAGGGAATAGAGTTTTAATAATTCAAATATTCCATCCTCAGATAAATGTTGTATTTTAATAATTTACTTATGTAGGCACTAGTTAATCTTGCAAGGTGTTACTGATGGGGAGTCAGGATCAAGTGTAGTTTACAGATTAAGTGGGGTTAGGGGTGGGGGATAATGGAACCAGGGTGCAAACAGTCCCCATTTTAAAGTCATACATCCTGTCCCTATTTTTCTATTATATATTCTGATGCCACATTTAAAATGGGGAACATGTAATTACAGTCTCCTGCCAGTGGTGATGCTGCAGCACCTCCACTGGTGGGCGGGTGTAATTTCAGCGTGACAAGTTTACATAGAGAGGTTCCATTATAAATATGGACACAAGAATTTATAACGTAAAAAGTGGACAGGAAGTGCTTGCGATATTTTTTTATATATTCTAGATATATAATAATAGTTCACACATGGTTTTACTTGCATTAAGTCAGAGGATGGACTTATTTTATGGAGAAAAACTTATACTGAGTAATACACATGTATTATTCTGCTGTTAAGGTGGCCCTGTGTCCCTTTAGACTACAAGGTTTCAATTGCTATAAATATGGACATTCTGAGGTCAACTGGAGGCTAGCTGGCTCCTCATCCAGGTTATCAAAACCAACAGGAGATAACTGGCTTTCTTTTTTAAAGAGTGTTTTCCACCTATAGCAACATTTGCCATTTAAATAAGAAAGAATTTGCATTATATATCACGTTATCATGTCTAAAGAGGTCTTACAACCAATGGATTATTTTTGAAGTGCAGTCACTGTTGTGATGTATGCAAACGCAGCAGCCATTTTGTGCACAGTAAGCTCCCATGATCGAATGAACAGATAATCTATCTTTGGTGGTGGTTGAGGGAAGACTGTTGGCCAGGACACTGCTTTACAAATAATGCATGGAATATTTTAGATCCACTTGAGCAAACTAGACAGCATCTCTTAGAAGAAGAAGCCCTGACTGATTGCTTCCCTGCCCTCTCTAGTCCAGAGCACTGAAGGATTCCCACTGCTGCTCCATCTAAAAGCTGGCTCATAACAAAGTGGGCATGGAACCTGGGATCTTCCTGATCTGTATGGCTCAGTCCTACAGCAGGCAGAGATGTGAAGGGGCATTATCTTTATGCCCCAATGATGTGCTTCGTGGCAAACATGGTTTCAATTTGCTGTTTGTGCCACAACTTAAACAGTTTCCCATTACACAAAATAAACCACAAGTGAATACTCACACAAAATAACATTTAATTGAGGGTAGGATTAGAAAAAGTGTCATTCATCCCATTTAAAACATAACTAATTTGTTTCAGTCAAGAAATATATTATGAGGTAAACTGAGCTGGGGTCATTTTATTGCTGCAATATCAAAATGAATGCATCATTAATTCTGATTTATAATCAATTATAAACAAATTCTTGAAAGAAATTTTAAAATAACTTTGTTTGGATTGATGCCGGCTACGACTGCTGGATTAATCAGTGCCAGGGACGAGCTTCTAATGAGACCATATGGAATGCTGGAGAGCTGGTGGCCTTGCGCCAGTCTGTGCTGCCAAGAATCTTGTTCATTGGGATGCTGCAGTGGGAGTGAATGGGAAGGGGTTTGGTCCCTTGGGATTCTATACAATGGGAGTGAATGGGAAGGGGTTTGGTCCCTTGGGATTCTATACAATGGGAGTGAATGGGAAGGGGTTTGGTCCCTTGGGATTCTATACAATGGGAGTGAATGGGAAGGGGTTTGATCCATTGGGATTCTATACAATGGGAGTGAATGAGAAGGGGTTTGATCCATTGGGATTCTATACAATGGGAGTGAATGGGAAGGGGTTTGGTCCCTTGGGATTCTATACAATGGGAGTGAATGGGAAGGGGTTTGGTCCCTTGGGATTCTATACAATGGGAGTGAATGGGAAGGGGTTTGATCCATTGGGATTCTATACAATGGGAGTGAATGAGAAGGGGTTTGATCCATTGGGATTCTATACAATGGGAGTGAATGGGAAGGGGTTTGGTCCCTTGGGATTCTATACAATGGGAGTGAATGGGAAGGGGTTTGGTCCATTGGGATTCTTTACGATGGGAGTGAATGGGAAGGGGTTTGATCCATTGGGATTCTATACAATGGGAGTGAATGGGAAGGGGTTTGGTCCCTTGGGATTCTATACAATGGGAGTGAATGGGAAGGGGTTTGGTCCATTGGGATTCTTTACGATGGGAGTGAATGGGAAGGGGTTTGATCCTTTGGGATTCTATATAATAGGAGTGAATGGGAAGGGGTTTTATCCATTGGGATTCTGTACAATGGGAGTGAATGGGAAGGGGTTTGATCCATTGGGATTCTATACAATAGGAGTGAATGGGAAGGGGTTTGGTCCCTTGGGATTCTGTACAATGGGAGTGAATGGGAAGGGGTTTGATCCATTGGGATTCTGTACAATGGGAGTGAATGAGAAGGGGTTTGATCCATTGGGATTCTATACAATGGGAGTGAATGGGAAGGGGTTTGATCCATTGGGATTCTTTATAATAGGAGTGAACGGGAAGGGGTTTGATCCATTGGGATTCTTTATAATAGGAGTGAATGGGAAGGGGTTTGATCCATTGGGATTCTGTACAATGGGAGTGAATGGGAAGGGGTTTGATCCATTGGGATTCTTTATAATAGGAGTGAATGGGAAGGGGTTTGATCCATTGGGATTCTGTACAATGGGAGTGAATGGGAAGGGGTTTGATCCATTGGGATTCTTTATAATAGGAGTGAATGGGAAGGGGTTTGATCCATTGGGATTCTTTATAATAGGAGTGAATGGGAAGGGGTTTGATCCTTTGGGATTCTATATAATAGGAGTGAATGGGAAGGGGTTTGATCCATTGGGATTCTGTACAATGGGAGTGAATGGGAAGGGGTTTGGTCCCTTGGGATTCTGTACAATGGGAGTGAATGGGAAGGGGTTTGATCCATTGGGATTCTGTACAATGGGAGTGAATGAGAAGGGGTTTGATCCATTGGGATTCTATACAATGGGAGTGAATGGGAAGGGGTTTGATCCATTGGGATTCTTTATAATAGGAGTGAATGGGAAGGGGTTTGATCCATTGGGATTCTTTATAATAGGAGTGAATGGGAAAGGGGTTTGGGCCATTGGGATTCTCTACAATGGGAGTGAATGAGAAGGGGTTTGATCCATTGGGATTCTATACAATGGGAGTGAATGGGAAGGGGTTTGATCCATTGGGATTCTATACAATGGGAGTGAATGGGAAGGGGTTTGATCCTTTGGGATTCTATACAATGGGAGTGAATGAGAAGGGGTTTGATCCATTGGGATTCTATACAATGGGAGTGAATGGGAAGGGGTTTGGTCCATTGGGAATCTATACAATGGGAGTGAATGGGAAGGGGTTTGATCCATTGGGATTCTATACAATGGGAGTGAATGGGAAGGGGTTTGATCCTTTGGGATTCTATACAATGGGAGTGAATGAGAAGGGGTTTGATCCATTGGGATTCTATACAATGGGAGTGAATGGGAAGGGGTTTGGTCCATTGGGAATCTATACAATGGGAGTGAATGGGAAGGGGTTTGATCCATTGGGATTCTATACAATGGGAGTGAATGGGAAGGGGTTTGATCCATTGGGATTCTATACAATGGGAGTGAATGGGAAGGGGTTTGATCCATTGGGATTCTATACAATAGGAGTGAATGGGAAGGGGTTTGATCCATTGGGATTCTATACAATGGGAGTGAATGAGAAGGGGTTTGATCCTTTGCGATTCTATACAATGGGAGTGAATGGGAAGGGGTTTGATCCATTGGGATTCTATACAATGGGAGCGAATGGGAAGGGGTTTGATCCATTAGAATTCTAAGTCCAAATATATTAATCTAGAGTTTCTTTTATCTGTGGTCACACAAGTAGTGTACTTCAAAAAAATGATATAAATAAGTTAGTTATTTTTTCCACTTTAATATTACTGATTGGAAATATGTTCTGAAACATTTGCTCATCATTAATGAGCGAGCATTAATACATTCAGCTAGTAACCACTGGACCAAGACTAGGAACCCAGGAAATCAACAAGACAACAGTTTATAAGGATTAGGACAGAGAATCTTCCATATGGTATAGAGATGTCCACAACTGATTAACTATTAGAAAGATTTATTGTATGGCATTTCATAAGCTTCTTGGGAAAATAATCCAATATCTTCAGGTCTGTATGTGTAAAGAAAGATGTTATAACAGAATGAAAGAGAAACTCGCCTTTATACTGTGTCTCATCATCATCTCTCTGAGGAACATCTCAGAAGGGCTTCAGATAAAATGGACTTTGAAGTTCGGTGACTTTTTTTTGCAAAAAGCATCAGCTGAAAATATCAGGAGTGGTGGATTGAAATGATGCAGTGAGGTGGAAGCTGAAAGCTGTGGTGACCTATTAATACAATGGACAGGACCGCCTACTGTGCTGGATCCTCGCTGCAGGTCAGGCTGCAGTAGATGTCACAACCGGTGATGATGGAAAGCAGGTGTCTTCAGACGTGGCAAGTATTTGTCCCTGGGTGGGAGAGTGTAGTTCCTGGGCCAGTTGTGTGGGTGCCAGACGTTTGAGGGGGAAGTGAGCCTGCTGTTCCTCTCTCTGCCGCAACTCCACTTTGTCCTCCGAATTCAGCACTGCCTTTGGCAGACCCAGAGCAATGCCCACGCTGAGCATGTGGTTGTAACTGATGGAGTAACTGTTGACAGCAAGAATACTGCGGCAGGAGATGCAGGCAAAAGAGGTGCCGGAAAATCAGTGAGAAAACAATAATACAGGAACAGGAGTGTGGCTAGTCTGCAAAAGCAGCAATAATAAAACTCTGGAAAAGCAGACAGGCACTGCTTAAACGACTGATGTTCTTCAATGAGTAGCTTTGAGGCCTCCCAGCACCTATTTGAAATAAACATTCAGGAAAACAAGAGCAGTGCGGCAGCAAACCACAAGCAATTCATCGTGGGATCAATCTCGAGGAATTTAAATAATGTGGGGAGCAGCAATGAGGTCCCACTCACAGCTCAGGGAAACAGCTCGGGGTACTATAATTGGCATCAATGTCCTTGGGTTAACGAGGGGGAAAGAAATCAGCCAGGCATTCCGGTCTCCATCCAGTGTCTCCTGCTGGAAACAAGCACGTAGAATGTTGGATGAGGACAGGCTCAGTTGTGATGCCCCCCATGGTCAAATAAGCTGGTACAGTCATTATCGAGACTCACACGAGAATGGTTGCTTGGGTAAGGTAGCAGAGAGCTGCCGACTCCTGTGTAACTGCAGCCCAGCAAAGCTCAGCACCTTCAGAGCAGAACGACTTAGAAATCTTTTGTTTCACCATGGCACGGAGTCACAGTGCTTGTCAGCTGCATCAACCCAGTGGAGAACAATGAGAACCTGCTGCTGTCTGACTGTGGGAGGGCTGAGGGATAGGACAGCATAGAAAGCACCAGACACTGGATGTGAATAAGTTATGCAAATGAAACACCGTTGAAAAAGAAGTGTAGTCAATAATCTCTTTTCCTTCACTCTACAGAAACTCTGGTTATACTCAAAGCAAAAACGATGCATCTATTGGAAGTCTGAGGGTTACATGTTGTTTCTCAGTACTGCCTGAGGGATAGATATTGATATGAGAACCAGTGTCTTTCAGTTGCCCTATGTCATATTTTTAAAAAGCTTCCCCCCACCCTCTTTCCCCCCCCACCCCTCTCCTCACCCCCTCCACCCCTCTCCTCCCCCCCCACCCCTCTCCTCCCCCCCACCCCTCTCCTCCCCCCCTCCACCACCCTCTTCCCCCCCCACCCCTCTCCTCCCCCCCCTCCACCACCCTCTTCCCCCCCCCACCCCTCTCCTCCCCCCCTCCACCACCCTCTTCCCCCCCCACCCCTCTCCTCCCCCCCTCCACCACCCTCTTCCCCCCCCCACCCCTCTCCTCCCCCCCTCCACCACCCTCTTCCCCCCCCACCCCTCTCCTCCCCCCCTCCACCACCCTCTTCCCCCCCACCCCTCTCCTCCCCCCCTCCACCACCCTCTTCCCCCCCCCACCCCTCTCCTCCCCCCCTCCACCACCCTCTTCCCCCCCCACCCCTCTCCTCCCCCCCTCCACCACCCTCTTCCCCCCCCCCACCCCTCTCCTCCCCCCCTCCACCACCCTCTTCCACCTCCCCTCCTGAAAGGGCTATTTGTTCGCATTTTTCTTAACTCAGCCTAAACAGGGAGAGTTGTCAGGTGATCTAACCATGGGGGACATCACAGCCACGTCTGATCCTGAACTAAACTGATAGCCAGACAGATGAACCTTCCAGTAGAAGTGGCTAGACATCAATCAGGAGCAGGAACCCTGGCCAATCTCCCCCCTCCATAGGCCAGGGTACTCCGCTCAATCCTATTGCTCCTTTCAATGCCCCAGCTGAGATCTGTTAGCTGCCACCTTATGGCCTCCATGCTACACTCTGCAATACCTTTATCTACTAGCCCATCTTAAAGGCCCCTTGTTTTACAGGGTTCAGTGGGTACATGCTCCCTGCATTATGAATCAACATGTTCAATTAGAAAGAAAGTAGAGCCTTAGTCATTCTCAGACTGAAGACATTCTGAGCTTGCTGTGAGCTTCCTTCTGTTTTTTAAACAAACAATCTGTTAGTCTTTTTCTCATCTCAAACTGCCTGCTGTTATTGTTTCCTTATTGCTTCTTTTCCACAAAAGGCTCATTTAGAAAAATAAATCCCCCACTGTTTCCAGCTCTCCTTTTCAGTCAAACCTCCATTTTATGGAAAATAGAAAAACTTCCAACCTTTTGAGCAATTAAAAAGAGAAGAAAGATCTTGCATTGATAAAGCGCCTTTCACGACCTCGGGTGACTGTACAGCCAATGAACTACTTTTGAAATGTAGTCACTGTTATAATGTAGGAAACGCGGCTGCTAATTTGCGCACAGCAAGGCAATCTGCTTTAGCAATGTTGGTTGAGGGATAAATACTGGCCAGGACACCAGAACTGCCCTGATCTTCTTCAAATGATGCCATGGGATATTTTTAGACCTACCCAAGTAGGCGGACGGGGCCTTGGTTTAACATCTCATCTGAAAGACAGCACCTGAAACAGTCCAGCAGTCCGTCAGTAGGAACATAGGAACAGGAGGAGGCCATTCAGCCCCTCGAGCCTGTTCCACCATTCAATGAGATGGTGGCTGATCTGAGACCTAACTCCATATACCTGCCTTTGGCCCATATCCCTTAATACCTTTGGTTAACAAAAAGCTATCAATCTCAGATTTAAAATTAACAATTGATCGAGCATCAATTGCCGTTTGCAGAAGAGAGTTCCAAACTTCTACCACCCTTTGTGTGTAGAAGTATTTCCTAATTTCACTCCTGAAAGGTCTGGCTCTAATTTTTAGACTATGCCCCCTAGTCCTAGAGGCCCCAACCAGCAGAAATAGTTTTGCTCTATCTACCCTATCTGTTCCCATTAATATCTTGAAAACTTTGATCAAATCACCCCTTAACCTTCTAAATTCCAGGGAATACAACCCTAATTTGTGTAATCTCTCCTCGTAACCTAACCCCTGGAGTCTGGCAGGGACACGTTTCTGGCAGGGATCACTGCTTAGGGATCAGGAACATAAACCTGGTTGATTTGTCATCTCCTTAGGAGACCAACGATAGTACCTGTGCCTCTGAGATCAGGAAATACACATCAGGGACCGAACTTTGGATATGTGGCTCCCACAAAGGGCATGGATTAAAGACTGGCCTATCTGGGTGAGTACTGGGCAGATCCATTCTACATATATGCTATTTGCCCCCATGTTACTGCTCCTTGGAGCTGTTACTAAACTTCTTCCAATTGAGTCCTTGGTTTGGTAAATTGCTTATTATACAGTTACAGTTGTCGTTGGTTACAGGCTGTAACTACGCAAGGTACAATATGCATGGTACAGTATGATAGCAAGTGAGTCTCACACCATAGCTTGCCGATGGACCCAGCAATTGACTCTGGTCTCTGGTGACTAGTAGCAGTGTTGAATTGTATTGCTGTGCTAACCTGATAAGCTGATGTCTCGAGGCTTCCGCTTGTGTCACTGTGGACTGTGGGTTACCATACTTTTGTGGGGTTAAGATTGTCTCCCTTGCTTGGCACTCTGGTTATATGCTCATATACAAAGTACCAGATATAAAGAAAAGAAAGACTTGCATTTATATAGCACCTTTCATGACCTCAGGACGTCCCAAAGTGTTTATAGGCAATGAAGTACTTACTGAAGTGTAGTCGCTGTTGTAATGTAGGAAATGTGGCAACCAATTTGCGCACAGTAAGCTCCCACAAACAGCAATGTAATAATGACCAGATAATCTGTATTTAGTGATGCTGATTGAAGGATAAATATTGGCCCAGGACACCAGGGATAACTCCCCTGCTCTTCTTCAAAATAATGTCATGGGATCTTTTACATCCACCTGAAAGAGCAGACTGGGCCTCGGTTTAACATCTCATCCGAAAGACAGCATTTCATAAAGTTACTGTTAATTCAGCGTCAGGATTTTCTCAAAGTGTTCGTTTCCACATTGCTTCAAATTGCATGAACAGGACCTCACTGGGTTGCACTGGTGGATGGGTCCCGGGGAGTCCAGGAGGAAGTATGCTAGGTCTGGCACATGACCTTTCTGATCTCTAGCCTCACCTTTAGCCAGTAGAGCTGAACTCTGGGGAAGGTGTAGGGAATTGCCCTCCTCTACTAGTTGGAAGGACCATAACTAGAAGAGAAAGTTGAAGATCTGACCATTGAGAAACATTTGTTCATAGGATCAACCATTGCAAAGATGCAAGTCTTGTACATGCTCAGTGTCTTCACTTTAACTGCACTCTGCTGTATAAACAGGTGATTTTGGAAGGACAGCGACTCTATCGGACTGAAAAACCCTTCACGAATAGAACGACCTCTACCAGATAAATAGGGAATGAAATAGGCAGCCTCATCATCAAAACCCCTTTTAAAGAGCTGCCCTGACAGCCAGGAGCCATTGAGAAAGGGAGAAGGAGGTTGTGTTTGACCCTGGAAAGACCAGGAGACAAAAATCAAAATCACCCCCGGTGAATCAGCACATCACAGATACACAAGTCTGCATTGCTTCCCCACCTTTTAAAATCAAATCTTCTCAGAATGTGCCCTCCAGACAGGGGGAGTTTGCCCTCTGACTTTCACTGGGCTGAGACACGTGAGCTCCTTGATTCATATGCATGAGGCACTCAGTCACTCCCCCTGTGCGCTGCCTATGTGATTTGCTGCAGATTAAAACCCCTTTCCTCCAGTCTTTCCGACCAGGCAAGCTTGATCTTTTCTTTATTTCTATGTGTGTGTGTGTGTGTGTGTGTGTGGAGCTATCGGATGGTTTCACAGTTGACTAACAGTAATTGCCAGAACGTGAGGAAGAGAGAGAGGGAGCGGGAGAACTGCTTTCACCAATCTGTCTTTGCATTGCACAGTCCCACTTGGGCACATGATGTGGAGAAAAGCACTGGTCAGCTCGGAACTGAAGTAGCCAGGATTTGTTTAAGGGGAGACGATCACCGAGGGGAGACCTGCTGTACCAGATGTTGCTGTGTGATCTGAGGGCTTGCGACCTGGTCTGTGAAACGCACCCATCTGGGTAGCCGGCAATCTCAGCAAGTGTATCCAGCGCAGTGACTTCCCACATCAGGAGCGCTCTGTGCACTGGCAGGAGTGAGAGACTGTGGACCCTGTCTGATACACACAGTGCTGGCCTCTGGGCTGTGCCGAGGATCTAGTCCTGGGGGCAGAGGGAATGAGGATGCGCCTCTATTCGCTCCAACTCACTGCAGACTTCCCGAGCGAGAGACTTGTCCTGGTCGCTCCCCAGGCGGCTGATCCAGCCTGTTCCTGCTAGAGTTGTGTATTGTTAAGGATCCGAATCCGAATCCTGGGGCTTCCTTGTGTTTTGAGCCCATTCCCAGGAGCCAGTACCTCACACTGGAGGTGCTGCTGGAGCGAGTGGCTGAGAGCGGGTCTGTGGCGCTGCCCTTGGTACTGAAGGCAGCAATGTTGGGAAGTCAGACCGAGGAACCACATCTTTCTCTACATTGAGGATGGGATTCTTTACAGATGCACAGGGAGATCACTTTCCTCCTAGGTCTGAGTGATTTTTATTTTTCCGTTTTCTTTTTCTCTGCTATGATCAAAGACTGTGTGTCTGGTGAGCTCTTTAGCACCAGTTGAAGTGGAGAGAGAGAGAGAGAAGGAGAAAGGAGTGGGGAAGGAGAGAGGTGCAAAGATTAATCGGAGCTGGTGCAGGGCTGCCGCCTCCGTTCGCTGAAAGCTCCGCTGACCGAATCCAATTAATGCTTCTTTGCAAAGGTAAAACAAATGACAAATTGTCCTCTTTCTCCTTTAAGTATCAGTGCTTGCTTAAGTCTAAGAAATAATGAGAGAATTTCAGCTCGGAGATTGCGAGTGTGGCAGAGGTTAACCCTTCATTACAAGTCTGCAATTCCTTCCAGAGGCTTCAGCTCTTTGCACAGCCTTTTAAAATGTAGCAACTTGTCAAATAATATTGAGATATTCGAGAACATTAATAATCAATAATAAAGCACTTTCTGTAGTGCGAGTCTCACTCTGGTATTTGAGCCCTGTCAGGTTTCTTAATTTAGATTAAGAGCCGCATTCAGATATTTCCAAGCCCCCTTCCCACTAAGTTGTCATTAAGTATTGAAATATTCATTTATATATAAAATAAATCGGAGGGAAGGCTACAGATTAACCCTTGGCAAACTGCAGTTGGATTGAAATATAATACAAAGGAATTAATATGCGGCTTATTGTGAATATATATTTTTTAAATGTTGAATTTATGGCGAATTAACATCTTTTTATGACCTAATGTGTTTTTTAAATTATGTAATGTTATATTTTATATATATTTTATTTTTCCTGTATTTCTCACCCACCATGAATGGCTGTGAGGGAGAGATTGGAATTACATGTGAAAAAGGTCGCTCAATTTTAGCACAGCTGCTAATTTCTATTTGGAACTAAATGAATACTTCCAGTAATCTAGACTTTCTCACTATGCTATTTCCACACTGGATTTAGATTGAGTTATAGACTGTAGGATTGAGAGAGACAGACTGAGCCAAGTCAAATTTGGGTCATCATCTTCATCAGCTTTTTTGCAATCCCTCATCTTACCTAAATAATAGGCAGTATTGTACGTGTGTACATGTGTGTACATATGTGTGTACATATGTGTGTACATGTGTGTGTACATGTGTGTGTGTTTTGCTAGAATATTATTATAATAAACCTAAATGAAGGGCAAAGGTCCAATAAATTGGATCCACCAGGTGTGATAAGAGTAGAAGAAAATGAGGTAAGTGAAGAAACAATGATCAGGTGGGACAAAGCTTGGGGTTTAAAATTGTCGGAGGAAGGGAAGGCTGTGCACTGTGTGCTGCACTTTCTGTAATATACAATTGCCAGTCTAATAAAATTATAGATCATTAGGGAGTGGAGTCAAGATGTTTGATACCCAGGAGAATTATTACTTTGCACTCACTGCAAGATGCTGGTTCTTCTTTGTAATATATATATATATTTATACACAGACATACATATTACAAAGTCTATGATTTATTTAATTTTAAAAATGTATTCACAAGGTCAGCATGCTGAACATGGCAAACGATTTTATAGATGATTGTAACAGAGGTGGTGATATGTAACCTGCTATGTGTTGCCAGCAAATAACCAGCATGTTATGTTCTAAAGCCTAGAAATTACTAATGGACATATTAGCAGGTGAACATTTAATGTATTCGTATGACATCCTTTATCTGCACTATTTTCAAGCACCCATCAACTCATTTAAAATACCAGAGAGTAATACCTTCCACTCGTATCACCAAGTCATGTCTAGGTTTATAGCTCCTTGGCAAATATGATGTTTCTATTTAATAGAATTACAGCACAGCATGATAGCATCACATCCATTGTGTCTGTGCTGGCTCTCTGAAAGAACTCTCCACTTAGCGCCATTCCCCTGCTCTTTCCCAGACCTTTTGAAATTATTTGTTTTCAAATATTTATCTAATTTCTCCCCTCCTGAATCAGACTGGGGAACAGCTCCCTGGGATCTCCAGCACCTCAACCAAGTGGCCAACCTTTCCACCTGAGCCTGCATGGTGAGTGTCGGCAGCATTAACCACTGTGGAGGCGTCAGAGCCTAGCCTGCTCTTGTCCACATGTGAATACTTCCCAGCACGAGTCGCTGGGTCCTGATCAGAAACACAAAGCCTGGCTGATTCCCCCCTCTCCCAAGTCCAGGGACACTGAGGGGAATTGTTATACCCAATTGTTGCCCCAGAGATTAACTAAACCAGCATAGATTGGGAAACAAGCCTGGACCTCCTCATCATGCAGTGCCTTTACCCACTGAGCTATTGGAAGAGCTGGGCCATTCAGAAAACTATTGCAGCAGGTATCAGAACAGATAGACACTTCACAGTCAAAAATCTGGCCCTTATCTTTAACTCCAAGGTGTAAACAGTACTGAGTGTATCTATGGGTGGACACTACAATATGGTTGCTGTAAGGCTCCCTGGCTGAGTAGCCCATTTATAAAATCAAACCAGCTTCTTCATCAATGGGTGCCATCCCTCGGCTAAAGCAGCCCACCTCCCTCTCAAATACCAGCCCCCAAAAGCTCTGTGTACATCGGACATGCCCCAGCTCACAGGGTCTCATATACTTTATGCACTTGAGTTACTATTGAGCTGGGCCATGACCATGTGATGGTTGGTGGCACTAAACCTGTCTCAGGTGAAGGCAATGTGCAACTGAATCAATTGGAAACACCTGGTCTGAGCTGCATTAGCTGGGTTCAGCCGATTGAGGAAATAAAAATGCAAACCAAGCACTGGGGTTCATTTCTAAAGGAATAGAATTGAAAAGCAGGGAAGTTATGTTAAACCTGTATAGAACCTTGCTTAGACCACACTCGGAGCACTGTGAACAGTTCTGGTCTCCATATTATGAAAAGGATAGAGAGACACTGGAGAAGGTGCAACAAAGAGTTACTGTAATGATACCAGAACTGAGAGGTTATACTTATCAGGAACGACTGAACAGGCTGGGGCTCTTTTCTCTGGAGAAGAGAAGACTGAGAGGTGACCTGATGGAGGTCTTTGAAATTCTGAAGGAGTTTGATGGGGTAGATATAGATGTTTTCACTTGTGGGAGAGTCCAGAACTAGGGGCCATAATTATAAGATAGTCACTAATAAATCTAATAAGGAATTCAGGAAAATCTTCTTTACCCAGAGAGTGGTGAGAATGTGGAACTCACTACCACAGGGAGTGGTTGAGGTAAATAGCAGAGATGCATTTAAGGGAAATCTAGGTAAGTACATGAGCCAGAAAAGAATAGAAGGATATGCTGATAGAGTGCAAGGAAGTACAGTGGGAGGAGGCTCGTGTGGCACATAAACACCGGCATAGACTGGTTGGGCTGAATGAGCTCTTTCTGTGCTGTACATTCTATGTGTTAGGCATGCTACAATTAGCCTCAGTGCCTCTGGGTTATGGAGAGGAAAATTAGCCAGGGTTTGACTTTTGACATTTATTCAGTGACACCTTCTGGAACATGTCTATGTATATTGGATAAGGACTAAATCAAGCATAACTGTGATGCACTCTCTGCTTGAGTGACCTGAAGGATGGTCACCTGAATGAGGCACCAGAGAGTAGTTGGTGTTCCAGGTATCAGAGCTTAAAGGAGAGGAGGGGAGGAAATTAGCCATGAAAAAAAACTACAACAGATTTAGAGAAACTCATTATTTTTAATCCAGCCTACAAGCCAATTCCCTAACAGTACTGACAGCAATTCTGTGGCAAATATTCTTGTGCTCACATTCTCTGTAAAATGGACGAGGAACTCCATCTAGAGCCAGGAAAATGCCACATCTAACATTCAATTACAGCTAGTAGGAAGAACGGTTAAATGTCTTTGCTCCTGTGCAGTTTTTGCCTTGATGTTTGGCAGTGAAGCACTAGGCTATAATGTAGTATTTTAATATTCAATCAGCATTTCCATTAAAAGATGGTAATTTTATACCCATTTCATGTTTGCAAAATGCAATGTTTTCTGCTCCAAGTCAGCTGACAGTTTCGATTCAGGTGGAACTGATGCAAATTAGTCTAAAGGGAAGATGTGAAGCATCTTTGACAAAACAGCCCTCCAATATCTCTAGGACTTACTGCATTTTACAGGGAATGTGACCTGGATTTAAAAAATGGCACTGACAGGAAAGTGAGAAAGACAAAATCAGAGAAAAACAAAACTGTCGAAATACAGGAGAAAATGTTTCCACAGGAAGAAGTAGATTATGGACTGAAGTTTAAATATTATCTGTTAAATATTTTTCTCAATTAATTTTTATTCTTTGAGAAATGTCACTAGACATTAACTAATTCTGTGTGCATGAATGTCAAGCCTTGGAAGCATTTTACTTTCCAAACAGTAATATTGTTTCCACATATGAATTTAGAAAAATATGGAATCATGGAAATTTCAGCACAGAAAGAGGCCATTTGGCCCATCATGCCTGTGCTGCTGGTAATGCTACATCTGAGGTCTCTACTCTAATCCCATCTTCCTCTCTTTTCCTGTGCCCTTTAATATTTTGCTTCATGAGTTTCTATTATTCCCTCTGAAACATCATGATTGACTCGGCTTCAGCAGCCCCCTGGGGTAATGGTTTCCATATCCTAACAATCTTTTATGTGAAAGAATTCCTGTATTATATGAAGAGCAAGGACATTTTCCCAATGTCCAGGCCAACATTTATCTGTAAACCAACACCAACAAAAACAGATCAGTCATTTCATTGATGTTTGTGGGATCCTGCTGTGTGCAAGTTGGCTGCCATGTTTGCCCACAGAACAGTAGTGACTACACTTCATAAGTTATTCATTGGCTGTGAAGTGCTTTGGGACATCCTGAGGATGTGAAATGCGCTATGTAAATGCAAGTTCTTTCTTTCTTCAATCCCTTATGTGAACACTAAACTATACAAGAAAAGCAATTGAAAATACAGAACATCGAACCAATCTGTGATGCACATAAAAAGATGATCTGGATGTGAGAAGACTGATGGGATCAGCATCGAATCAAATTCCAAACAAAGGCCTTTTTTGTTTTTTGTCGTACAAACACGAGAGGGAGAGAGAGAGATCTAAAATAGCCCAAATTCCTCATCCATATTAACCTGTGGTTACAGACAGGGATATCAATCTGAGAAAATGGAATACTTTGAAACCCACCATTCTGGGCTGGATTTGAATCTAGATCTCCAAGGTGAAAGGTCAGTATCTAACCCATTGCGTCATCCAGTCCGAGTAAGTCTTTGGCTCAGTGATTCCATTCTTGCCTCTGGGTCAGACGGTCCCAGGTTCAAACTCCGCTCCAGACCGTCCCGGTGGGTGGAGACTCAAGCTCCGGCTTGGAATTACGGGTTGACATCCAGCAGGATACTCTCATCCAGTGGGTCTGGGTGAACACCCCCATCGTATGGATTGTGGGAGCCCATAAAACCCACTCCCTGTATAGTACTAAACCCCTTTCAGCTGGTACAGAGATGGTCATGGCCATTGGCCTGTCAGACTGTTAATCTGCCCGTGAATGCTTCACACCGCTCTCCCAGGGAAAAATGTGAAGATACAACATCCAATCCTCAAGTTTTCCAAATAATTGATCCCTTATTGATGCATTTTTAGATCCTTCCATTAGATTGGCAGATTCTCCTACTCTCAGTGGACTGTTCCACTGATGTAGTCATTAGTTGAATCGCAGCCAGTGCTTCGAAGCATCCATCAACCAATGTCAAACAGTGGAAACTGTTCATTTAAGAAATGGGCTACTGTGCAAGGTCATTACATCACCAACCACTCTTGCATGCTCCTAGTTCACACACTGTTCTGCATCTGCCACCGAACCTGGCATAGAACCTTCCAAAGTTAAAGGAAAGACCTATCAGAAAAGTTGGCATGGTGGAGGAGTCATCGTTCAGTTAAACTGAGTCCCCATCTGCCTATTCTGGAGATTTAGGTGGACCCATACACTGTTCGGTTAAGATCATAAGAAATAAGAGCAGGAGTCGGTCATACGGCCCCTCGAGCCTGCTCCGTCATTCAATAAGATCATGGTTGATCATCGACCTCAACTCCACTTTCCCACCCGATCTCCATATCCCTTGAGTTCCCTAGAGTCCAAAAATCTATCTATCTCAGCCTTGAATATACTCAAAGACTCAGCATTCACAACCCTCTGGGGCAGAGAATTCCAAAGATTCACAACCCTCTGAGTGAAGAAATTCCTCCTCATTTCAGTCTTAAATGGCCTACCCCTTATCCTGAGACTATGCCCCCTAGTTCGAGACACACCAGCCAGGGGAAACAACCTCTCAGCATCTACTCTGTCAATCCCCTTCAGAATCTTGTATGTTTCAATGAGATCACCTCTCATTCTTCTAAACTCCAGAGAGTATAGGCCCATTCTACACAATCTCTCATCATAGGACAGCCCTCTCATCCCAGAATCAATCTAGTGAACCTTCGTTGCACCACCTCCAAGGCAAGTATATCTTTCCTTAGATAAGGAGACCAAAACTGTGTACAGTACTCCAGGTGTGGTCTCACCAAGGCCCTGTACAGGCAGAGTGTCCCGGCCAACATTCCTCCCTCAACCAAGATCACCAAGAACTGATCAACTGTTCATTTATCTAATTGCTGTATGAGGGATCTTGCTATGCGCAAGATGGCTACTGGATTTGCCTATGTAACAAATAGTCATAGCACTTCAAAGTAATTTGTTATAATTAATGTTTTGTGATGTTTCTGAGACATAAGGTGTTCTAAGATCTTCTGCCCTCACCTCAGCCCATCTGCTGGTGAAACCCTCAGCCATGTCTTCATTACCTCCTGACTCGGCTATTCCAATACTCTCCTGGATGGGCTCCCATCTTTCACACTCTATGTTATCCTGCACCAAGTCACGCTCACCCATTACCCCTGTCCTTGTTGACCTACATCAGCTCCTGGTCTCAGAATCTCCAATTTAAAATATCATCCTCGTGTTTAAATCCCTTCATGGCCTTGCTCCAGTCCAATTCCCCCTCCCCGAACTCTCTGTTTCTTTGACGGCCTCCTGCGCACCTCCCTTTGCCCCACCATTGGGCGGCTGTACCTTCAGCTCCCTAAGCTCTAGAATTCCCTTCCGAAACCTCTCCACCTCCCTCTCCTGCTTTTAAGACCATCCTAAAAATCCACCTCTTTAACAGAGTTTTTGGTTACCTCTCCTAATATCTCCTCTTTGGTAAGACATCCATTTTTTGGGTTTCAGCTCTGAGAAGTGCCTTGGGACATTTTCTACATTAAAGGCACTATATAAATGCAAGTTTTTGGTGCATGTAACCAACAGGAACTACAGGAGTCAACATCAAAGAGCAAAACAGGTTAACATTTCAGCTGCGACCTTCCATTGCTTCACTTTCAGACACTGACAGACCAGTTCTGAATTCTCACTATTTCCTGTTCGTATCTTTGATTTTAACACTCGTGGGTTTTCCTGTTGCCCTCTCAGGATACCCTCTCCGAGCTACAACAGGAACATTGCACAGCAGGTCAGGCAGCACCTGAGGGAAGCCTGCTAAAGTTTGGCAGATGAGGCTCTGATGGTTTTTACCCAAAATGTTCAGATGCTGACCTGAGCTGCCATATAGTTCCAGCACTCTCTGCTTCTCTTTGCTCACCCAACACGCACGCACTGTCCATCCTGAATCACTGACTAGCCATTAGGAGTGTGAACCCTGGGCAATCTTCTCCTCACTGACCCAGGGCACTGAAGCCAATTATAGCAACCCCAAGCTCCTGGCTGACATCGACAAACTCAATAGAGACAGGGGATTGAATTTGGGATACCCCAGGCCCTTCTGAACCAAATACTGACAGGATAAACCCACTGAGCCATTGGGAAGCTCAGCGAGATTATTTCCTGATGATATTTAATGCAGGGTATTAAAATTCATATGGAGTTTATTATGTAGATTAATAGTTGAGAATAAGGTCATTGTAGGAGATTATCCTGGAGCATTCCTTTTATGTGCATGCTGAGGGAGGGGTGGTAGTTTAGACATTAGATTATCCATTTAATATTTTCTCTTAGTCTAACACCTCACTGCTCATTAATTTTTATTTTTTTTGCTTTGCATAATTGTCATTTGAAATAATATGTCCTGGAATCAAAACATATAATCTTTGATTAATATTAAATAATTTTATTATTTTGTACAATTTTCTACCTTGTTTATTGAGCATTTATGTTGCGATTTGGTTCCGGATGGAATGTTGTTGGGTATTAATGCATTTATCAGAAATTCCTCTCTCTGCTATTTTAGCTAAAGCTTTTAAAATAAATGGGTTAATGCCTTTGCCAAAATAATGGGATTTCAGATGGATGCAGTAAGTGTCTCTCCATAATTACAGGACTGCAGAATGTTATAAATACAGGTGGAGTAGAGTCCTTGGCTAATACAGTTCAGCTCACTGATTGAAGAGAGCACTAAGTTCATAAAATAATTCATAACCACATTTAAATACTACCGCAAAGTGCTTCGCAGCATAATTTGTTTTTTGGAGTGATTACAGGCAAACCCAGCATGCACTTTGCACACAGCAAGATCCCACAAATAGCAGTGATGAGTTTTTCTGCTTTTGTTGCTGATAGGAGGGAGGAATGTTGGCTAAGACACTGGGAAATCTCCTTGTTCCTTTTTTCATGTTCACCTGAACCATTGAAATCAGCAGACAGAACTTCCGTTTTATTCCTCACTCTGAGCACGGCATCTTTGACAGTGCAACGCTCCCTCAGTACTGACCCTCTGACAGTGCAGCGCTCCCTCAGTACTGCCCCTCCGACAGTGCGACGCTCCCTCAGCACTGCCCCTCCGACAGTGCGGCGCTCCCTCAGTACTGTCCCTCCGACAGTGCAGCGCTCCCTCAGTACTGCCCCTCCGACAGTGCGGCACTCCCTCAGTACTGCCCCTCCGACAGTGCGGCGCTCCCTCAGTACTGCCCCTCCGACAGTGCGGCGCTCCCTCAGTACAGCCCCTCCGACAGTGCGGCGCTCCCTCAGTACTGACCCTCCGACAGTGCAGCGCTCCCTCAGTACTGCCCCTCCGACAGTGCGGCGCTCCCTCAGTACTGCCCCTCCGACAGTGCGGCGCTCCCTCAGTACTGCCCCTCCGACAGTGCGGCGCTCCCTCAGTACTGCCCCTCCGACAGTGCGGCGCTCCCTCAGTACTGCCCCTCCGACAGTGCAGCGCTCCCTCAGTACTGCCCCTCCGACAGTGCGGCGCTCCCTCAGTACTGCCCCTCCGACAGTGCGGCGCTCCCTCAGTACTGCCCCTCCGACAGTGCGGCGCTCCCACAGTACTGCCCCTCCGACAGTGCGGCGCTCCCTCAGTACTGCCCCTCCGACAGTGCGATGCTCCCTCAGTACTGCCCCTCTGACAGTGCGGTGCTCCCTCAGTACTGCCCCTCCGACAGTGCGGCGCTCCCTCAGTACTGCCCCTCCGACAGTGCGGCGCTCCCTCAGTGCTGCCCCTCCGACAGTGCGATGCTCCCTCAGTACTGCCCCTCCGACAGTGCGGCGCTCCCTCAGTACTGCCCCTCCGACAGTGCGACGCTCCCTCAGTACTGCCCCTCCGACAGTGCGGCGCTCCCTCAGTACTGCCCCTCCGACAGTGCGGCGCTCCCTCAGTACTGCCCCTCCGACAGTGCGATGCTCCCTCAGTACTGCCCCTCCGACAGTGCGGCGCTCCCTCAGTACTGCCCCTCCGACAGTGTGGCGCTCCCTCAGTACTGCCCCTCTGACAGTGCGGCGCTCCCTCAGTACTGCCCCTCCGACAATGCGGCGCTCCCTCAGTACTGCCCCTCCGACAGTGCGACGCTCCCTCAGTACTGCCCCTCCGACAGTGCGGCGCTCCCTCAGTACTGCCCCTCCGACAGTGCGGCGCTCCCTCAGTACTGCCCCTCCGACAGTGCGGCGCTCCCTCAGTACTGCGGTGCTCCCTTAGTACTGCACTGGAGTGTCAGCCTAGATTTTTGTGCTCAAGTCTCTGGAGTGGGACTTTGAACCCACGACCTTCTGGCTCAAAGGCATGAGTGCTACCCACTGCGCCACGGCTGACCTTCGCCACAAGTTGAAAAAGTATTTATTGATGGACTTTGAGAAATGTCGGATCTATCCACATCCCCAGATACAGGAAGATAAAAAGGCGTCAACCTGGAACGTGATCAGGAGCTAAGGAGCATTCGCTTCTTGCTGGACTGGGCTGTGAAAGACTCACATTGGGCCATAACCGAACCTGTGCAGACAAGACACTTGAAATCTCCGTGACTCTGACCCACAGGGACGCAATCAAATGACCCTGAACCCAAAGACATCCCCAGCTTGATCGAAACTGAACTATCAACTTAAGTGTGTCGTTAGACTCCTGTCTAAATACCAAACAACCTCACAAAATGGATGCGGGTATTTTTTGAATAATATAAATAAAATAGAAAACATTTCTAAATCTTTTATTTTGTAAAAAAAAAGGTCAAATTTGTACCTCACGGATTGGGCCGCTCAACCGAGCCTCCCGAGTGGTCTGGTGACATTAGTGAGGCGGAGTCTGGAGTGACGATTGATTGAAAGGAAGGTGGACTGGGAGTCAATGTGGAGTCACCTGGTCCCGGGAATAATCCCTGTCGCTGGCTGGATGTGCGGGGTAATGGCGAATTGTCTGAATTAGGTGGTGACATCCGCAGAGGGGCCTTAATCTCACGAGGCTCTCCACAAAGACTTCACATTTCAAAAGATTTCAGATTCATTAATTTTGTAACATGCACCATCTTCCAACATAAAACGGAGGAGAGCTTTGAATCTTTGGAGTAGGATCCCAAGCTGGGATACGGTTCCAGTGACTCATGGCAGCCACCAGCACTGCACCCAAAGAGCCATCACTCACTTGTGTTATTCTCGACTGCAAGTGTCGAGCATGCGGGGGTCATTTCAGCCCAGCCTGCTCCTGTTGTCCACACACAGACACCCACATGTGACCAGGAGGCTATGGCTAATTCTATCTCACTGACCGTGGAGAACGGAAAGAGGGGTTGGTGCTACATGATGGGGCGGGAGTGGAATTTTTAGAGCAGGAAGGCCCTGGATGTTACTTGCTGAAAACTGACTACCGCAAAACTGTCGCTTTTTAATAAACACCATCCCTTTGACAGAGGACCACTGGCCCCTTAAGTGAAATTTGCTCCCTCCTGGTGTGTTTCCTCTGACATCACTAACAGACATGCAGCTACCCAGCACGCATTTCCTTTACAATAAATAAATAATATTAACTCATTTAAGAATGGTTTGACCTTCACGGATGTTTTCTGTTTTCTCCGCGCTTGTTTCTGTTTTTTGCCTCTATTCTGATGCACATTTCATTCATTCATTCACTGCCTTGTCAGTTGTGGTTGACTCCTGGATTGTATACAGTTCCCTTCCGTCGATGGTCCCTTGGCTCTTGCTGATTTTGAAAGCACATTAAAATTGTGGCTATTTGGTGCTAAATGCAACCAGAAGCCACAAGGAACCGTTTGTCCTCTCTCAGCTGCCAGGTGAAATATATTTGGGTGTTTTCTCAGTTAGATTCCTGGAAGATTCAAACCCACAGCACAAACCTCCCCACTCAGCTGGAGTATTGTGTCCAATTCTGGGCACCACAATTTAGGAAGGATGTCAAGGCCTTGGAGAGGGTGCAGAGAAGATTTACTAGAATGGTACCAGGGATGAGGGAATTCAGTTAGGTGGAGAGACTGGAGAAGCTGGGATTTAATAGAGGTGTTGAAAATTATGAGGGGTTTTGATAGAGTAAATAAGGAGAAACCGTTTCCAGTGGCAGGAGGGCTGGCAACCAAAGGACACAGATTTAAGATAATTGACAAAATATTCCAGGGGGAGATGAGGAGAATTTTTATTTTACGCAGTGAGTTATGATCTGGAAAGGGTGATAGAAGCAGATTCAATAATAACCTTCAAAAGGGAAGTGGATCAATACTTGCCTTTATATCCATTGGCATAAAGTGAACATAATTCACAGGGCTGTGGGGAAAGAGCTGGAGAGTGGGACTAATTGGAAAGCTCTTTCAAAGAGCCGACATGCTCAATGGGCCGAATGGCCTCTTTCTGTCCTGTATGATTAAGATTCAGCACAAATTGACACTAAATTGGCTCTTTTTTCCGCTCCCACTGATAGGTGGCTTTCCACAGTCAGAGATGGGAGTGAGCAGGTCGCAGACTGTCTGTCGGAGCTTGAGACTGTTCTAAATTAATTAGCATAGGAGGCTGGAGGGAGTGTGATGTGGATGGAGGCCAGGGGAGAAAAGCGAGAGAGAAACAGAGAATGTGCAACAGTGTGTGGGGCAGAGAGAGTGAGAGCGATTGCTCAGAGATTGGTCTCCATAAGCCATTCTGTATTGGAGGCATTGCTGATATCCAATTACATGGATGACCAGCTGGTGGTACTGCTTTCTTGATTGCCGATCAGATAAATACACTTCTCCTTTTAGGGAGTAGAAAGGGATTTCTGTGTTTGATTAAATATACCCCTTGATGTGGACAACATGCTCTCTCCATTAACCATGTACAATACCCTTTGCTTTGCTTCCATGTTTTGCAACAGGCTGAAGCATCTCTTTCAATCCACGCCCATTTAAAATTCTGCTTCTAAGCATTTGCAGAGCACGAATCTTCAAAGCTTCTAAATAGGTCAAGGATATAGCTGTGGAATATGACAAAATACATTGGAGGATTCTACTCTCACTGTCAGTATAATGAGCAATAGACTTCTGCAACTTAAAAGCATCTTCTGTATCAACAAGAGCTAAAAGCTGCACCGTCATCAAGAATTTAGGTTACGGAGATAGAAAATTCTTAAAGGCCCAGGGTGCGTCTTAAAGGCCCAGGGTACCACTCACCATTGTACAGGCGACAGGACTGTGGCACCAGGGCAGCCCTTAGTTTTTTGTGCTTATCAAGGTGAAGGATGTTATTGCTGGGAATGCAACACTTTCCCATTTCAGGCACGCGTTGTCATAGAAACATAGAAGATAGGAGCAGGAGTAGGCCATTCGGCCCCTCGCGCCTGCTCCACCATTCAATGAGATCATGGCTGATTATCCAAATTCGGTACCCTGTCCCTGCTTTCTCCTCATATCCCTTGATCCCTTTAGCCTTAAGAACTATATCTAACTCCTTCTTGAATATATTTAATGAATTGGCCTCAACTGCCTTCTGTGGTAGAGAATTCCACAGGTTCACCACTCCCTGGGTGAAGAAATTCCTCCTCATCTCAGTCCTAAATGGCTTACCCCTTATCCTTAGACTGTGACCCCTGGTTCTGGAATCCCCCGCCATCAGGAACATCCTTCCTGCATCTAGTCCTGTTAGAATTTTATAAGTTTCAATGAGATCCCCTCTCATTCTTCCAAACTCTAGCGAATACAAGCCCAATCGACCCAATCTCTCTTCATACGTCATTCCTGCCATCCCAGGTATCAGTCTGGTGAATCTTCACTGCACTCCCTCCATGGCAAGAACATCCTTCATCAGATAAGGCGACCAAAACTGCACACAATACTCAAGGTGTGGTCTCACCGAGGCCCTGTACAACTGCAGCAAGACATCCTTGTTCCTGTACTCGAATCCTCTCGCTATGAAGGCCAACATACCATTTGCCTTCTTAATCGCCTGCTGCACCTGCATGCTTACCTTCAACGACTGGTGCACAAGGACACCCAGGTCTTGTTGCACTTCCCCTTATCCCAATCTATTGCCGTTCAGATAATAATCTGCCTTCCTGTTTTTGCCACCAAAGTGGATAACCTCGCATTTATCCACATTATACTACATCTGCCATGCATCTGCCATGCATCTGCCCAATCACCCAACCTGTCCAAATCATACTGGAGTTTCTCTACATCCTCCTCACAGCACACCTGCCCACCCACCTGTGTGTCATCTGCAAACGTGGAGATATTACATCTAGTTCCCTCGTCTAGATCATTAATATATATTGTGAATAACTGGGGTCCTAGCACCGATCCCTGTGGTACCCCACTAGTCACTGCCTGCCACTCGGAAAAAGACCCGTTTATTCCAACTCTTTGCTTCCTGTCTGCCAACCAGTTCTCTATCCAAGTCAGTACCTTACCCCCAATCCCATGTGCTTTAACTTTGCACGCTAATCTCTTATGTGGGACCTTATCGAAAGCCTTCTGAAAGTCCAAATACACCACATCCATTGGTTTCTCCCTTATCTATTCTACCAGTTACATCCTCAAAAAATTCCAGTAGATTAGTCAAGCATGATTTACCTTTTGTAAATCCATGTTGACTTTGTCTGATCCTGTCGCTCTTTTCCAAGTGCTCTGCTATTACATCTTTTATAATGGCCTCTAGCATTTTCCCCACTACCGATGTCAGGCTTATCGGTCTATAATTCCCCATTTTCTCTCTACCACCTTTTTTAAATAGTGGGGTTACATTAGCTACCCTCCAATCCATGGGAACTGTTCCAGAGTCTGTAGAATTTTGGAAGATGACCAGCAATGCATCTATTATTTCTAGGGCCACTTCCTTAAGTATCCTAGGATGTAGATTATCAGGCCCTGGGGATTTATCGGCCTTCAATCCCGTCAATTTCCCTCACACCATTTCCCTACAAATACTGATTTCATTCAGTTCCTCCCTCTCATTAGATCTTATGTTCCCCGACATCTCTGGGAGGTTATTTGTGTCCTCCTTTGTGAAGACAGTATGTATTTAATTGGTCTGCCATTTCTTTGTTCCCCATTATAAATTCCCCTGATTCTGACTGCAAGGGACCTACACTTGACTTCACCAATCCTTTTCTTTTCACATATCTATAGAAGCTTTTACAGTCAATTTTTATGTTCCCCGCAAGCTTACTCTCATACTCTATTTTCCCCCTCTTAATTAATCCCTTTGTCCTCCTTTGCTGAATCCTAAACTGCTCCCAATCCTCAGGTTTGCTGCTTTTTCTGGCCAATTTATATGTCCTCTCCTTGGATCTTATGCAATCCCTAATTTTCCTTGTTAGCCATGGTTGAGTCACCTTTTTTGTTTTATTTTTATGCCAAACAGGGATGAACAAATTCTGTAGTTCATCCATGCGATCTTTAAATGTTTGCCATTGCCTATCCACCGTCAACCCTTTAAGTAACGTTCCCCAATCCATCCTAGCCAATTCACGCCTCATACCATCGTAGTTTCCTTTATTTAAATTCAGGACCCTAGTCTCTGAGTCAACGACTTCACTCTCCATCTTAATGAAGAATTCTATCATATTATGATCGCTCCTCCCCAAGGGGCCTCGCACAACAAGATTGCTAATTAATCCTTTCTCATTACATAATACCCAGTCTAAGATGGCCTGATCTCTAGTTGGTTCCTCGACATATTGGTCCAGGAAACCATCCCATAAACATACCAAGCAATTCCAGGTCAAGTACAACAAGGTTCGATGCAGAATAAAGCTTCTTCGATCATTCTCCAGCAATGCATCTGGGGCCAAAGAAAGGTTTTCCCCAGTGTGACCTTTTCCAATTTGCCCCACTGGCCATTCTGCAGGCATTTTGAGTGAGCTTGCTGTAAGAGGCAAAAGACTCAATAAAGGCAGATTTTCTTTTGTCGTACTGTTCAGGCTCACGAGCTTTCAGACAACGTATCTCTTCCACCTCAAAGACCATCTGTAGTTCTCAATGTGGAGGCCACGTAAATACTTGCCTCCTAAAGTTAATTGGTTACCGCCTGATCTTGCCTTCGACCACATCCTGTTCTACTGCACCACCATAAATGGGATTGCTTCCTTTGAAAATATAAATAAACACACTGTGAGGCATTTTTGTATTAATTATGTGTTTCATTCCCCTCCTTCCCCACTATCCGAGATTGGGGTGGGGTGGGTGTTGCATGGTCACATGTTAGGTTTGGTTGAAGAAGGCCCTTCAGCCCATTTTACAAGGTTGCAATGGTGTTTGGTCCATCTTAAATAGGAACAGGAGGAGGCCATTCAGCCCCTCGACCCTGGTCCGCCATTCAATGGGATCATGGCTGATCTGTGTCTCATCGCTTTGTCCTTGCAGAAAGATCTAAAGTTACCCTCATTAACAGTCAATTGTTACTTAAATACTTTCAGGATTTAGCTTTCCTGCCTTGCCTGGAGACAATTCGAGTGTTGATCCTTTGTGTGAAGAACTTCCTGAAACCAGCCAATATTTATGTTTTGCTTGTTTGACTTATTATCTCACATACTTCAATGATATCACTTCTCAGATACACCCTTTAAGGTTCAAATCTTTCCTCAAATTCACTCGTCTAACACTGTTACCACCTGTGGAACTTGCCCCAGCAAGAGTCAGCGGATGAGAAATTCGTTGCCGCCACGGCCCTTTTACAGGCGTAAAACGGAGGCTGAAGCAGCCAATGTGGCGGGAGGCGTTGGTGCATAAGTTCTGCGGCAGAAGTGCGCCGCCCGCCATTTTGGTAATGGCTCCTGTATAGGCGTCCAGGGGCTGCACCGGCTTGAGATCCAATTACCAAATGCGTTAGAGACTTACCGCAGCTCACACCGTGCAGTAGCCGAACCATACGGGGGAGAAATTCAGTATCGCCCCATTTGGGGCGCAATTATCGGCTGGGCGCAAAGATTAGCGCCTGGCGCTAATTATCGCCACCGACTGCAAACTTGACTTTTATCGCCCCTGGAGGTGATTGCAGCGCTAAATCAGGCGCTTCACACCTGTCTTAAGGTGCAAAGGCCGAGGAGCGAGGCGCTACCTCAGAGCGCTGGCGAAGCTCATGTAATGTCAGTCAGCAATGGAACACACACACAATGGCGCCGGCCAGTTCTTAAAGGGGATGGTTAATCTTGCTTTCCATCCACATCCTGCTCATTGCAGCCTTGAATCTCGGCCTGGAGAGACCTGCACATCAAATGTGCTGGAAAGAACAATGGAGAGTACCAGGCAAAGAGCTCAGAGTGCAGCCCCCACAGTCTCTGCTAAATCGATACAAGGAATGGCAAATCAAAATGAACCTGCAAAGTGCTGCTCAGTACCCAAAACTCCTTCACACAACGTTGAATCTCTCCAGAAGTCTCTCCCTCTCTCTCTCAGAATGCGTAGTTCAAAAATGGCACCAACAATAAAAGGCAGGAAGCGGTCACCTTTAAATAGCGCTCCCCCTTTCCCTTCATGACTGCAGAACGCTCCCCTCAACCTGTCATTGCTAGCGTCAGGCGGTAAGGCAGGGGGCGCCACTCAATATCCGCTCCGGGGCGATACCGGGGCGTTGCGCACTCAAGTGACGTCATGATCTGCCGGCGCAGGAGATCGTGGCGGTAGTGTTTAGCGCCACCGCAAAATGTCTAGTTAATTTCGCGCGCGGCGCAAACTTCGCCGCGCCTGGGCGCTAGATGCTTTGCGCCCCATTAGCGCCCTCTTAAGGCGCTAACGGGAGGCGCAACCAACTGAATTTTTCCCCCTAGTTGTTTTACTTGCCTTATGGTGAACCTGGGAAGGGCAGGAGGGATCTCCCTGGCTCCACATTAAACTTGTGGGCTGCTGCTGGCCTCCACTCACCCCCCTCCCAATGGACTCTCCCCATGAACCTTAGGGGGGAATTTTCCCAGCCCTGGGGAGGCGGGTATGGAAGCGGGACTGCCGGGAAAATGGCAGAAACTGGGAGCAGGTACCGACCCCATTCCCAACCTGCTTCCATGCCATCTTCCCGGGAGGCGGGTCCCCGACTCGCGCAGGGACCTGTCTCCTCGAGGTGGGAAGGGGATTAGAGCCAATTAACTGCCTGTTAACAGGTGGTTCACAGGCAGTTTTGAGGCTTTTCCCCATTTTACGCCTGCAAATGCGGGCTTTCCAATGGCTGCGAACCTCGCCAGGGTCAGCGAAGCGAGCAGTGGGTCTGCGGGGGGTGAGAGGGATCGAAAAGTCCACTGTAGAGGTGAGCGATGGGTGCAAGTGTGGAGAGGTAAGTATGAGAGGTGAGTGTAAAGTATTGGAAAAAGTTTCCTTACCTTTGCTTCTTCCTGCAGGCTTCAACCCTTGGGAATCCGGAGGTGCCTCATCTCAATGGCAGAGATGACAGAATGGCTGCTGCATTCTCAGATGCAGCAGCCATCTGCTTTCTGCTGAGAGAGGTTTTGGTGCGCCTTCTGTGCAAGGGCTCACCTTAGAACAGAGATTGTCAGTGTTTGACAGCTTCTTGAAGTTGTCAAATGCTGACAATTCATCTGTCAAAAAATTCTCGACAGATGTAACGTCATACGCTGATGTCCTCTGTCACCGGCTTTCCCTTAATTGGCTGGTAAGCCCGCAGGGCGGGCTTAACAAGCCCCCATTGACAAAATCCAAACCTTAGTGTCTGAACTTCTAGAAGAGATGGGTAAGTCGCACTTGTATACTTTAGCAGCATTATTTAAAATTGACAAGGTCGTAAGATTGTCAATCAGGGAGTGGAGCAGGTTGTTTGAATAATGCAGTCTCTTGTATGTGCCCATTTCTTCACAAATACCTATGCTTTAGTCTATTTTAGAAAAGTATAGCAGTTATCCAATTTGTTTGGAATGTAAAGTAGTTTAGATTGAAACTAGATTTCCTCTCGCTGGGTGATTCGCTTTGCCAGAAGATGGAATGGGCTTTATTATGAAATGAATGAATTTGATTCTGTGATAGTGTCAGCAGTGTGATGAGACAGCCATTGTCTGATTTCTTCACCTCACCTTTTCACTGTGGTACATCAGTTGAAATCACTTCCCCCTCTGAGGGTACGCTGCTACCTCATCGCTTTACAGAGAAATGTTTTCATTTTTTGTTCTTGTGATTTTTGGTTTGTTTTTCCTCTGACTCTTTCCATTCATCCTATTTGAGTAGAGGGAACATGAATAGATTGGGCTGGGGCAGCATGCACAGATCACCTCAAAACCTGAAGGGTTAGGGAAGAATTTTTGAAAGAGGAGGCCCAATAATTCTGTTTCCTTGAGGTTTGACCTCTGTTTCCATTCTTCTTCTTTGGCCATTGGTCGAGAGTAGGCTCATCCAATCCAAATCCTCAGCTTTGGTCTACTTCCCCCATAGTCCCTAAATAAGCCCAGACCTGCTAATTCCTAATGATGCAGATTTCATAGCATCAGCACCAGTGTCTTGTGAGGAAGTTTAATGCAGCCCAAGTTATTTCACACTAACTCTGTTGGCTTCGCAAAGTATCCAAAATATGTCATGACCACAGCAACATTTCTGCCCTTTGAAGATGTTTAAATGTATGCTTTCCTCTGGGGAAAATGCAGCATGTGACTCAAACCGATCTCAACTTCTTCAGTTCAATCCATAGTTTGTGTTGCGGTAACCGAGCTTAGCTGGTAATGGGATCCTTGGGTTAGGGATAATAAAAACAATTGACCTTCTCTTTCCTGATCACTATCCCATGAGCCCTGCTGGAAAGTGTGTGGATGTTGGTTGATGATGTGTTCATACTCAGTTGGGATGCCCCCTCCATGGTGCAATAAACTGCTGGCACTCGCTATCTAGGCTGACACAATGAATGGCCATTTGGGCAAGGTGCTGGAGGCTGGTGCCAGTGGGACTGTACACCAATGAGATTCAACACCTTCACGAGAGGGGAGGGGAGAAAATTACAGGTGTGAATGAGCAAGTAAACTGGAACTGGCCAGATGGAATACCCTGGTCTTTTCTGACCTGGATGTCATGCCAGCTTGTTGTCCATGGTTACTGAAGCCAGTGGTCCCCACCAGTTCCTTACTCTGACTATTCCTGGGGCAACATGTGTAAGAGGAAACAATTGACACATCAGCTGAGCCCATTTGAAGCAACAAAATAAGTGGGAGGAAACATCTTTTGATTTTTCAGAACACATTGAAAGTTTTAATTAAGAAATAACTTTGTTTCTTGAGTGAATCACAGTAGAAATGTTTAAATGAATCAGTTGCATCTCTTGTCCTATGGAACGTGGACCACTTTCCATACCTCGGGAGCCTACTGTCAACAAGGGCAGACGTCGATGATGAAGTCCAACACCACCTTCAGTGTGCCAGTGCAGCCTTCGGTCGCCTGAGGAAGAGAGTGTTTGAAGACCAGTACCTCAAACCCACCACCAAGCTCATGGTCTACAGAGCAGCACTGATACCCGCCCTGCTGTATGCCTCAGAGACATGGACCATGTACAGCAGGCACCTCAAAGCACTGGAGAGGTACCACCAACGCTGCCTCTGCAAGATCCTGCAAATCCATTGGCAGGATAGGCGCACCAACGTCAGTGTTCTCGCTCAGGCCAACATCCCCAGCATCGAAGCTTTGACCACGCTCGATCAGCTCCGATGGATGGGTCACATCATCCACGTGCCCGATACGAGGCTCCCAAAACAAGCACTCTACTCGGAGCTCCGACACGGCAAGAGAGCCCCATGTGGGCAGAGGAAATGCTTCAAGGACACCCTCAAAGCCTCCTTGAAAAAGTGCAACATCCCCACCGACACCTGGGAATCCCTGGCCCAAGACTGCACAAAATGGAGGAGAAGCATCCGGGAAGGCGCCGAACACCTCGAGTCTCTTCACCAGGAGCAAGCGGAAACCAAGCGCAAACAGTGGAAGGAGCGCATGTCAACCCAAGCACCCCACCCACCCGCCCCTTCAACCACCATCTGCCCCACCTGTGACAGAGACTGTAGGTCCCGCATTGGACTCATCAATCACCTGAGAACTCATTTTTAATGTGGAAGCAAGTCATCCTTGGTTCCGAGGGACTGCCTAAGAAGAAGAAGAAGGTATCTTTAATTACTACTGTCCAGCCTCTGGCCTTCCATTCACCATGACATTTCTGCAGCTACCAATCTGCTCAACCACACCCTCGCCACTACCTTTGATGCCCTAGTCCCTATTAAAACCATTACTCTCTCTCACCCTGGCTGTTCCCCCTGATACGGCCCACATCTTCGCTCCCTCAAGTCCAAGGGACACAGACATGAACGGATATGGCAGACAACTGGTTTAGCCATTCACCGCCAGATCTGGCTGGACCACATAAAGCATTATTGGGTCCTAATTTTGTCTGCAAAACTGCTCACTATTCCAGGATCATTCTGGAATGCAAAGATAGCCCCCAGCTATTATTTTCTACTGCTAACCATCTTCTTAAACCCCTCTCCCCTGTCTCCGCCACACTCACCTCCAACAAGAAGTGTGAGGAGCTCATGGACTTCTTTGTCTCTAAGATTGAGACCATCTGTTCAGCTGCCTCTGTCACTTTCCTTCCTTCCCCTAGCCCACCGGGCCAAACTTCCTCTAATGTTCACCTCTGCCCTAGCCCTGAACTCGCATCTTTCTCCACTTTCTCTCCGATCTTCCCTCTTGACCTCTCCATGCTCATCTTGTCCATGAGACCCACTTCCTGCTCCCTCAACCCTATTCCCACTAAACTGCTGACCACCCAACTTCTTTTTCTGGCTCCCATGTTAACTGACATTGTTAATGGTTCTCTCTCCTCAGGTACTATCCCCCTCTCCTTCAAATCTGCCATCATCACCCCCTCCTCAAAAAAACAACCCTTGACCCCTCCGTCCTTGCAAACTACCGCCCCATCTCCAATCTCCCTTTCCTTTCAAGTCTTTGAACGTGTTGTCAACTCCCAAATCCGTGCCCATCTTTCCCGGAACTCCATGTTTGAATCCCTCCAATCAGGTTTCTGCCCTCGCCACAGTACCGAAACGGCTCTCATCAACGTCACAAATGACATCCTTTGTGACTGTGACAAAGGTAAACTATCCCTTCTCGATCTGTCTGCAGCCTTTGAAATGGTTGACCACTCCATCCTTCTCCAATGCCTCTCCACCGTCCTCCAGCTGGGTGGGACTGCACTCGCCTGGTTCCATTCTTATCTATCTAATTGTAGCCAGAGAATCACCTGCAACGGCTTCTCTTTCCGCTCCCACATCGTTACCTCTGGTGTCCCGCAAGGATCTATCCTTGGCCCCTCCTACTTCTCATCTACATGTTGCCCCTTGGCGACATCATCCGAAAACACGGCGTCAGTTTCCACATGTACGCTGATGACACCCAGCTCTACCTCACTACTTCTTCTCTCGACCCCTCCACGGTCTCTAAATTGTCAGACTGCTTGTCTGACATCCAGTATTGGATGAGCAGAAATTTTCTCCAATTAAATATTGGGAAGACCGAAGCCATTGTTTTCGGTCCCCGCCACAAACTCCGTTCCCTAGCCACTGACTCCATCCCTCTCCCTAACATCTGTCTGAGGCTGAACGACACTGTTCACAAATTTGACCCTGAAATGAGCTTCTGACCACATATCCGCAGCATAACTAAGACCGCCTATTTCCACCTCCGTAACATCGCCCGTCTCCGCCCCTGCCTCAGCTCATCCGCTGCTGAAACCCTCATCCATGCCTTTCTTACCTCTAGACTTGACTATTCGAACACACTCCTGGCTGGCCTCCCGCATTCTACCCGGCGTAAACTTGAGGTCATCCAAAACTCAGCTGCCCATGTCCTAACTTGCACCAAGTCCCATTCACCCATCACCCCTGTGCTCACTGACCTACATTGGCTCCCGGTTAAGCAACGCCTCGATTTCAAAATTCTCATCCTTGTTTTCAAATCCCTCCATGGCCTCGCCCCTCCCTATCTCTGTAATCTCCTTCAGCCCCACAACCCCCTGAGATATCTACGCTCCTCAAATTCTGCCCTCTTGAGCATTCCTGATTATAATCGCTCCACCATTGGCGGCCGCGCCTTCTGTTGCCTGGGCCCTAAGCTCTGGAATTCTCTGCCTAAACCTCTCCGCCTCTCTACCTCTCTCTCCTCCTTTAAGATGCTCCTTAAAACCTACCTCTTTGACCAAGCTTTTGGTCACCTGCCCTAATTTATCCTTATGTGGCTCGGTGTCAATTTCTTGTCTTATAACACTCCTGTGCAGCGCCTTGGGACGTTTTACTATGTTAAAGGCGCTATTTAAATAGTTGTTATTGTTGTATTATTTTCTACACATCACTCCATTACTGCAGCAATTTAATCCTTTATTCATTTTAGTTCCTCCATCTGGAAATATGCTTTCCACGTAACACTTTGTCTCTATTTTATGGGACACTGATTAATATCTCAGTTTGATGTGTCCTGAACAATCAGTCACGCTGCGCTGAGTCACCGGGGAGGGAGACATGTGTCATCTTTCTGTTCTGTGACGTGCAAACATCACAGTGACATTTTGATGATGCAATGAATCTTTTTCCTTTTTATAAACTTTAATATTCTTTATGGATTCCTACCGCCCACCCACTCACTCCTCCACCCTCGACTTTCTCCTCTCCTGAAGATTCACACGGGGTTACTGCCCTCTGGTACCTTGAGCACAATTGGCAATGCTTCATCCATGAGTCCAGCCATTAAGATTCAGCAGGTTATCTGTGGAGGTCTCGCAACAAAGCTTGGTCAAGGATTCACCTGATGTGCGGAAACACACACAATCTCACCCATTCACTCGCTCACTCAATCACAGTAACTCCATTGAAAGGAGTGGGATCAGTTGTCCAAATGGCCTCTTTCTCATTCCACAATCTCTCCAAAGCCAAAGGCAATGGTTTCTTGATCCTTTTAAGGCAAGCCAAACTGTCGCCAGCCACCTCTCATCTGAGCAATATTGCACTGCGAGTGTGCGATGAGTTCTGAAGCAGAACAGAGATTGGATTCGTACTGGAACTCGCCACAAAATGAATGCGAGTCTCTGAAGTAGCTTGGGGAGAAGGGAAGAGCGAGGGGGACAGAAAGCAAGAAAAAAGGTTTTCACATCAGCGTTAAAAGAATGTTAATTTTAGAATAGATTATTTCTTTGTGATTTGAAGTGACAGGTAAGATAATTCCTGAACTGCTTTGCAGGATAATGAGTTATGTTTGGGGGTTTATAATGCAGTCAGGGTTTTGGTAGGACTGCCGTGTGCTCCAGGGTATATTCGAAGCATTTGTTAAACAAACAAGGGAAAATATTGCTCTATTCAGAATCGCCTTTAACCATTTTAAATCTTTTTTGGTCCCAATTTTGTGCTCAAGATATTATTTATGAAAGGACAGAGATTTTCAATCATCATTCATGTGAAGGATTTTATTCTAATGGTTACCTCAGGGCTGAGTGCTCCGTGTCGCAGTGCTTGTTGTACCAACTATATGGGGTTGACCTTACTTAACTTGGTAAGGGATGTGATTTATGCTCTAGTGATGGTAGGTAAGTCAAGACTGAGATATTCCAATTTGTCCTAGTTTGTAAATGCTCTCAGTGCAGAATTAAACCAGGCCCCAGGTTAGCGGACCTTAGCTGTATTGCTGGTTACAGCGCTATAATTCAGCTTTAGCATCCTTGCACTAAGGGGGAGGATTAAAAGAAAAGTAAGGCAGTGTTCCTGATCTGATTGCAATGACCCCTACCCCTACTAGAGAGTGCTCCTGACTGGATGTCAGGATTGGGTTATTCTGTGATGCCCCTGATGTGGAATAGCCTACTGACTGGGCTCAGGGCCTCAGGCATGAAGATTGGCCACTTAAGTGAGGTACCTGAGTGAGTCCAGCACTCAGAACTGTAGCCCAGCTTAACTCTGCGTGGTCAGGGAGGAGAATGGTGGCTGGAGGTGATTCGCTACCCGAGGATCGGATGGGGAGAAGAAGGTGTTACTTACTTAGTCCAGAGAGCTTCAGTGCAGGTGGGCAGAGCTTAGTGACCCCTAGTGGGCGGAGGGGCACTGCTGGCATCTAACCCGTACAAAACATATTAATGTTTACCCAACAAAGACCACCCTACCTGTTAGGGCACTGGCTTAACATCCACCGTGGGCAAACTCTTAGGGCTGGATTTTGAATGACCCATGGAGTCGGGTTTGGAGGCGTGTGGGGGGTTAAATTTGCGTGGTCGGGGTTTCCGACCCCATCCCGACTCCATCCCGCCTCCACGCAATTTTGACAGAATCAGTCGCGGGGTTCCCAACTCCGTCCCGCCTCCAAGAGGCAGGAGAGGCCATTAAAGCCCTTAACAAGCTCTAAATTGGCTCTGTAATGCCATTTTGAAACGCTGTAGCTAGTTTAACCCTCTTCTGACGTGAAGTACGCCTGGTGTGAAACACTCCAGTGAAACCTGGCGGGAGCACAAGTGGATAGCTGACTATCAGCTGCAGGTCCACTATTACAACGGAGATGTGATGAAGGTAGTAGTATTAGGTCTGAACGTCGCCTCTGATGCTGCTGCATTGAATGTCTTCAGAGACTGTCTGGGAGGACTTGCTTAGCAAAAAATTCTCTCTCATTCTCTCTCTCCGCCCCCCCCCAGGTCCACTCACATCAAAAGCTACGCAGGTCCTCTCTCACCAACAGTCTCTGAGACTAGGCAGTCCAGAGGCGACTTTCAGACTGAAAACACTAATTAGTTCATGGGTTCCCACATGCTCCAACTCAATTGCCCAATTAAGTGAAAATTGCATCAGGCATCCACATTAATCTGGAGTCGGGGGGGAAACACGAAATGCGGATTACACGACCCCAACCCGACCCCAAGACAAAATCCAGCCCTTAGAATCCATAATTTAAGATCAATTTAGTGACCATTTCGAGCTGCAATGGATAATCAAGGGAGTTGTTAAAGACAAGCTATGTTTGACAAATGTAATAGATATTTTTGAAGAAGTGATTAGATAAAGTTAGTGCAGTAGATGTCGTGCATGTGGATTTTTAGAAGTGGGTTGATGGACAGAAGCAAATGGGTAGGGTTAATGTGCATTGCTCAAATTGGAGAAGTGTTGGAAGCAATGTACCCCGGGGGACAGTGCCAGGCTCGCTCTTCCTCTCAATATGGAGCTGGTTTGGACTTGTGCACAATATTGAATTTTGCTGACAACACCAAAGTAGGGTGTTTATCAAACAGTGAGGACTTCAGGAGAAACCAGACAAGCTAGTAAAACGAACAAATGGGCCGTAATTGTACTTTACTACATAATGGAGTAAGGTAACGCAATTCTGGGAGGCAAAACAAAGAATAAACTCAATTGAAAGGTGGTGATTGGTGTGAAAGAGCAGAGAGAGACCTAGGGTAAAAATATATCATTCTCCACATGTGTGAATGCTGGTAAATAAAGTCATAAAAATTCCAACAACATTTTGGGTTTTATAAATGGACCAAAGAATACAAGAGCAGAGGGCTGATGCTCATTTTGTGAAAGGCAATGGTTAGGCCGCAGTGACTGTATCGAGCACAGGTTTGGGCTCCCCATTACAGAAAGGGAATGAAAGCTGTAGAGAGCGGACAGTGTCGATTCCTCAGAATGATGCCAGGGATGGGGAACTATAGCTTAGATACTGGGATTAATTCCACTGGAGCAGATGAGATTTAAATAGAGGTTTTTAAAATTATGAAGGGCTTGTCTGGGTGAATAGGAAAGAATATTTCCTCTGGTTGGGGATTCAGTGACGAGGGATCATCATTTTATAATTTATAATGGTGTCTTGAAGTGCTGTGAGCCTGACAGATTCAGATTCCTAAAATTACCCGACGACGGTCGACAGTTCCAAAATTTCATCAGGGGTGTTGTTTTCGAACCACTTTGACCCCACCAGGACCCCGATTATTCCCCTCCAAGGAAACTTGGACCCACAGCGCAAAAGTATAAAATCAGTTCACCTGCCGGAGGATGTGGTTTGGGGAAATGGAAGTAACGCACTGGCCTAGGAAAGAAGAGGCTCTGAGGTTCTTTTTGGGATCATGGGTGAGAGCTTTACTCCATTTTTCTACCTGACTGGGGGTGTTGGATCCTAACACGAGCTACTCAAAGTGGGGAAAGTGCGCCATCACCTATCCTTCACCTCGATTCACACTAAATCCACCCCACCACAAAAACGATTGAAATAGTCTTTAGGTGAGAGGACAATATTCCTCCTCCAAGGATCAAGGTTGTTAGTTGTGAATACCACATTTAATTTTGGTTGTATATCCCTTTAATAAGTCAATAGTTACGGGTACACCCTCAGGGATCTAATTAATCTTAATTAGGAGTATTTTTGTTCTGAAATGGCAAAGACGTCATTTCACAATCTGTTAAGTGCAATCGGCGCTCATCAGTTAACGATTTTACTGACAAGGTAGGCGCAACAGACAGATTGGATAATGGTCTCCTCTGGATCATCACCTGGGTGGCAACAGCCCAAGGTTAAATGAAATTGGATCAATTTCTCTGCACTTTATTGAAGGCAGGAGTCTCCAGCACATAGATCCTTCTGTGCCATCGCCAGCCCACACTCTGATAGGCCCAGCTACCGAGAGTGCGGGAATTCCATCGGATATACGGCACAGAAACAGGCCATTCGGCCCAAATGCTCCACACGAGCCTCCTCCCGTCTTTCCTCATTTAACTCTATCAGCATAACCCTCTATTCCCTTCTCCCTCATATGCTTGTCTAGCCTCCCCTTAAATGCATCGATACTATTCGCTTCAACCACTCCCTGTAGTAGCGAGTGCCACATTCTCACCACTCTCTGGGTAAAGAAGTTTCTTCTGAATTCCCTATTTGATTTCTTGGTGACTATCTTATATTGATGGCCTCTAGTTATGCTCATCCCCACAAGTGGAAACATTCTCTCTGTATCCACTCTATCAAAACCTTTCATAATTTTAAAGACCTCTATTAGATCACCCCTCAGTCTTCCTTTTTCAAGAGAAAAGAGACCCAGCCTGTTCATCCTTTCCTGATATGCATACCCTCGCATTTCTGGTATCATCCTTGTAAATCTTTCCTGCACCCTCTCCAGTGCCTCTATCCTTTTTATAATATGGCGACCAGAACAGTACGCAGTACTCTAAGTGTGGTCTAACCAAGGTTCGATTCAGGTTTAGCATAACTTCCCTACTTTTCAATTCTATCCCTCTAGAAATAAACCCTAGTGCTTGGTTTTCTTTTTTTATGGCCTTGCTAACCTGTGTCACAACTTTTAGTGATTTGTGTATTTGTACCCCAAGATCCCTTTGTTCCTCTACCCCACCTAGACTTGCACCCTCCAAGTAATAAGTGACCTCCCTATTCTACCTCACTTTACCTGACGAAGGAGCAGCGCTCCGAAAGCTCGTAATTTCAAATAAAACTGTTGGACTATAACCTGGTGTTGTGCGACTTCTCATTTTTGTCCACCCCAGTCCAACACCGGCATCTCCGCATCATGGCCAAAATGTAAACAGCAGTGGTCCCAGCACTGATCCTTGTAGAACACCACTACCCACCTTCTGCCACTCTGAATAGCTACCCTTTACCCCTACTCTCAGCTTTCTGTCCTAAAGCCAGCCAGCAATCCATTCTGCTGCTTGTCCCCTAACTCCGCATTCTCTGACCTTGTTCATCAGTCTATTATGGGGTACCTTATTGAAGGCCTTTTGAAAATCCAGATAAATTACATCTACTGCATTACCATTGTCTACTCTATCTGTTACCTCTTCAAAAAATTCAATAAGGTTGATCAAGCAAGACTTTCCCTTTTGAAATCCATGTTGACTATTCATTATATTTTTGGTTTCTAGATGTTCTTCTATTTTCTCCTTTAGTAGGGATTCCATTATTTTACCCACCACCGATGTTAAGCTGACTGGTCTATTATTCCCTGGACATGTTCTATCCCCCTTCTTAAATATCGGTATTACGTTAGCTATCCGCTACTCCTCTGGCACTACACCTTTTTCGAACAAATTATTAAATATTGGTATTGTCAACGGGTGCACGAGGGAATGGGGTCAATTTCCACCATGGATTCCCTCCAATTTTATCCATCCTCTCCTGAAGGAGTGCCCACTGCAAAAAGCAAAGTGGATGAACCCAATGTGGAGGCATAAAGTGGGCATGTGATGGAAATGGCGCCACACCTGACTCATGTTTGCTGGCTGGCAAAGCGCTCCTGTATGAGGTGGGCGCGAGAACGATTTCCCAGTTTGTTATTTAAGGGTCACCTCCTCTGAGGGGCAGTAGTGCCGCATGCCTGGCAGGAGGTGACTGATAACAAGTGGAGGGAGGAAGATGCCTTTACCTGTCGCTGGCTGTGCTGTCTCCATTGTGTAGGTTGGCTCCAGATGTCCTTGTAGTTGAAGGGTCAGACCTGCAGCTGCCTCTGTGCTGACCCTGTACCTGCAGAGCCAATTCCTCATGGTCAGTGCCAAGCAGGTGTGCCAAGGTTTGCACCTCGGTCATGGCATAATGGAGAATCTGGGAAGATTGTCTCCAGTGCCAGTTAAACTGCTTGACAAACCTTTTTTCACCAGGTACCACTGCAACTCTGAAATACTGTGAGTGGGATACTTCAAACCTCACTATTACCTCTGACTTAGAAGGTTGTGGGTTCAAGCCACACTCCAGAGCACATAATCTAAGCTGGCACTTCAGTACTGAGGGGGGCGCTGAACTCTGAGGTGCTGAATGTCTTTCAGATGAGAGGCTAAGATGCTAAGACCGAGGCCCTGTCTTCCCTCTTGGGTGGATGTAAAAGATCCCATGGCACTATTTGAAGAGCAGGAGAGCTCTCCCCAGTGGCCTGGTCAACATTTATCCCTTAACCAACATCACTAAAACAAATTATCTGATAATTTAGCACACTGCTGCTTGGGGGAGCTTTCTGTGTGCAAATTGGCTGCTGCATTTCCTACATCACACTTCAAAAGTACTTCAGGGGCTGTGAAGTGCTTTGGGACGTACTAAGGACATTACCTGTAGAAAGTTATTTCCTTAATTTTAACTGAGTTGCTCAACACCAGGGACTTTATTTTGATGCCTTGTCACTCTTTGAGTGTCTGTTAAAGATTGTTTGGTAAGAATTCCTTTTCACACCCTCTCTTATGTCAGCTGTTCCTCTTCTGCTGAATTCCTGTAAAAGCTTCGACTTACAGTTGGCTTTTCAGTGAATTAGCTGAAAATATTTGGTTGGTTTGAGTTCCACGGAAATATTAGGAGAAAGTGAAAAGCCTCCCAACATTTTTTAAATAATAGATGAAATTTCTTCAGCAAAATGCCAACGAAAATTAATAATAGAAGCCTGTGCTTAAAAATATACTGCAATTTTTAAAAATAAATGCTTCAAACACCTTGGGCCCTTTAAAAGCTATATCTCTCATAGAGCTTTGCAAAGGTTCATTTTAGATGGGCCAAGGAGGCACCTAACAGCCTCATCCAGAAAATTGCACTAAGCTGTGTTTCGTACATTCTGATATTTAAATGAAATGACTGGAATATCGCACTTGTCGAGAAATGATGACAATCTGGCTGCATATTTCTTAGCCAGATTTTCAGTGCCCCAACAACCAGTTCTGCTCATTCGTTACAGGCCTCGGGGGAAACTGTCAATCCACCTCCTGGTACCTCCAGCTGAGGATCAGGGTAAGATTAATGCGCCATTGAAATCGAGGGCAGCCGCGGGAAGGAGGAGAAAGAAAAAGGAAATTCCTGCATTTATATACCGTCTTATCATGTTGTTGAAACATCTTGATGTGCATCACACAATTAATTACCTTTGGTGTGCTGTACCCGTAGTTATCTAGGCAAACATGGCAGCTATTCTACAGAGCAAGATCCCATAAACAGCAATGAGATGACTAACTAACCAATCTGTTCTTTTTTGTTGGTGGTTAAGGAGGAATGTTGTCCCAGATACTAGGAGAACTTCCCTGCTCTACTTCTAATTGTGGCATGGTCTCTTTAACATGCACCTGAGAGGGCAGACGGGCCTCGGTTTAACATCTCATCTGACAGCAGCACAAAGGTAATAATCTCTGGCTTACTACCTGAGCCACGAGCGAATTTGCATAGGGTAAATAAGATCAGAGAAATGAACGAGTGGCTCAAAGACTGGTGTGGGAGAAATGGGTTTCAATTTGTGGGGCACTGGCACCAATACTGGGATAAGAGGGAGCTGTTCCATTTGGACAGGCTTCACTTGAACCATGCTGGGGCTAGAGTCCTGGCGAATCGAATAACTAGGGCTGTAGAGAGGGCTTTAAACTAAATAATGGGGGGGAGGATCCAGGTGAGCGGGAATTTAAAAAGTCAATGAGAAATGAGAAAGCAATAGAGCAGGATAGAGATGGGGGAAATAATAACCAGAGTGCGACAGGAAGGGACAGAATGTTTAAAAATAAGAGTGCAACAGAAAATGGGGCCAAAACAAGGAGAAATGGTAAAAAGACAAAGTTAAAAGCTCTATATCTGAATGCACGCAGCATTCGTAACAAGATAGATGAGTTGACGGCCCAAATAGATATAAATGAGTATGATCTGATCGCCATTACAGAGACCTGGTTGCAAGGTGACCAGGCTGGGAACTGAATATTCCAGGGTATTTGACAATTCAGAAGGATAGACAGAAAGGAAAGGGAGGTGGGGTGGCTTTGTTGGTAAAGGATGGGATCAGTGCAGTGGTGAGAAGTGATATTGGCTCAGAAGATCAAGATGTAGAATTGGTTTGGGTGGAGATAAAAAATAATGAAGGGAAAAAGTCTCTGGTGGGCGTAGTCTACAGACCCCCGAACAGTAGGAATACGGTTGGACAGAGTATAAATCAACAAATAATGGAGGCCTGTAAAAAAAGGTACGGTAATAATCATAGGTGATTTTAATCTCCATATTGATTGGACAAATCAAATTGGCCATGGTAGCCTTGAGGAGGAGCTCATAGAGTGCATCCGGGATGGTTTCCCAGAACAGTATGTAATGGAATCAACCAGGGAGCAGGCTATCTTGGATCTGGTACTGTGTAATGAGACAGAATTAATAAATGATCTCATAATAAAGGATCCTCTCGGAAAGAGTGATCATAGCATGGTTGAATTTCAAATTCAGTTGGAGGGTGAGAAAGTTGGATCTCAAACCAGTGTCCTGATCTTAAACAAAGGCAATTACAGTGGCATGAGGCCAGAACTGGCTAAAGTGGACTGGAAAAATAAATTAAAGGGTAAGACAGTTGAAAAGCAGTGGCGGACATTTAAGGAGATATTTCATAACTCTCAACGAAAATATATTCCAGTGAGAAAGAAAGATTTTCAGAGAAGGGAGCACCATCCGTGGCTAACTAAGGAAGTAAAGGATGGTATCAAATTGAAAACAAAGGCATACAATGTTGCCAAGATTGGTGGGAGACCAGAGGATTGGGAAATTTTTTAAAACCAGCAAAGGATGACTAAAAAAATAATAAAGAGAGAGAAGATCAATTATGAGAGTAAACAGGCAAGAAACATTAAAACAGATAGTAAGAGCTTCTACAGGTATATAAAAAGGAAGAGGGTAGCTAAAGTAAATGTTGGTCCCTTAGAAGATGAGACTGGGGAATTAATAATGGGGAACGGGGAAATGGCAGAGACTCTGAACAAATATTTTGTATCTGTCTTCACGGTAGAAGACACTAACAACATCCAATAATGGATAATCAAGGGGCCACAGGGAGGGGGGAACTAAAGACAATCACTATCACTAAGGAAATAGTACTTGGTAAAATAATGGGACTAAAAGATGACATGTCCCCTGGACCAGATGGCCTGCATCCCAGGGTCTTAAAAGAAGTGGCTGCAGAGATAGTGGATGCATTGGTTGCAAGTGTTATCAAGCGGCACTTACTCACCAATAACCTGTTCACTGATGCCCAGTTTGGGTTCCGCCAAGACCACTCAGCTCCCGACCTCATTACAGCCTTGGTCCAAACATGGACAAAGGAGCTGAATTCCAGAGGTGAGGTGAGAGTGACTGCCCTTGATATCAAGGCAGCATTTGAACGAGTCTGGCATCAAGGAGCCCCAGTAAAATTGAAGTCAATGGGAATCAGGGGGAAAACGCTCCACTGGCTGGAGTCATACCTAGCACAAAGGAAGATGGTTGTGGTGGTTGAAGGTCAATCATCACAACCCCAGGACATCACTGCAGGAGTTCCTCAGGGCAGTGTCCTAGGCCCAACCATCTTCAGCTTCATTAATGACCTTCCCTCCAACATAAGGTCAGAAATGGGGATGTTCGCTGATGACTGCACAGTGTTCAGTGCCATTCACAACTCCACAGATAATGAAGCAGTCCATGCCCACATGCAACAAGACCTGGACGACGTTCAGGCTTGGGCTGATAAGTGGCAGGTAACATTCGCGCCACACAAGTGCCAGGCAATGACTATCTCCAACAAGCGAGAATCTAACCACCTCCCCTTGACATTCAATGGCATTACCATCGCCGAATCCCCCACTATCAACATCCTGGGAGTCACCATTAACCAGAAACTTAACTGGACCAGCCACATAAATACTGTGGCAACAAGAGCAGGTCAGAAGCTGGGTATTCTGCGGCGAGTGTCTCACCTCCTGACTCCCCAAAGCCTTTCCACCATCTACAAGGCACAAGTAAGGAGTGTGATGGAACACTCTCCACTTGCCTGGATGAGTGCAGCTCCAACAACACTCAAGAAGCTCGACACCCTCCAGGACAAAGCAGCCCGCTTGATTGGCACCCCATTCACCACCTTAAACATTCACTCCCTCCACCACTGGCGTACCATGGCTGCAGTGTGTACCATCTACAAGATGCACTGCAGCAACTCGCCAAGTCTTCTTCGGCAGCACCTCCCAAACCCGCGAGCTCTTCCACCTAGAAGGACAAGGGCAGCAGGCTCATGGGAACACCACCACCTCCAAGTTCCCCTCCAAGTCACACACCATCCTGACTTAGAAGTATATCGCCGATCCTTCATCGTCGCTGGGTCAAAATCCTGGAACTCCCTACCTAACAGCACTGTGGGCGTACCATCACCACATGGACTGCAGCAGTTCAAGAAGGCGGCTCACCACCACCTTCTCAAGGGCAACTAGGGTTGAGCAATAAATGCTGGCATTGCCAGCGACACCCACATCCCATAAATGAATATAAAAAAAAAAATTCTCTGGACTCTGGAGAGGTCCCAGCGGATTGGAAAACCGCAAACGTAACACCCCTATTTAAGAAAGGAGGGAGACAGAAAGCAGGAAACTATAGACCAGTTAGCCTAACATCTGTCGTTGGGAAAATGCTGGAGACCTTTATTAAGGAAGCAGTAGCAGGACATTTGGAAAATCAGAATGCAGTCAAGCAGAGTCAGCATGGTTTTATGAAAGGGAAATCATGTTTAATAAACTTGCTGGAGTTCTTTGAGGAGGTAATGAGCAGGGTGGACAAAGGTGAACCAGTAGATGTGGTGTATTTGGATTTCCAGAAGGCATTCGATAAGGTGCCACATAAAAGGTTACTGCATAAGATAAGAGCTCATGGAATTGGGGGTAATATATTAGCATGGATAGAGAATTGGCTAACTAACAGAAAGCAGCGAGTCGGGATAAATGGGTCATTTTCTGGTTGGCAAACGGTAACTAGTGGGGTGCCACAGGGATCGGTGCTGGGGCCTCAATGACTTGGGTGAAGGGACCGAGTGTAATGTAGCCAAGTTTGCAGATGATACAAACATGGGTGGGAAAGCAAGTTGTGCAGAGGACTCAAAGAACCTGGAAAGGGATATAGACAGGCTAAGTGAGTGGGCAGACATTTGGCAGATGGAGTATAATGTGGGAAAGTGCGAGGTTATACACTTTGGCAGGAAAAATAAAAAAGCAAATTATTATTTAAAGGGAGAGAGATTACAAAATGCTACAATTCAGAGGGACCTGGGGGTCCTTGTTCATGAAACACAAAAAGTTAGCATGCAGGTACCACAAGTAATCAAAAAGGCAAATGGAATGTTGGCCTTTATTTCAAAGGAGTTGGAGTATAAAAGCAGGGAAGTCCTGCTACAACTGTACAGGGTATTGGTGAGACCACACCTTGAGTACTGCGTACAGTTTTGGTCTCCTTATTTAATGAAGGATATACTTGCATTGGAGGCAGTTCAGAGACGATTCACTAGGTTAATTCCAGAGTTGAGGGGATTGACTTATGAGGAAAGGTTGAGCAGGCTGGGCCTATACTCATTGGAATTTAGAAGAATGAGAGGTGATCTTATTGAAACATATAAGATACTGAGGGGGAACGACAAGGTAGATGCAGAGAGGATGTTTCCCCTCATGGGGAAATCTAGAACGCGGGGGCACAGTTTTAGAATAAAGGGTCGCCCTTTTAGAACTGAGATGAGGAGGAATTTCTTCTCTGAGGGTCGTAAATCTGTGGAATTCTCTGCCCCAGAGAGCTATGGAGGCTGGGTTATTAAATACATTTAAGGTGGAGAGAGTCAGAGTTTTGCAAGATAAGGGAGTGAAGGGTTATGGGGAGCGGGCAGGGAAGTGGCTTTGAGCCCAAGATCAGCCATGATCTTATTGAATGGCGGAGCAGGCTCGAGGGGCCAAGTGGCCTATTCCTGCTCCTATTTCTTATGTTCTTATCCGATGGCACAGCACTCCCTCAGTACAGCCCCTCCGACAGTGCAGCGCTCCCTCAGTACTGCCCCTCCGACAGTGCGGCGCTCCCTCAGTACTGCCCCTCCGACAGTGCGGCGCTCCCTCAGTACTGACCCTCCGACAGTGCGGCGCTCCCTCAGTACCGCCCCTCCGACAGTGCAGCACTCCCTCAGTACCGCCCCTCCGACAGTGCAGCACTCCCTCAGTACTGCCCCTCCGACAGTGCGGCGCTCCCTCAGTACTGCCCCTCCGACAGTGCGGCGCTCCCTCAGTACTGCCCCTCCAACAGTGCAGCTCTCCCTCAGTACTGCCCCTCCGACAGCAGCGCTCCCTCAGTACTGCCCCTCCAACAGTGCAGCTCTCCCTCAGTACTGCCCCTCCGACAGTGCAGCTCTCCCTCAGTACTGCCCCTCCGACAGCAGCGCTCCCTCAGTACTGCCCCTCCGACAGTGCGGCGCTCCCTCAGTACTGACCCTCCGACGAAGCGACGCTCCCTCAGTACTGCCCCTCTGACATTGTGGCGCTCCCTCAGTACTGCACTGGAGTGTTAATGATTAAAAAGCACGTGGCAGAGGACAGAGTGAGTCATAAAAATGAGAATGATACAAATATATAGCGAGAGAACAGAGAAGGAGGAAAGAGAAAGATTGAATGAACGGCATTTCTCGCTTTCATCACTGCAGCAGTTAACTGTCGGACTTTATTCAGTCAGCAGCGCATTTTACTCTTATTAGGAAAAAAACTAGCGTAAGCGGTAATCTAGAAAACTGTATGCTTCTGATAAAACCTCATCGCCACAGGTCTGTCTACTGCAGGTAGTGGCTCCAGCTCTATCCAAACAGTGCTGTTGTTCTAGGAGCTGTGAGGCAGTGATTTCTCATATGTAGTTATTAAGAGACAATTGAATTGTTAAGCCAGCTATCCATTTCTTACTCTTATTTTTAAAATATGAGCTGTTTCTTTTTTGCCCAGGATATTTAGTTAATTACACAGATTTTCCAGTTTTGGTGATTTTTTTTTTTGTGCGCATTGAGGTGAAGGATGTTGGTCTATAAAATGTAGCACTTTCCAATTTTAGACACCCTAGGGCAGAATTGGCCAGGTTCCACTGCTGATGCAGAGCCTCATTAAACACAAGCACTGAGCTCAGAACCAGCACTGCAATGCTGTCGTCCTACTTGTCATCCCAGTTCAGCCACCAGCAGCAAGAGCTCGCAATACTTGACGGCCACTGTCAGCATCAAGCACTTTGAGTCAAACACAACTCGGGTTAGCCGCAGGGAAACCTCCCTCCACAATGCCTAAACCAGCTTACTGTTTTCCATTTCCCACACCACCTATCCTGCGAGTAATTTATTCAGGGGACATTTTGTGCCCGAACCAACTAGAAATGACCAATCTCGCTTCATTCTTTTCTGTCTCACGTGTGTCTGAGCACGTTGAGAAAGGAGACTGCTGGAAACATGAAATATAATAATTTCCCAAACGTTTAGTCCCAGCTGCAGCATCGGCGTGATCCCAGCAACCGCCGACACAGTCCTAGGGATCTCATAGTCGCCTTCGACAGACAGGGTCAGCTGACCGACATAACATCCTGCTATCATCGTCTCCCACAAATCACAGGAGCTCTGCCAACAAAGATATCATGCTAGTTAATCAATAAATGCACACATTCAACCCTGGGCTCTCTCTCTCTCACACACCATGGTCCAGGAAGCCCAGTTTGAAAACCTATGTAGTAACTCCCTTGGATCCTCCCCCTCAATAATGGTCCGAGTGCAGTGTTATTACTTACAATGATCCTGTTGGACGGGGATAGCGACCAGAGAATAACATGTTATTGTTCTTCTCTTGTTTCTATAATTTATATTCAGCTCTGTGCTGCTCAATCCCCAGAGCTGCCTCAGAAATGTTCCAAATTCTCTCTATTATATTATGTTGTCACAGTGCTGGTGTAAATTTCTATCCCTCTGACTTGCTGACACTGTAAAAATATTCTTAAAACTTTTCAGTTCTGGGAAGATCTGGAAAAGAGCGTCCATGTTTCAGCTGGTGTGAGAGCCTTGGTCTTACCTCCCTCCTCTGCTGGGGCTATTGATTCCTTGCTGGGGCTCCACTGGCATTGGGCACGGTTCGGTACCTTGTCCAAGAGGCCATTCTTCATGTGTGGTCCCAGACAACGAATGTCAGAAGGATCTTCAACACCTCAGACAAGCCTTTTCCTGTTCTTTCCCAACATCAACAGAATACCTTACAGAGCCTTCAATATAAGAAGGCATCCTTGGCTTTTTCATATCTGAGAGATTGGATTTTAAGAAGCTGTATTTTAAGAAGTAGCAGAGTTGACCAAAAGCATGGTTGAAATGTTTTGAGGAGGTTTTTAAAGGCGGGGAGGAAAGTAGCAAAGGGGAGGGTTGAGGGAGGCAGTGCCAAAGGATTGTACCTAGACAGGTCAAAGCTCTGCTACCAAGTGAGGCGCACCCAGAGGAGGTGCACATCAGGCCTAAGGACAAAGGAATGTATTTCATGGGCTTTGATAAAGGGCAGGAGAATGTTTCAGAGTAGGGTGGGTCAAGGCCACGTGATTTTGTAGATAAGGAAAGGAATTTGAAGTTGGTGCATTGGGAGTAAGCTGGTGAGATTGATGGGACCAGGGATGATGCAGTGGGACAAAGTGCAGGACTGGATGCAATATGTGGATATTTGGAAAAGTTGGGGTCTGTGTAGGGAGGAGTGAGGAGGCTATCTGAGAAATTGAGTCCTGAGATGGTGCAAGCATGGTTAGGGTTTCATCGGTAGTGGGTGTGAGGTAGGGGCAGAGGGATGCCAATGTTGTGCAGGTGAACGTAAGTGGCCTTAGTGATGGATTGAATATGGGGTTTGGAGCTCGGCTTTGGATTGAACAGGGACCCAAGGCTACACTCCATCTGGTTCAACTTGAAAGAACAGCCAAGGAGGGTGATGGAGACACGGGTAAGGGTACGGACTTTTGGAGATGCCGAATAATATGGTTTTGGTTTTCCATTGTTCAACTGAAGCAAGTTCTGGCTCATCCACCACTTGATGCTAGACAAACAGTTGACAAAACATCCAAAGCATAATTCTTCTCAAAACCAATGACTCTCTAAGTGTTGCTTCACAGTTGCTGCCCCAATTCAACACTGACTGGGAATCAAGCTCTCGGATCTGAACATTACCCCTCTAACGTGCAATAAGTGTTATAAACCATTCACAGTAAGTGCACATTTCAATGGCTGTTCACTAGCTATTGAGATATAGAACGTGGTCTTCATGTCTCTGCCTATTTTACAATTATATGTTTGATGTGATGAAAGAACAAAACCTCTATTCAAAAATCTGAAATGGAAGAAGATTTTGGAATTGGAATTAATGAAAACGCTCCTTGTGGCTCAGTGAGTTACTGCTGATCTCACCTAGACCTCAGGATTCTGACCGGGGTCCTGGTCCTGGTCACTAACCAGTAATCCTGTCTGGGAACTGCAGGCATGTGAATACCACGTGAGCACAGTTCAGCCTTTAGTTTCAGGGGTGTTAGCAGAAAGGATTTGGTGATCTTTTAAGTAAAGGATCAACAGATGTTGGGACAAGGAATAAACTCCATGACAGAATACTGGTAAACGGTCTCTCTCTAAGGCTTCACTCCATCGGACATCCATGACCTTTTCCTGCCTTTCATCACCTCACATTCCCTTTATCCTCCTGTGCATCCTTCCTCCTCATTCAATAATTGGTGGGAGAGCCGTCATCCACCTTGGCTCTATTCCCTGGAACTCCACTGCCAACCATCTCTTTCTCTCCACCTCTAAAAACCATCTCAAAACATATCTCTTCGACAAAGCTTTTGATCACCTCTCCTAACTCTCCCACTAATGCTTAGCAGCTGCTCTTCTCTGTGCCTTGGAAGGTGCTGTATAAATGCACGGTATAGTTGGTTGATGGAGTGGGCTTGATTTGGCCAAGTGGCCTCTGCTTGCTCTGGAATTTAAAAAATGTTTTTCTCTGGACTGGGTACTGATTGCCCGAACTCCCTTCCGAGAAATGGCCAGTTGGGGGAGGGGGTGGGGCTGTGTTTGTGGGTCTAGCTGGTGCCCATGGAACTTTACCCCACATGTGATAAAAGCGGGGCGGGGGAGGCAGAACATCCAAAATACTTTTATTCTTCTGCAATCCCTTGCATCACTGCGTTACTGAACATTGCTTAAATTGATAAACATCTGTTGTCTCTTTAGTATGCAAATACCAAAACCCATTAAACGTATTAAAAGCGATCCATATACATCAAACTGAGTGAGAATGCATTAGAAAAGTGTTCTTTCATCTCTGGGACCTTGCTTTGAATCCAAATGGGTACATTGTCTCCTCTGTCTCTGAGTGACAGCTGGCAAACATCACCTCGTGAATTGATGTGCTTGAGGAGCCTTAATTCAGGTCCCGATTGGCCTGGATCCCAGTGCAACTATAATTTTGCAATCTCACTGATAGAATTTACACGAATACACATGTTTAGTTTGCTTGTTGGATAATTGTTTCCACCAAAGGAATCTCTGACTTGCTTCTGCTTCTATTGTGCTACATGTATGCTATTTCCTCCTAGGTATGATGAGATTTAATGTGATAGGTCATATTTTAATGACCTGTTGAGCTTGGTACAGTGACCGGTGTACCAATGCGGTGTACCAATGCGGTGTACCAATGCAGTATTATTTGCTAGCAGATGCATAAATGCTAGGTTTTATAGGTCTTTACTCCTCCTCAATTTTCTCCCTTCTGATTTGTGCTGATTCACGGTTTCACGAGCACGAACAACTCTTCTGGACCTCTCTCGTGGCCAATCTTCAAGTGTAAATCTGGGCAATGAATATTGACAAATGATTTGGCATAGAGCGGGATAGCAGCCCAACCTGTTCCTGTCCTCTCCTGATGTCCATGGACATGCACTTTCTAACAGGAGTCACGGGATAGTGATCAGAGACAGAAATCTGCTCTTTGCCCGATCCTTAACCCAGGCTGCTCAGTACAGGGGATCTACAATTGTCCTATCAGTTGGCTGAAATGAGCTAACACTGTACAGACCATCAATCAAATCTGGAGACGTTCCTGGTCTGTATGACTGAGCACTACATTAACCAACTGAGCTATCAGCTCTTGGTAGTTTTAATGGTAATAACATGAAAGTGCCATTAAGATAACCATCTCTCGCGGCTTAAGCATAAAACTGGTGGCAGGAAGTGTGACTAGAAGGACCTTAGGAAAGGAGGAACTCGGGAAAGAAATTCCTCATAGTCCGCCGTTCTCAACTGTGCAGAAAGCCTGCCTCTTATTGGCTACGCACATTGCAGCATTGGACTCCAACACCAAAGTGGTCACATGAACATACAAAAATGACGGCCAGAAAAAAATCTACTGGCTCATCTAGCCTGTCCCGCACAGTTGTGATACCAACACAGACACTCCCCACCCTACCCGAAATCCATGTGATCTTCTGGAAGAGGCAAAAAACAGATAAAAACCCAGACCAATTCGAAAGAAAAACCTGGAAAATTCCAATCCAACCCCCATATGTGATCGAAACTAGTCTAGGAGCTCGCATTGGCCCTGATTTTATGTTGCAGGATATATCTTGTATGAGGTGATCTCCGCTCCAGCCAGAAACAGGTCCAGCTCTCACTTGAAGAAATTCCGCGAATTAGCATTCACCTCACGAGTCGGCAGCCTATCCCACAGGTCCACTATTCTTAGAGAGAAAAAGAACTGCCCAACATCCCACCAAGCTCTGCCCTTGTGTAACTCGTAAGCATGGTCCTCCCCAACCGATTCAGTTGAAATAATTGGTCCACAGAAACACAGTCTAGTCCCTTCATTATTCAACACACCCCTGAGTCTAAGGTTCTCTAAAATAAAGAGACCCAGCTCATTGAGCCTATCTGGGTAGCTAAGGTGTGTTAAACTGGGAATTAATCTTCTGGCCCTCCTCGGCACCCTTTCCAATGCCTCATTATCACCCACTGTGTGAGGGGACCAAAACTGGACAGAGTATTCCAACAGAGGCTCAACCAAGGTCTTGTACAAGGACAGATTAGTATGCTTTGTTTTATAGTGAATTGTCGGAATTTCTGTCCCATTTTTCCTGACCCATTTGAGATGTGTGACAGCATGTCTGCATGAGCATAAAAATATGCGAACCACTAATGTAGATTTCCAGTTACCCACATCATTGAATGACTTCAGGTAAAGATGAGCTTGGAGGGAAACCTAGGTGAAGGGCCAAGGTTGATGCCAAGACTGTAGATTGAAGAGAAAATTGGTGGAGGTAAAAAGATGCAGTGTTTTGAGGTCCTGGGAAAGAATGGCAGGCAATGAGTCTTAGTTTCAATGCGGTGGGAATGCACGGAGGAAGGAATGTGTAGATGATTTTGATTTACACAACTATATAGCTAGGTCATGAGAATCAAGCCTTGATATTAGGCAATAAGACATCTGGACCAGAGAGAGCTGGATAATTGCAAATATATTGTACATGTTGGTTTAACTTAATAATGTGAATCAAGACATGATTTTCTACAACCCCCAATTCAATTTTATGGAGTCCCTTTGAGGACTAACTGACCGATGTACCTTCCAAATTACACGAGTATTCTATCAAATAATATTGGTAGACGTCCTGTTCCATTTTTTTTCAGAGTTAAATTTAATAAAACAGGATCTCAGCAAATGTACAACTTCTCGGTCATTTGTATTTCATCGCATTTTCTGAACAAACTCCAAACGGAGCAATTTTAGGTTCTTATTGATTTTTCTGCAGAAACATTGAGTTCTGAAAGTGATATTGAGCATTAGGTTATTTGTGAACCTTTGCTGTGTAGCTTTTAAATTATTTCTATCCGTGCATAATCACACGTCACTGCTGATCTGCAAGAGTGAAGCAGGGGCAATTCTTTAGTCGAATTGTATTTTACGTTGGATTCCATCGGATATACGGCACAGAAACAGGCCATTTGGCCCAACCAGTCCATTCCGGCGGTTATGCTCCACTCCAGCCTCCTCCCGTCTTTCCTCATCTCACTATCAGTATAACCCTCTATTCCCTTCTCCCTCATATGTTTATCTAGCCTCCCCTTATATGCATCGATACTATTTGCTTCAACCACTCTCTGTGGTAGCGAGTTCCACATTCTCACCACTTTCTGGGTTAAGAAGTTTATCTGAATTCCCTATTTTCTATGAAAAACTGGTGGATGTCCAGTGGCAGTGCTTGTGCTGAATCGAAGGATCTGGTAGAAGTTTGTGAGCATCCTGGGAAATCTGAGTCAATGAGAAAGTGTGACAGGTTTTTGTTGTGCTATATATTTTAAGACTTTTATTATATTTTCAGTTGACCTCCTGCGGTGTTGCTCGCGGATAGCTTGGAACCTGGAGCAGAGCTGCGATGTTTAGCTGCTCAGGTGGAGCTGTCTTTAAAACTAGCTTGTCCATTGAAGACCACTGCTGAGCTACTTTCTGTCAAAGTAACATACGCCGGCTAATTGTGGTTGCTGAGCAAATTTCTCTAGAGTGGCAGCTGCTTGTAAATCCTGGGGGGAGAGGCCAGATTATTGAGAAACGCTGGCCAACAGCAGATGGTGTATTTAGCAACTGAGACGTTGGAATTCCCTACAGGGGAAATCTCTAAGCTGCAATTGTTGACTCCGGGTAACTACAGGTACTGCCAGAGTTGTTATGGAATTCCTATGGATCGAACCATTTTCCATTCACAGCTCCCATTATGTAGAAAGCTGATGCTTCTTTGAAAAATAGGAGACTTGGGAGAAATAAGTGTCCTAATTGAAATTTTCAGGATTATAAAGAAAATTGACAAAGTTGATCCAGACGATTTGCTCATTTTGGGCGGGGTTTAATTCCCAGGGGACACAATCGAAAGTCGGGACAAAGGTTATGCACAATATATATTAAGGTTATTCACAATATAAATAAAGGTTATTCACATTATATATTAATGATCTAGATGAGGGAACTAGATGTAATATCTCTAAGTTTGCAGACGACATAAAGCTGGGTGGGCGTGTGTGCTGTGAGGAGGATGCAGAGAAACTCCAGTATGATTGGGACAGGTTGGGTGATTGGGCAGATGCATGGCATATGCAGTATAATGTGGATAAATGCGAGGTTATCCACTTTGGTGGCAAAAACAGGAAGGCAGATTATTATCTGAATGGCAATAGATTGGGAAAAGGGGAAGTGCAACGAGATCTGGGAATCCTTGAGCACCAGTCGCTGAAGGTAAGCATGCAGGTGCAGCAGGCGGTTAAGAAGGCAAACGGTATGTTGGCCTTCATAGTGAGAGGATTCGAGTACAGGAGCAAGGATGTCTTGCTGCAGTTGTACAAGGCCTTGGTGAGACCGCACCTTGAGTATTGTGTGCAGTTTTGGTCTCCTTATCTGAGGAAGGATGTTCTTGCCATGGAGGGAGTGCAGCGAAGATTTACCAGACTGATACCTGGGATGGCAGGAATGACGTATGAAGAGAGATTGGGTCGATTAGGCTTATATTCGCTAGAGTTTAGGAGAATGAGAGGGGATCTCATTGAAACTTATAAAATTCTAACAGGACTAGACAGACTAGATGCAGGAAGGATGTTCCCAATGGCGGGGAGTCCAGAACCAGAGGTCACAGTCTAAGGATAAGGGGTAAGCCATTTAGGACTGAGATGAGGAGGAATTTCTTCAACCAGAGAGTGGTGAACCTGTGGAATTCTCTACCACAGAAGGCAGTTGAGGCCAATTCATTAAATATATTCAAGAAGGAGATAGATATATTTCTTAAGGCTAAAGGGACCAAGGGATATGGGGAGAAAGCAGGGACAGGGTACTGAATTTGGATGATCAGCCATGATCTCATTAAATGGCGGAGCAGGCTCAAGGGGCCGAATGGCCTACTCCTGCTCCTATCTTCTATGCTTAATAGTATTCAGGAATACGATTTTGACAACAAGGATTTGGAAAAAAGGTATCTATCAGTAGAGTTGATCTCTGAAGGAGGAACAGGCTTGAGGTGTAATGGACTTTTACTGTTCCTACGCTGATGTTATTGCATTTCTGTGCCCAAGTTATTCCCATTACATTAATTACTCCAAGCAACATACATGTCAAGGGACAGAACCAAATTTCTATTGTCCCATTGGAATGTTACCACAAGTAGCCTGTCCATTTTTAAAAATTCGTTCATGGGATGTGGGCATCGCTGGCAAGGCCAGCAATTATTGCCCATCTCTGATTGCCCTTGAGAAGATGGTGGTGAGCTGCCGCCTTAAACCGCTGCAGTCCTTGTGGAGAATGTCTTTGTCTTTTTCGTAGCGGTTTGCTACAACAGAGGGGCTTGCTAGGCCATTTCAGAGGCCAGTTAAGAGTCACCCACATTGCTGTGGGTCTGGAGTCATATATAGGCCAGACCGGGTAAGGATGGCAGATTTCCTTCCCTAAAGGACATTAGTGAACCAGATGAGTTTTTTTTAACGACAATCCAGTAGTTTCACAGTCAACATTACTGATACTAGGAGCGCGAGGGGGACAATCAGCCATGGATTCCTATTTGGGGGAAAAACTGCTCTCATTTGAACCAACGATATCCTGCTGGCTTCAAATGGGGATGCAATGTGGAAAGTATTGCAGACGAGAATAAAAGCTGGGTGTTATCTGTTGAAATAGTTAAGGGTGAAGCTGATAGAATCTGGAGATATATTAGTAGACTCAGGGCCACCGTCACCAGTCACCATGGAGCAACTTCCAACAAATAGAATGCTGAATTATGTAACCAGAACTGTAAAGTACAAATAGGAGGCGGTCATGCTGGAAATGCAGTGTGAACAGAGCACACTACATGTCCAGCACTGGGTCCAGTTTGGTCACCAAGACAGAAGGGAGCTTTTTAAACCCTGGTGCCGGTGCAGAGAAGGGTCCTCAGGCTGTTCCCTAGTATCACGGGGACTGAGTTATGAAGGAAGGACTAGAAAAGGTTGGTCTTTTTAGCCACAGAAAGCTAAGAGAGGACCTCAAAGGGATATATAAGACAGTGAACGGTATCTTAAAAAAAGTAAATATGGGACACTAATAAAACCATGACCAGAGGACACGGGCTCAAACTATCACAAGACTGACGCCAGGAAATTCTTCACACTGAGTTTCCAATGTATGGGATGGACTTCTGGGTAAGGTTGGCAAGATAAAGGCTTGGAATCATTTAGGAAACTGTGGATGCTGTGATTGGATAGTGTCCTTCAGGGTGGATGAGCTTTGATGGGCTGAATGGTTTTTCATTTCCATAATTAGCTTGTGAATGAAGCAGAATGCTGGAAAACTGGGCCACGACTTACATAATGTACTGGGGAAATATTTCAAATTAGGCAACACAAGTGAGAGAAGAAACTTTTTAAGTAGAGCAATGAGAATATAAAAATGGAGAATTCATGATGTGGGAGGTCAGATGTTAAGAAATTAGGAGGCGAAATTAAATAAACAAAGAACAGGGATAATTATAATGCTGAACTAATGAGTTTTTAGGAGTTAGAAACAAGTTATTGGAGTTTGAAGAGGAATATATTGAGAAGATTGAATAATAATTGGTTCAATGACGATATACTAAAACCCAGAGGGTGGGTTTAAATTTCATACAACAAGCACAGAATCACAGAGCACAGAGGAGGCCATTCAGCCCATCGTGACTGTGCCAGCTCTCCAATTAGTCCCACTCCAATGCTCTTTCCCCATAGCCTGGCTGGGAAGGATTGCAGACCTGTCTGTAGACTCACTGAACTGGTTTGTCCTGATGCGCTTTAACAGTCGCTTAGTAAACCATTATTAGTACTGGTTGGAAACGTCAGTTTTCTGGTAATAGCGAGACTTGTAGCGAGACAGAGCAGTTTCACCTTGGCTAAGGTGTATGGGTAATAACCCCTCCATTAGTGTGAGAGTGAATGTCCATTCTTCACGGCAAGATGGAAACCGCTCTATTCATTTTACCAAGATTAAGCTGAATGAGCAGGGTCCATGGTGTATAATCAAAGGTTGAAAAGAGTGGGAGAGGAGACAAGAGAAGATGAGAAATGTAGAAATGAAAAGGAAACAAAGTGAGGACTTCACTGGCTGGTTGGCAATGAAATCCTAGACTCTATAATGATAAAGTGAGGGGCGGGGACTGACCGATACAATGGGGGCTGCACATAGTGATGCCACTATTACCAGCCAGAATGGAGATGATTGGGTAATTCCCCCATCAATCAGGCCTGGAGACCGCACTGTGATAAGTGACTGGGATTGATTTTAGGAGCAAAATTTGTATTATATAACTAGAAGCATAGAAGATAGGAGCAGGAGTAGGCCATTCGGCCCCTTGAGCCTGCTCCGCCATTTAATGAGATCATGGCTGATCATCCAAATTCAGTACCCTGTCCCTGCTTTCTCCCCACATCCCTTGGTCCCTTTAGCCTTAAGAAATATATCTAACTCCTTCTTGAATATATTTAATGAATTGGCCTCAACTGCCTTCTGTGGTAGAGAATTCCACAGGTTCACCACTCTCTGGGTGAAGAAATTCCTCCTCATCTCAGTCCTAAATGGCTTACCCCTTATCCTTAGACTGTGACCTCTGGTTCTGGACTCCCCCGCCATCGGGAACATCCTTCCTGCATCTAGTCTGTCTAGTCCTGTTAGAATTTTATAAGTTTCAATGAGATCCCCTCTCATTCTCCTAAACTCTAGCGAATATAAGCCTAATCGACCCAATCTCTCTTCATACGTCATTCCTGCCATCCCAGGTATCAGTCTGGTAAATCTTCGCTGCACTCCCTCCATGGCAAGAACATCCTTCCTCAGATAAGGCGACCAAAACTGCACACAATACTCAAGGTGTGGTCTCACCAAGACCTTGTACAACTGCAGCAAGACATCCTTGCTCCTGTACTCGAATCCTCTCGCTATGAAGGCCAACATACCGTTTGCCTTCTTAACCGCCTGCTGCACCTGCATGCTTACCTTCAGCGACTGGTGCACAAGGATTCCCAGATCTTGTTGCACTTCCCCTTTTCCCAATCTATTGCCGTTCAGATAATAATCTGTCTTCCTGTTTTTGCCACCAAAGTGGATAACCTTGCATTTATCCACATTATACTGCATCTGTCATGCATCTGCCCAATCACCCAACCTGTCCCAATCATACTGGAGTTTCTCTGCATCCTCCTCACAGCACACATGCCCACCCAGCTTTGTGTCGTCTGCAAACTTAGAGATATTACATCTAGTTCCCTCGTCTAGATCATTAATATATATTGTGAATAGCTGGGGTCCTAGCACCGATCCCTGTGGTACCCCACTAGTCACAGCCTGCCACTCGGAAAAAGACCCATTTATTCCAACTCTTTGCTTCCTGTCTGCCAACCAGTTCTCTATCCAAATCAGTACCTTACCCCCAATCCCATGTGCTTTAACTTTGCACGCTAATCTCTTATGCAGGACCTAATCTAAAGCCTTCTGAAAATCCAAATACACCACATCCACTGTTTCTCCCTTATCTATTCTACCAGTTACATCCTCAAAAAATTCCAGTAGATTAGTCAGGCATGATTTCCCTTTTGTAAATCCATGTTGACTTTGTCCGATCCTGTCACTGTTTTCCAAGTGCTCTGCTATTACATCTTTTATAATGGACTCTAGCATTTTCCCCACTACCGATGTCAGGCTTACCAGTCTATAATTCCCCGTTTTTTCTCTACCACCTTTTTTAAATAGTGGGGTTACATTGGCCCAGAAATTGGCCTCTCCGGCTTGCCACGGGGGTAAGTATCGCGCGCGATCTTACCTACCGCGCCTGCCGTTCTGTTTCGGGCCCACACAAACTTCGGGTCCTGGGCCTCTCCCTGGTGCCGGCGCGCAGTGTGTGCGTGTCCCAGAGGCGCAGTTAGTTCGATGCGACCTCTGGGATCACGTGGGCAATGGAGAGCCAATGGCAGCACACTATCTTTCATTCATAGTTTTGACAGGAGAACTGTCAAAACTGTGAATACAAATTGCCCCCAAAAGAACAGATAACCTCAATTAAATTAAAAAAAACCCCATCACATTAATAAAATAACTATAGTTAAATAAATTAACCACTTTAAACAAAAATTTAAATTTTTGAAAAAATTTAAATTCTTTTTAAAAGTTATAAAAATAAACTTACCTTTCTTTAAAGTCTCTAAAAAAGATAAACCTGTTGAAAAAAATTTAAAATAATACTTAATTAACTACTTACCTTGTTAAAAGGGGGTCTTACGCCTGCTTTTTTCATGTGTAAAATCTTCCATACTTACCCTCGCGTTCAAACCTGAAAAAAAACCTAAGTGTGCTGCGTGCGCACAGCCTGTAGTGCGCACGCGGTTCACTTAGGAACCGCCCCCTTCGTCATACCGGAAGTGCCGGTTTCCCGCGCATGCGCAGTGCATGCAGGAAACCGGCACTTCGGGATCGAATACGGGTGAGTACACAGTGCGTACTCTCCCGTATTCGGCCGAATTTCTGGGCCATTAGCTACCCTCCAATCCATGGGAACTGTTCCAGAGTCTATAGAATTTTGAAAGATGACCAGCAATGCATCTACTATTTCTAGGGCCACTTCCTTAAGTACCCTAGGATGTAGATTATCAGGCCCTGGGGATTTATCGGCCTTCAATCCCATCAATTTCCCTAACTCCATTTCCCTACAAATACTGATTTCATTCAATGCCTCCCTCTCATTAGACCCTATGTTCCCCGACATCTCTGGGAGTTTATTTGTGTCCTCCTTTGTGAAGACAGAACCAAAGTATGTATTTAACTATCCTCCACTCACTGCATTTTGCTGGTGAAATAACCCTGCTTATATCAGGAGACTTTGCTGTTGTTTTGTTCACGAGTTCTGATTGCTGTAGTTAGTGTAGACTCTGTTTAAATAGACTCTGTAGACTGTTTGCTGTAGTGTGCTGTTTGAATAGACTCTGTAGACTGTTTGCTGTAGTGTGCTGTTGATATAGACTCTGTAGACTGTTTGCTGTAGTGTGCTGTTTGAATAGACTCAGTTTGTTGTGAAATAGACTGTTTGCTGTGAGTCCTGCCATAACTCCTGCCCCGCCTCCAACTCATTGGCTGACACAGTGGTGACACAATGGACACAGTGTAGAATCATAGAAATTTACGGCACAGAAGGAGACCATTCGGCCCATCATGTCTGTGCCGGCCAAAAAAGAGCTATCCAGCCTAATCCCACTTTCCAGCTCTTGGTCCGTAACCTTTTAGGTTACAGCCCTTCAAGTGCATCTCCAAGTACTTTTTAAATGTGATGAGGGTCTCTGCCTCTACCACCCTTTCAGGCAGTGAGTTCCAGACCCCCACCACCCTCTGGGCAAAAAGATTTCTCCTCAATTCCCCTCTAATCCTTCTACCAATTACTTTAAATCTATGCTCCCTGGTTATTGACCTCTCTGCTAAGGGAAATAGGTCCTTCCTATCCACTCTATCTAGGCCCCTCATAATTTTATACACCTCAATTAAATCTCCCCTCAGCCTCTCCGTTCCAAAGAAAACAATGGGTCAATAGTGGCCGTTTACCTCTCCGATCAGGTTCAAATCTGGCCTCCAGATCTTTAGGGCTAAAGTCTGATCTAAAGATTGCTTTGTTGGTCATAAAGGCCCTTTCTGCAAGGAGATTGGACAATCGCAATCCAATTCCGAGCCAGCAGGGGCTTAGAACCGTTCTGCACTAAACTGGATTCCCATTCAGAGAGGTGTAGAAAATGGAGCATCTCCTACTGATGCAATAGAGCGTCCTCTCCTGGGACTGGGGCCAAGTGCATGGTTTTGGAGGAGAGCAGAGGAAGCTTTGCTCTGTATCTGACTGTGCTGTCCCTGACCTGGGTGTGCTTGAACTGAAAAGTGTTCCATTCCTCAGAACTCTCATCTCCCACAAGCAGTGTGAACACAAAGCTGGTAGCGCACCATCTAGCCATGCTCAGAGGAGTGCAACTGAAGGCAGATATCAGTTGTCTTGCCATTGACTTAACTTCGAAGAATAAATGGCCTGACCGACAGAAAATTGGATGAAAGTAGGGTGTTAATCCCGAGGGTTTGGTATGATATAGGAATGCACAGCAGAGGCACAGAGACTGCCAGCCAATGACAAATGGAAATGGTGGAGAGTGATGTGTGGAGGGAACGTAACACCTTAAAGCCCTACATGTCTGATAAATGTAAACAATCACAGCGGTAGCTAAGCATCCAGCGAGAATTCATGGGATCATTACACATCCACTGGAATCAGTGGGTGGAACCTCAGTCTAACATCTCATCTGAAGGATGGCACTTCTAATAACACAGCATTCCCTTAATACTGCAGTCATGTTTCCACCTACAGCCCACAGCCAAGCTTGCGAGTTGAAGGTGAGCGTGCGACTGACTGAGCCAAGTCACAATAAGCTCCTTAATTTGTCTCCTGTTCTGTGATCAGGGCCAAAGTCGATAGAATCCTGGCACCAAGAGAAAGAAATGAATAATTTCCAAAACCCACATTGGTTTAGAGTTATTTGCTTTTATCCCAATTTAATGCACTTCATTTGGTTCCTTCTAATACTTTCTAATTTATTTTCCACCATATATGTCATACTAATAGAGCTATAATCCCAGGATCATGATTCTGACCTTTTATGAAGAATTGACTCACATTAACTGTTTCCCAGTCGCTTGGTATCACCCTGGGCCCAATGAATTGCAAGAAATCTCTGCCACTGCCTTTGCCACTGCACCCCTTACTTCTACCCTCATTCCTTAAATGCAACAGCGCCTTTATACAGCGACTTTAATGTAGTAAAATGCCCCAAGGCTTCACAGGAGCGATTATCAAACAAAATTTGGCACTGAGCCACACAAGTAGATATTAGGACAGGTGATCAAAAGCTTTGTCAAAGACGTAGGTTTTAAGGTCTTAAAGGATGAAAGAGAGACGGAGAGGTTTAGGGAGGGAATTCCGGAGCTTATGGCCCAGGCAGCTGAAGGCACGGCCACCAATGGTGGAGCGATGGAAATTGGGGATGCTCAAGAGGCCAGAATTAGAGGAGCGGAGAGATCTCGGAGGGTTGTAGGGCTGGAGGAGAGTACAGAGATAGGGAGGGGTGAGGAGGCCATGGGGGGATTTGAACACAAGGATGAGAATTTTAAAATTGAGACGTTGCTGGACTGGAAGCCAATTGATGTTGAAAACATTTCACACAAATTATTCCAGCTTCCATTCCCTTCCCGAAGTCAGGACCTTGTGTTGAGATGTAGTTCCATAGTCAGCTGGCACACTCTAGTACCTCGGCAAGCAGCTGTTCTTCAGCAGACAGTGTGTGAAGAGAGCTCGAACGTGGAAGGATAGGCAGCAAAGCTGAGCTTGATTCCAACCTCATCTGACATTCACACGAGTACTTAGTGGCTTGGATCGCTGGATATCTGGTCTTTTGCCCTCCATAAGCCATAGAGTCATAGAGTTATACAGCACAGAAAGAGGCCCTTCGGCCCATCATGTCCGCGCCGGCCATCAAGCCCTGTCTATTTTAATCCCATTTTCCAGCACTTGGTCCGTAGCCTTGTATGCTATGACGTTTCAAGTGCTCATCTAAATGCTTCTTGAATGTTGTGAGGGTTCCTGCCTCTACCACCCTTTCAGGCAGTGAGTTCCAGATTCCAACCCTCTGGGTGAAAAAGTTTTTCCTCAAATCCCCTCTAAACCTCCTGCCCCATACCTTGAAACTATGCCCCCTGGTTATTGACCCCCTCTACTAAGGGGAAAAGTTCCTTTCTATCTCCCCTATCTATGCCCCTCATAATTTTGTACACCTCAATCAGGTCCCCCCTCAGCCTTCTCTGCTCTAAGGAAAACAACCCAGCCTGTCCAGTCTCTCTTCATAGCTGAAGCGCTCCAGCCCAGGTATCATCCTGGTGAATCTCCTCTGCACCCTCTCCAATGCAACCACATCCTTCCTATAGTGTGGTGACCAGAACTGCACACAGTATTCCAGCTGTGGCCTAACTAGCGTTTTGTACAGCTCCATCATAACCTCCCTGCTCTTATATTCTATGCCTCGGCTAATGAAGGCAAGTATCCCATATGCCTTTTTAACCACCTTATCTACCTGCCCTGCTGTCTTCAGGGATCTATGTACATGCACACCAAGGTCCCTCTGATCCTCTGTCCTTCCTAGGGTCCTACCATTCATTGTGTATTCCCTTGCCTTGTTAGTCCTCCCAAAATGCATTACCTCACACTTTTCAGTGTTAAATTCCATTTGCCACTGTTCTGCCCATCTAACCAACCCGTCCATATCGTCCTGTAGCCTGAGGCTTCGCTCCTCGCTATTTACCACTCCACCAATTTTCGTGTCATCTGCGAACTTACTGATCATACCTCCTACATTGATATCTAAATCATTAATGTACACTACAAACAGCAAAGGACCCAGCACCGATCCCTGCGGTACACCACTGGACACAGGCTTCCAGTCACAAAGACAACCTTCGACCATCACCCTCTGCCTCCTGCCACTAAGCCAATTTTGGATCCAATGTGCCAAATTGACCTGGATCTCATGGGCTCTTACCTTCTTGACCAGTCTCCCATGTGGGACTTTGTCAAAAGCCTTACTGAAGTCCATGTAGACTACATCAACTACACTACCCTCATCCACACACCTAGTCACCCCCTCGGAAAATTCAATCAAATTGGTCAGACATGATCTCCCCCTGACAAAGCCATGCTGACTATCCCTGATTAATCCCTGCCTCTCCAAGTGGAGACTAATTCTGTCCCTCAGAATTGTTTCCAATAATTTCCCTACCACTGATGTTAGGCTCACTGGCCTGTAATTCCTTGGTTTATCCCTACTACCCTTCTTGAACAATGGTACTACGTTAGCTGTCCTCTGGCACCTCCCCTGTGGCCAGAGAGGTTCTGAAAATTTGTGTCAGAGCCCCTGCAATCTCCTCCCTTGCCTTGAAGTCAATTTGTAACATCTCAGCTACTGCCTGGACTGCAACCAGCTGACATCATTGACCAAGAGTGGAACCTGGGACCTGCCAGTCTCCGCTCCACATTCCACAGTGTTTTATCTTATTTTATTTGGCTTGGAGTGTTGGTGTTTTAGGGTTTGTGTGTAACCCAAATTTTGAAATGAATCGGTAATTATTGGGTTCAATTCAGCTGAAAGCCAGAAGGTTTTTGTGTGTGTTGGGTGAGTGGATGGGACATCACCTGTACTGGCCATTTTGCTACTCATTTTATTGCCGCCCTCTGCTGTCTCTGTGACCTCAGTTGCTCCCTTCAGGCTGAGGCTATTGTGTAAACATTCCTTAGCAAGGATTCCTACATAAGATTCATATCTATTATTACAAATCTTCTGTAGGGCATGCACTTCCAGTTCATAAATCTAATTTCCTGTCAGGTTCCAGCACTTCCTCTGTACACTAACATATCTTCTGTACTGTACAAGAAGCTCGACACCATCCAGGACAAAGCAGCCCGCTTGATTGGCACCCCATCCACCACCTTGAACATTCACTCCCTCCACCACCGGCGCACCGTGGCTGCAGTGTGTACCATCTACAAGATGCACTGCAGCAACTCGCCAAGGCTTCTTCGGCAGCACCTCCCAAACCCGCGACCTCTTCAACCTAGAAGGCAAGGGCAGCAGACACATGGGAACACCACCACCTCCAAGTCACACACCATCCTGACTTAGAAGTATATCGCCGATCTTTCATCGTCGCTGGGTCAAAATCCTGGAACTCCCTCCCTAACAGCACTGTGGGAGCACCTTCACCACACGGACTGCAGTGGTTCAAAGAAGGCGGCTCACCACCACCTTCTCAAGGGCAATTAGGGATGGGCAATAAATGCTGGCCTTGCCAGCGATGCCCACATCCCATGGACGAATATTAAAAAAAACCCTCATTATTGTAATGCTCCATCATTACTGCAACACTCCCTCAGTACAGTAGCAATCCTTCCGTGGTGTAACGCACCTCCAGTACTGTCTGTCTGTGACCCAAGGTTATGGGATGGGTATGTTCCGTGTGTCGGGCACGAAGCTTTCAAATTCGCTCAAATTACATGGCAACTAGCACAAAGCACCCTGATTTGTTGGTTCAAGTGATACAATCACGAAAAAAGGATTTAAAAAACAATCCTATTCACCAATAAAGGAACCAATCACATACCTGACATTCACCTGGCAGCTTTTCCACCCACCCCACCACACACGCCTCAAGATAACGTCCAGGGAACTGTCGGCCAGTCTGAGTCAGAGCCTTCGAGGCATAAAAGAAAACTGGAACGAAAATCCATATTTATAAACTGATATCTCCTGAACAAGCTGACAACCGATTTAAATACATTTCGCCTGGCGTCATCAGCCTGTGATATCTCCCAGGTGTGAGTGAGGAATGAGCAGCATCTAGTATAGCAGTAAATATGCTGAAGATGAATGTTAATATCCAATTCCATTCATGTCCCATTACACTGTATTTCATAAATGTCACTCAAGTCTTCAATGTGTGTCCAATAATTTAAGAGATGAAATTAAAAGATCCTGCAGCATCAAACTTACAGAGACATCACAGATTCATCTAATTCAGCAGCAAGAACGACAATTATAACGCTTGATAGGCTGACTGATAAGGGTGATATCTGCCCTTGGAGTGTTTGATGGGAGAGTGTAGAGGGAGCTTTACTCTGTATCTAACCCGTGCTGTACCTGCCCTGGGCGTGTTTGATGGGACAGTGTAGAGGAAGCTTTACTCTGTATCTAACCCATGCTGTACCTGCCCTGGGCGTGTTTGATGGGACAGTGTAGAGGGAGCTTTACTCTGTATCTAACCCGTGCTGTACCTGCCCTGGGAGTGTTTGATGGGACAGTGTAGAGGGAGCTTTACTCTGTATCTAACCCATGCTGTACCTGCCCTGGGCGTGTTTGATGGGACAGTGTAGAGGGAGCTTTACTCTGTATCTAACCCGTGCTGTACCTGCCCTGGGAGTGTTTGATGGGACAGTGTAGAGGGAGCTTTACTCTGTATCTAACCCGTGCTGTACCTGCCCTGGGCGTGTTTGATGGGACAGTGTAGAGGGAGCTTTATTCTGTATCTAACCCGTGCTGTACCTGCCCTGGGAGTGTTTGATGGGACAGTGTAGAGGGAGCTTTACTCTGTATCTAACCCGTGCTGTACCTGCCCTGGGAGTGTTTGATGGGACAGTGTAGAGGGAGCTTTACTCTGTATCTAACCCGTGCTGTACCTGCCCTGGGACTGTTTGATGGGACAGTGTAGAGGGAGCTTTACTCTGTATCTAACCCGTGCTGTACCTGCCCTGGGAGTGTTTGATGGGACAGTGTAGAGGGAGCTTTACTCTGTTGGAGAATCTGGGAGCCCTTCCAGCTGCTGACACCCCTTCACCTCGAGGATGTTGCTACTTCCGCAATTCTTGCAGAAAAGTGATGCTCCCCTTAAACTGGAGAACTGGACTGGACCTCACTCCCAGTGGCAGTAAAAAGAAAAAAGAAAGACTTGCCTTTATATAGCGCCATCTCAAAATGCTTCACAGCCAATGAAATACTTTTTGAAGTGTAGTCGCTGTTGTAATGTAGGAAATGCGGCAGCCAATTTGTGCACAGCAACTCGATAATGACCAGATCATCTGTTTCAGTGATGTTGATTGAGGGATAAATACTGGCCCCAGGACACCGGGGAGAACTCCCCTGCTCTTCTTCGAAATAGTGCCATGGGATCTTTTTACATCCACCTGAGAGAGCTGACGGGGCCTTGGTTTAACGTCTCATCTGAAAGACGCCCCCTCCGACAGTGCAGCCCTCCCTCAGTACTGCACTGGGAGTGTCAGCCTGGATTATGAGTTCAAGTCTCTGGAATGGGACTTGAACTCGCAACCTTCTGACTCCAAGGTGAGAGATGCTACCCACTGAGCCACAGCAATGGTACCCAAACCCCCAGCCCCTACATAACTAATGTGGGCAGCGTGAGGGAATTGCAGCAAGGCGAGGGGCTGAATGGCCTACTCCTGTTCCTGTTAATGATGGATTCACGTGGCTGGGTGGTATTACTGCTCCATTGCTAACCCTCCAATGGGAGGAGCTTTGACTGTCAAGAAGCTATTCAACAACAGAAGGCACCACAGCCAATGTCCTGACCTTGCGTGGACATCATGCCCTGCACAAGCAGTCGTTACCCAGAGTTAGCTCACTCAGTACAGGTACAAATTGAAGCTGGTGCCCTTTGGTATTCATGTACCACTGCCCTCGCTGCATTAACCTACTGCGAAGATGAGGTGACGGCTCATATTGGTCAAACAGGGATCATGATTAAGAAGCAGTTGGATAATGCTGAGCTGGGCTTTTAAAGACCTGCAGACTGTAGCAGGCAAGGAAGGCTGAGGAATGAGTTAGAGGAGGAGCTGGGAGGAGCAGACTTGAAGATGAGGATACAGGGAAGATGAAGAACATGTAATATTTGAAACTTAGGAGGAACATTCAAAGAGCAATGATCACAGCATTTGTCAAATGGGTACCGAGCAGGGTCACTTTTGCTCTTAGATGTGGATAAAACAAGCCAGTCTGCACCTTAACAAACCACCCTTCCTTTCTCTCCACCTTGAAATCATAACTGAAGCACAATAACTGTTCTCCAGCCACTTTCCTCGCAGTTCCATCTGTCATGTTTAGTTTGTAATGCAATTATCCCAATGGGAAACTATTATACGATGAAGATGAGATGAATTATAGACACTGTGAAATGTTAAATACCACACATCATGACATCAAAGATTATTAATAAGCTGATAAGAATGGGATAAAACAAGACATTCTCATTTCAGAGTCTGCTATCAGAGCGAAGAGTTATTCCATATTAAGCCTGAATAATTGGAGCTCTGAAATGTATTAATAGAATCACAGAATGATACAGCACAGAAGGCAGCCATTTGGCCCATTGTGCCTGTGCTGGCTCTTTGAAAAAAGCTCTCCAATTAGGCCCACTCCCCTCACTCTTTCCACATAGCCCTGCAAATTTTTCTCTTTTGAAAGTTACTATTGAATCTGCTCCCACCGCCCTTTCAGGCAGCGCGTTCCAGATCACCACAACTCGCTGCATAAAAACATTTCTCCTCATCTCCCCTCTGGTTCTTTTGCCAATCACTTTAAATCTGTGTCCTCTGGTTACCGACCCTCCTGACTATTCTCCCCATCTACTCTATCAAAATCCATCATCATTTTGAACCATGTATAAATGGTGGAAGCAATGTCCCTTCCCATTGATTCAGTTTCAGCAATGACTAGTGGTGCATTATCGTATTGATGGGAGAAGGAATTGGGCTGGGGAGCATTTGCTTTTGTGTTATTCCCCAATTTATTCAAGGTCCCTCCTGCACCCACCTCCTCTCCTTAAGGTGCTAAGCTACTGCTCCATGGATCTGGCTAAACCTTCAGTATCTTTCTCAAGCCTAGATGATGAGTCTCGGCAGACTTTTTGACCTTGGGAGGAAGCATCACAACCTAGACTGATCCTGTCCTCATATGCAGGAGTTACTGGACAGTAAGCAGGGGCAGGAGTTCTGGTCTAATGTTCCTCCTTGGCCCGGGGAGTGGAGGAGCAAATATAGTCCTTGGCTGGGGGGAAGGACTTCCAATGTGAAGTACTTCCACATAATGTAGCTAGAAAGCTCTCTTCTATCCGTTAGGAGAAATCATCAATTTTATTCTTTTGACATTAATAGGTGAGGTCTAACCACAATAAACAGGGAAAGCAGATGTTCAGCTAGCATCAGTGGAAAATATGTTGGCAGTTCGCCTGCATAACACGAGTTGGCGTTCCTCATGATCCAGGGAGACAATCTGGGAACAATCGAAAGCTCCGTGTCGCCCAGGTGCTGCTGTGTAACTGTGATACTGGTGCCAGCAGAGAGGGAGCTGGGGGTTAGACACAGTATTGGGGAAAAGAAGGAGAAACTGCTTCTGCCCCCACTGTACCTGACCTCAGAACGTTCAATGGGACGGTGCAGTGTGAGCTTTGTTCTGCATCTAGCTGACAGCAACTGACCGAGGAATGATTGATTGGCAAAGGGGAGCAGTCTTACTCTGCACATAATCTATATTGGACCTGAGCCGACCTCTCTGTCTCAAAATCTGGTCTCTCTCTCTCTCTCTCTCTCTCTCGCTCTCTCTTTCTCCTTTGCTCTCTCTCTCTCTCTCTCTGTTCTTTTAATTCTGCCTGCCTTTTTGCTTCCTCATCTTTTTTCAGGTGACAGGTGGTGGGCTGCTCATCAGGGGGAGGGATCTCACCAGGATCCTTGATCACAGGGGGAGAGGGGGTGGGAGGAGTCTGAGCGTGGCCCTTGACCACAGGGGGAGAGGGGGTGGGAGGAGTCTGAGCGTGGCCCTTGACCACAGGGGGAGAGGGGGTGGGAGGAGTCTGAGCGTGACCCTTGACCACAGGGGGAGAGGGGGTGGGAGGAGTCTGAGCGTGACCCTTCACCACAGGGGGAGAGAGGGTGCGAGGAGTCTGACCGTGGCCCTTGACCACAGGGGGAGAGGGGGTGGGAGGAGTCTGAGCGTGGCCCTTGACCACAGGGGGAGAGTGGGTGGGAGGAGTCTGACCATGACCCTTGACCACAGGGGGAGAGAGGGTGGGAGGAGTCTGACCATGACCCTTGACCACAGGGGGAGAGTGGGTGGGAGGAGTCTGACCGTGGCCCTTGACCACAGGGGGAGAGGGGGTGGGAGGAGTCTGAGCGTGGCCCTTGACCACAGGGGGAGAGGGGGTGGGAGGAGTCTGAGCGTGACCCTTGACCACAGGGGGAGAAGGGGTGGGAGGAGTCTGACCATGACCCTTGACCACAGGGGGAGAGAGGGTGGGAGGAGTCTGACCGTGGCCCTTGACCACAGGGGGAGAGGGGGTGGGAGGAGTCTGAGCGTGGCCCTTGACCACAGGGGGAGAGGGGGTGGGAGGAGTCTGAGCGTGACCCTTGACCACAGGGGGAGAGGGGGTGGGAGGAGTCTGACCATGACCCTTGACCACAGGGGGAGAGGGGGTGGGAGGAGTCTGACCATGACCCTTGACCACAGGGGGACAGGGGGTGGGAGGAGTCTGAGCGTGGCCCTTGACCACAGGGGGACAGGGGGTGGGAGGAGTCTGAGCGTGGCCCTTGACCACAGGGGGACAGGGGGTGGGAGGAGTCTGAGCGTGGCCCTTGACCACAGGGGGAGAGGAATTTGACAGGCGCTTGACCAGCATCAAGGAGCGATAGTGGGGGAAATGTGGCAACCTGACCCCTACATTATACATCAGTGCAATGGAAAATATGCAAACCTTTCATCTTAAATACGCAACATCCAACCTCATGTCATCAATGCGGTACAAACAGGAAGACTCCATAACTTATCCATAGAGAGATAGATTTTCCAGGTTAGCGAAGGGTTGGAATGCATAGATTAGGTTGTATTAGATAGAAAAACAGACAGTTCTCCCTGGGGTGGCCAGTTTTACCAGCAGTTAATGGCATTCAGTTGTATTTAATTTCGAAGCAGTCTGTCTCCGAACTCTCCTGCATTACAGACACCTCAGCAATTTCTGTTCCATTTACACTGGAGAGGAGTAGATATCAAGTACTGAAGCACAGGAAATAATTGTAGCAAAAAATCAGCAGCCACAATAATCAGACCATTATAGAGTACTTTACCATTCACCCTGGCTGGACTCGAGCAGCTGGAGAGGAGATTAAGTGATTAGCATTTGCAAGAGTGATAGCTCAGGGTATGGCCAGTAAAATTATAATATAAATTGCTAAATAATTATTCAAGATCCACAATTAAGACAAGGCTTGTGCCATGTTCTCTGTCTGGTATATAATAGAGGGTGATTTTTACTGCACGGTACGGGGGTAATTTTCTGTGATCACTATCAATAAGAAGCTTTGCCCACTTTGCCCACGTGCGCAGCGCCCCGACCGTAATCATCGGTATCGCCCCCTGACTTACTGCCGGGCGCTATGTCTGACAGGGTCGGGGGGGCCTACCTGCGGCCGGGGTGGCGCTAATTAAAGGCGAGATGCCGGGCGGCCATTTTTGTTGCCGGCTGCCTGCCAGAACCTGCCCCCTCTACCGTCCCCGGCCTTCTGTGCAGCCCCCCCCCGCGGAGTGCCGGCTGCGCTCCGTGAGCCCGGCACTTCTCTTGAGTGCCGGGCTCTTTTGCCAGCACTCCGATCCCTGGTGGCCCAGCTGGGCCCCGGGTCGCGCTGTGTTAGGCCCCTCCCCTTTAATAAGGGGAGAAAGGCCTGCAGTACCACGGTGCGATGTGCCACAGGGCGTGGCGCTGTGGCACGTAGCGCCGTGATATTCACTCGCAGCGCCCCAAGAGGGAGGCGGGGCGCCCCACCTCCCTCTTGGGGCACTACCAGTGAATTTCGGGCGCGGGGGCGCTAATTGTTTCGGGGCGCTATTTTCCCCCCTTGGGCGTCACAAACTAGACTGTAATTTCCCTGATTGCGCCCAAAGCGTAAACTCTACGCGATACGTTTTCGAACCAACAACCTAACCATTAAGAAACTGTTGCAGCATTTTCAAGATTAACATTCTGCTCACATAAACCAGGTTTCTCAGAAGCTGAGCTTTAATGGTATCTAGCACTCAATTCCTTTTTTTAAAAATTCATATTGCTCAGTGTTAACCAGTCAGCACTCAATAAACCGAAATCCAATCCAGATATTACACCGATTCAACTGTAGAATTTCAAAAGGCTGAAACCATTCCCATTAACTTTTATTATGTATAATCCCTGACCCAAGCATAATGCTTAAATATTAATTCCTGATCCATATGCCCATATTTACATATTAAGCACTGGGGGGATATTCAAAGCAAGGCGAAATTACATCTATAGAGAGATGTACATTTAATCAGTTCCTCTCTTTAAAGATTGTTTATTTCCAGTATTGTCTGCATTTTAATTATAATATAAATAAATCATTAAAGGGGATTTGCATAAATATATTACTTCCACATTTTTGTCTCTGCCTTTTACTGATATTCTGATTTAAATCAATTGTACGTTTATGACGAATCGGTTCTGCAATGGTGCAGTGAGTTAGGGACCAGTCTGTTCACCCCTGGGACTTGTGTTTAAACCCAGGACTCATTTGATGCGATTTAAGGATCCCATGGAATTGAAATCTCACTGTGCAATATTAGTCACAAGCCCATTAACTGATTGTCATGGAAACCCTTGCTATATGGATTGATTAAACCCGATTTTCAAAATGGCTTTGCAACATCAAAATAGCGAGCAGAGAAACCCCATGAACGTGATAATGACTCATTTTGTACAACACCGTTTTACGCGAAATTAATTTGGACACTTTCCATCCAGCTTCTAACAGCCAGAGACCCACCACACAAAACTACTCCTGTTTTTGCACTAACTGCGCTCATACAGACCACATTATATGGGATTTGGGAATATTGATTTCTGGTGTGAGAAACAGAAAATGTTAGAATGGGCACTTTTTTTGAGGTTGGTACTGAGGCACATTAATGGGGTCAGTGTAGAGGGAGCTTTACTCTGTATCTAACCCGTGCTGTACCTGCCCTGGGAGTGTTTGATGGGACAGTGTAGAGGGAGCTTTACTCTGTATCTAACCCGTGCTGTACCTGCCCTGGGAGTGTTTGATGGGACAGTGTAGAGGGAGCTTTACTCTGTATCTAACCCGTGCTGTACCTGCCCTGGGAGTGTTTGATGGGACAGTGTAGAGGGAGCTTTACCCTGTATCTAACCCCTGCTGTACCTGCCCTGGGAGTGTTTGATGGGACAGTGTAGAGGGAGCTTTACTCTGTATCTAACCCATGCTGAACCTGCCTTTGGAGTTTTTGATGGGGCAGTGGGTGCCTGAAATGAAAAGTGTTCTATTCAAAACCACTACTAATATCCTTCGCGTTAATGAACATAAAATTCAACCAGGAAGTAGTAATTCACTGCCATATGCAGAGAATGGAGTTAAAGGGGTAAAAATTGAGTTGCGCCCCATTTGGGGCGCTAACCTCGCCGGGGCGCGACTTTTAGCGCCCCGAAAAAATTAGCGGCCCCGCGCCGGAACTTCAGTGGTTGCGCCCCAAGAGGGAAGCGGGGCGCCACTGGAAGCACCCCGCATCCCTCTTGGGGCGCTGCGAGGGAATATCCTGGCGCTACGTGCCGCAGCGCCAGTCGCTGCGGCACGTCGCGCCGCGGTATTGCAGGCCTTCCTCCCCTTCTTAAAGGGGAGGGACCCTGCGCAGCGCGAACCGGGGCCCAGCTGGGCCCCCAGGGATCGGGAGTGCCGGCAAAAGAGCCCGGCACTCAAGAGAAGTGCCGGGCTCTTGGAGCGCAGCCGGCACTTCACGGTGGGGGGGCTTCACGGGGGCCGGGGACAGCAACGGGGGCAGGTGCTGGCAGGCGGCCAGCAACAAAAATGGCCGCCTGCCACCTCCCCTTTAAATATCGCCGCCCCGGCCGCACGTACGCCTCCCTGAACCCGTCGGACATAGCGTCTGGCGGTAACTCAGGGGGCGCGACTGAAGATCGCGGCTGGAGCGCGAGCGGGGTGCTGCGCACGGCGATGACGTCATCGCCGGCGGCGCAGCGCCACAGGGCGCTACCGGCTGCCGCCGCCGCTAACCTCCCGCTGAATTTTTCGGGAGGCGTGGGCGGCGCTGCGCCCGGGCGTTAGCTGCTTTACGCCCCATTAGCGCCCTCTTAAGGCGCTAACGGGAGGCGCAAGCAGCTGAATTTTTCCCCCAAAGACTTTAATCTTTTCTTGGGATTCCACCTCAAACTAGTAATTTCTTGAACACAACCCTTGAAGTTTATAACTTCAACCTCCCCCAGTAAAAAAGAACGAAAGACAGAGATCGATAAATTTTTGAATATTAAGGGAATCAAGGGTTAGTGCAGGAAAGTGGAGTTGATGTAGAAGATCAGCCGTGATCTTATTGAATGGCGGAGCAGGCTCGAAGGGCCAAATGGCCGACTCCTGCTCCTATTTCTTATGTTCTTATGACTTGCATTTCTGTAGTTCCTTTCACGACCTCAGGACATCCCCAAGTGCTTTACAGCCAATGAAGTCTAGTCACTAGTGTAATGTTGGAAACGTGGTAGCCAATTTGTGCACAGCAAGCTCCCACAAGTGATAATGACCAGACAATCTGTTTTTTTGTGATTCTGATTTGAGGGATAAAATTGGCCAAGACACCAGGGAAAATTCCCCTGCTCTTCTTCGAAATAGTGCCTTGGAATTGTTTGCGTCCATCTTAGAGAGCAGATGGGGCCTTGGTTTAATGTCTTATCCGAAAGGCGGCACCTCCGACAGTGCTGTTCTTCCTCAGCACTGCACTGGGTGTGCCAGCCTGGCTTTTTATGCTTAAGACTCTGGAGTGGGACTTGAACCCACGACCTTCTGACTCTGAGGCGAGAGTGCTGCCCACTGAGCCACAGCTGACATCATTACAGGCTTTAACTCCCTCCATAGTATTGAAGAGCCATCTTTGTTAAACATTGATTAGGAATCTATGTTTAATGAGTGGCTGGCCAGTGCAGTGGTCATTGGCCGTTCTCCTCTGGAAGCTGTTTTCTGATCAGTCCACACGCCCCCTGTCTGCTGACTGTAGGGGCCCTGGTGAATGTTTTTGTAAATATTGACCCACAGCATTAAGATAAAGAGCTGCAAACCGAGACCGGGGGCTGTGTCCCAAGACCAGCAACTGCATATAAAATTCTTACAGGGCTTGACAGGGTAGATGCTGGGAGGATGTTTCCCCTGGCTGGGGCGTCTAGAACAAGGGGTCACAGTCTCAGGACCATTTAGGACTGAGATGAGGAGGAATTTCTTCACTCAGAGGGTGGTGAATCTTTGGAACTCTCCACCCCAGAGGGCTGTGAATGCTGAGTCATTGAGTATATTCAAGACTGAGATAGATAGATTTTTGGACTCTAGGGGAATCAAGGATATGGGGATCGGGTGGGGAAGTGGAGTTGAGGTTGAAGATTAGCCATGATCTTACTGAATGGTGGAACAGGCTCGAGGGGCCGTATGGCCTACTCCTGCTCCTAATCCTTATGCACTGAGATAAGGAGATGCGTACTTGGGGATGAGCAATTTATTTTGTGCAAATCATCTGTCCCTGACTGTAAATACATGAAGTGGGATTTACATTTTCTCTACATGTGATGAAGGCCATTGATTTACATGTTCATGTACAAGCCACACAAACCAGGAACGTGCTGGGTGTGATCCAGGAGTCAGTGCTGACCAAGCTGGTCTGAGCTGACTGGTTAGGGAGGTTCCAGTGGGTCTCAGCACCCTCGGGCCTAGGGAAAGAAAAAAATCAGCTGCTGATTGCTATCCCATAATACTGTTGGAAAATTGCACTTGTCTGCAAGTTGAGGGAGGACAGAACGGGCCGAATAGCTAGCTAAGACTCCCCATCTAGGAATCACCGAGAAGAATGGACCTTTGGTGCAGTATGGGAGGGTCGTTGGCTGTCATATTTGCTTATATAACAGTGGTCACTGCACCTTAAAGTAATTCAGTGTGGGTGAAGCTCTTTGAGACGTTGAAAGCATGATCTAAATACCCGACTTTTTACACCGAGCGGCGAAAGAAGAGTGGGGTGTTGTGTTGCATTTGTAAAACTTGTGCAGTGAAGCTCAAACCGTCAGTGATTAAACAACCCTAATAAACAGAACAAATATCATTTGAGGCAGAACATCCAAGCCACTACCCAGCATGCTGCTGTAGCCCAGTCACTGGAGCCCAGTAATACAGCTTGGAGCTGGCACTACGAGTAATGTTCACACCAGCGGCTGCACCTGTCCTCCTGACTCATCCTCTGCCAACATGTAGGATGAACACCCTGCTGCTTATCTCTGCACAAGCACAATCATTACCAATTGTGGAAGGAGGCCTTTTAACTTTGTATCATTTATTTTTGCTTCCCGAACAGGCTTTCTTTACCTGAGTTGTCGCTGGCTTTGCCTTGCAGCACTGGGTAATTAGAATATTATTGAAAGGACAATGCCAAAAGCATTTAATATCTCAATTTTGCACAGAATGCTTCCTTCATGAGGGCTGAGGAGATTGAAGTTGAAAAGATTTCTCTGCACGTGGGTGGATGAGAATGTTCCCAAATTGTGAATCCCTGGAGCTTCATTGTGGGAAGAGTATCATTGAGTGGCGCTCAGCCACACCACCGCAGAACGGGCCAACCCTCTCTGCACTGACAAGCCTCCTGCAGCCTTGATAAGCGTTCAGTGTGCAACTGACTGTCGGTGGCAGCCCGCTGATGTATTGAGTTGATCTGCTCGAGAGCGACAGCTTTTTTGATTTTTTTTTTTGTACTTGACATTCTAGTGATCTGTGTACATTGACCCCCTTAAGCTCTTTGGACAGCCACTGTTCCTAGCTTTTCACCATTTAAAAATACACTGATCCATTTGTTTTTTGGTCCAAAATGGATGACCTCACATTTGCCTGCATTGAAATCCATCTTTTTTTAATTCATAAGAAATAGGAGCAGGAGTTGGTCATTCGGCCCCTCGAGCCTGCTCCGCCATTCAATAATATCATGGCTGATCATCGACCTCAACTCCACTTTCCCGCCCGATCTCCATATCCCTTGATTCCCCTAGAGTCCAAAAATCTATCTATCTCAGACTTACTCAAAGACTCAGCATTCACAGCCCTCTGGGGTAGAAAATTCCAAAGATTCACAACCCTCTGAGTGAAGAAATTCCTCCTCATCTCAGTCTTAAATGGCCTACCCCTTATCCTGAGACTATGCCCCTAGTTTTAGACACTCCAGCCAGGGGGAAACAACCTCTCAGCATCTTTCCTGTCAATCCCCTTCAGAATCTTGTATGTTTCAATGAGATCACCTCTCATTCTTCTGAACTCCAGAGAGTATAGGCCCATTCTACACAATCTCTCATCATAGGACAGCCCTCTCATCCCAGGAATCAATCTAGTGAACCTTCGCTGCACCGCCTCCAAGGCAAGTATATTCTACCTTGGATAAGGAGACCAAAACTGTGCCCAGTACTCCAGGTGTGGTCTCACCAAGGCCTTGTACAATTGTAGCAAGACTTCCTTACTCTTATACTCAAACCCCCTTGCAATAAAGGCCAACATGCCATTTGCCTTCCTTATTGCTTGCTGCATGCTAGCTTTCTGTGTTTCTTGCATGAGGACACCCAAATCTCACTGAACACCAACATTTGAAAGTTTCTCACCATTCAAAAAATATTCTGTTTTTCTATTCTTCCTACCAAAGTGAATAACCTCACATTTCCTTACATTATACTCCATCTGCCACCTTACTGCCCACTCACTTAGTCTATCTATATCCCTTTGCAGACTCTATGGGCTGGATTTTGATACTGGGGCGGGTTGGGGTCGTGTTATCCACCCGACTGCAATTGGATGTGGGAGATTGATGCGATTTTCACCTAATTGGGCAATTGAGTTCCAGCATGTGGGAACCCATGACCCAATTAGTGTTTTCAGTCTGAAAGTCGCCTCTGATGATGTCATCATTGTTGCTGCATTGAAGGTCTGCAAAGACTGCTTGGCCTTTGCTGTGAGAGGACCTGGAGGCAAAATGAGCAGCAGCAGTTCTAAGTCTGCTCCCAGATATTTTTGTACCACCACCACTCCCAGATATTATTATTATTCCGCCACCGCCACCACCACGTTGTAATAGTGAACCTGCAGCTGATAGTCAGCTATCGAAATGTGTTCCCGCCAGGTTTCACATTCGTGGTTCAGAACAGGCGTGCTTCATGTAGAAAAAGGGTTAAAATCACAAAGGCCTTTCAAAATGGCATTATAGAGGCAATTTAGTGCTTGTTAAGGGCCTTAACAGCCTATCCCACCTCTTAGAGTTGGGACCAGCAGACACGATTTAATGGAAATTGCGTGGAGGCGGGCTTGTGCCCACCTGCCAGTTTTCGCAATTTTAACCCCCCACATGCCTCCAAACCCACCTCCATGGGTCAATGAAAATTCTGCCCTTTGTGTTCTCCTCACAGCTTACTATCCCACCTGGCTTTGTGTCATCAGCAAACGTAGATACATTACACTCAGTCCCTTCATCTAGGTCATTGATATAGATTGTAAATAGCTGAGGCCCCAACACTGATCCTTGCGCACCCCACTAGTTACAGCCTGCCAACCTGAAAAAGATCCGTTTATCCCTACTCTCTGTTTTCTGTCCATTAACCAATCCTCTATCCATGCTACTATATTACCCCCAACCCCATGAACCCTAATCTTGTGTAATAACCTTTTATGTGGCACCTTATCGAATGCCTTTTAGAAATCCAAATTTACTACATCCACTGGTTCCCCTTTATCTACCCTGCTAGTTACATCCTCAATAATCTCTAATAAATTTGTCAAACACGATTTCCCTTTCATAAAACCATGTTGACTCTGCCTAATCATGTTATGATTTTCTAAGTGACTTGATACCACTTCCTTAACAATGGATTCCAGCATTTTCCCAACGACTGATGTCAGGCTAACTGGCCTGTAGTTCCCTGTTTTTTCTCTCCCTCCTTTCTTGAATATCGGTGTTACATTTGCGACCTTCCAATCCTCATTAGACCCTTGGTTCTCCACCATTTTTGGTTTGTTTTTTGTGTCTTCTACCCTGAAGACAGATACAAAATATTTGTTTAACATTTCTGCCATTTCCTTATTCCCTATAATAACTTCTCCTGTCTCAGCCTCTAAGGGACCAACGTTTACTTTTGCTACTCTTTTCCTTTTTACTCTCACTCTCAAAATTAAGGTGAAATTCTATCATATTATGATCACTCTGCCCCAGAGGATCCTTTACTATGAGATTGCTAATTAACCCTGTCTCATTACACAATACAAGATCTAAAATAGCCTGTTCCCTGGTTGGTTCCATGACATATTGTTCTAGGAAACTGTCCCGAATGCATTCCATGAACTCGTCCTCCAGACTACCTTTGCCAATTTGATTTGTCCAGTCAATATGAAGATTAAAGTCCCCCAAGATTATTGCATTACCTTTGTTGCAAGCTCCTACTATTTCTTGATTAATATTCTGTCCAACGGTATAGCTACTGTTAGGGGGCCTGTATACGACTCCTACCAGTGTTTTATGTCTCTTGTTATTCCTTTTCTCCACCCATACTGATTTTACTTCCTGATCTTCTGAGCCGAGATCCTTTCTCGCTACTGTCCTTATGTCATCCTTTATTATCAGGGCTACTCCCCCTCCTTTTCCATTCTGCCTGTCTTTTTGAAACGTCAAGTACCCTGGAACATTTAGTTCCTAACCTTGGCCACCTTGCAACCATATCTCTGTAATGGCTATTAGATCAAACCCATTTATCTCTATTTGTGCCACTAGTTTGTCTATCTTGTTACAAATGCTTCGTGCATTCAGATAAAGAGCCTTTAATTTAAATGTTTTACCATTATTCCCTGCTTTGACCTTATTCTCTGCTGCACTGCTACCGTTAAACTCTCTGTCCCTTCCTGTCACACTCTGCTTATTTTTACCCAAATCGCTACACTGATCTATTGCCTTGACCTTTCTCTTTAGATTTCTAAATTTCCCCTCACCTGACCCCTCCCCCCTAAGTCCTAAGCCTAAGTCCGAAACTAGAGTCTTAAACTTAAATAAAGCCAATTACATAGGTATGAGGGGCGAGTTGGCTAAGGTAGATTGGAAAAATAGATTAAAAGGTATAGCAGTGGATAAGCAGTGACTAGCATTTAAAGAAATATTTCATAATTCTCAATCAAAATACATTCCATTGAGAAACAAAAACTCCACGGGAAAAGTGATCCAACCATGGCTAACTAAAGAAGTTAAGGATAGCATTAGATTGAAAGAAGAAGCTTATAATATTGCAATGAATAATAGTAAGCCTGAGGATTGGGAGAGTTTCAGAAACCAGCAAAGGTTGACCAAAAAATTGATCAAAAGGGAAAAAATAAAATATGAGAGAAAACTCGCAAGAACTATAAAAGCAGATTGTAATAGTTTCTACAAGTATGTAAAAAGGAAAAGAGTAGCAAAAGTAAACGTTGGTCCCTTAGAGGCTGAGACAGGAGAAATTATTATGGGGAATAAGGAAATGGCAGAAATGTTAAACAAATATTTTGTATCTGCCTTCACAGTAGAAGACACAAAAAGCATACCAAAAATGGTGGGGAACCAAGGGTCGCTCATAGAATCTGGGCGTCGCCGGCAAGGCCAGCATTTATTGCCCATCCCTAATTGCCCTTGAGAAGGTGGTGGTGAGCCATCTTCTTGAACCGCTGCAGTCTGTGTGGTGAAGGTGCTCCCACAGTGCTGTTAGGGAGGGAGTTCCAGGATTTTGACCCAGCGACGATGAAGGAACGTTGATATACTTCCAAGTCAGGATGGTGTGTGACTTGGAGGTGGTGGTGTTCCCATGCACCTGCTGCCCATGTCCTTCTAGGTGGTAGAGGTCGCGGGTTTGGGAGGTGCTGCCGTAGGAGCCTTGGTGAGTTGCTGCAGTGCATCTTGTAGACGGTACACACTGCAGCCACGGTGCGCCGGTGGTGGAAGGAGTGAACGTTTAAGGTGGTGGATGGGGTGCCAATTAAGCGGGCTGCTTTTTCCTGGATGGTGTCGAGCTTCTTGAGAGTTGTTGGAACTGCACTTATCCAGGCAAGTGGAGAGTATTCCATCAAACTCCTTAATTGTGCCTTGTAGGTGGTGGAAAAGCTTTGGGGAGTCAGGAGGTGAGACACTCGCCGCAGAATACCTAGCCTCTGACCTGCTCTTGTTGCCACAGTAGTTATGTGGCTGGTTCAGTTAAGTTTCTTGTCAATGGTGACCCCCAGGATGTTGATGGTGGGGGATTCGGCGATGGTAATGCCGTTGAATGTCATGGGGAGGTGGTTAGACTCTCGCTTGTTGGAGATAGTCATTGCCTGGCACTTGTGTGTCGCGAATGTTACCTGCCACTTATCAGCCACAGTTTTGCCCAAGTCTGGTGACTGCTGTCATCTGGGGATGCAACACAAGAAAGGAAGAAAGAATTCCCATTAAATGGGGGACGGTAAATCTGAAGGATCTATATAACCATCTTTAAGCATATTATAAAATCATTTTAAATATATATATTAGAAACCTGCACATGCACTTCCTGTTGACAAAGCCTCGCTTCCTGTTGACAAAGCCTCGCTTCCTGTTGACATGCTGCTGTCACACGTTATCCATTATAAATTCCTATGTCTTATAAAATTAAAGTACAATGCCCCAGAATATCAATTGAAATGTATGTGTAGATATTCTCTTTGAAAAAAAGAAAGACTTGCATTTGTATAGCGCCTTTCACCGGCTTTTCCATGGAAAAACTGCGCATATGCAGAAATTTGACTGGGCCATGCAGCCCAGTAAATTAGAGGGAACATTGGTGATAAGGCACTATGTAAATGCAAGATCTTTTTCCAAAAATTACTGGCGGCAATGTTATCACATGAATTCTTAATGCGCTAGGTTAACCAGTACCCTGCGATTTTAACTAATGTTTTGCACTATATTAACTAGTGGTCGCCACTATATAAACTGGTGCTATTGCTACATTAACTAGTGCTCCCCACTGTATTAGCTGATTCTCTGTAATATTCTCCGCTGTATTCCCTAGTGCTCCCTACTGTATTAAGTACTTCTCTCCGCTGTGTTAACAATGGGTATGGTAGCCGAGTGGCTTTGGTATTGAATCAGCACTCCAGAGGTTTTAGGAACTTAGGAACAGGAGGCCGTTCAGCCCCTCGGTCCTGTTCTGCCATTCAATGGGACTGTGGCTGATCTGTAACTCAACTCCATTTTACCGCCTTTGCTCCGTATCCGTTGATATCCTTACCCAATGATAATCGATTGTTCTCAGTTTTGAGAGTTTCCATTCACCCCAGCATCCACAGCCTTGAGGGGGAGAGAGTTTCCATTGAGTTCTCCATCCCATTCTGTCAGTTGAGAAACTGATTCCAATAAATCTGGTAACTTGTGGGCTGGGACCAGAGAATGACCATAACCGTAAGTAGGCCACTATTGCCCTTCAGGGAAGGGAACCCTACTATCAATATTTGGTCTGGGTCTACACGTGACTCCAGTTCTACACTGTGTTATTGAAAGTAAGAAAGTAAGACTTGCATTTATATAGCATCTTTCACAACCATCAGATGTCCCAAAGTGTTTTACAGCCAATGAAGTACTTTTGGGAATGTAGTCACTGTTGTAGGGGCAACACGGTGGCATAGTGGTTAGCACTGGTGCCTCACAGCGCCAGAGACCCGGGTTCGAATCTGACCTCGGGTGACTGTCTGTGTGGAGTTTGCACATTCTCCCCGTGTCTGCGTGGGTTTCCTCCGGGTGCTCCGGTTTCCTCCCACAGTCCAAAAATGTGTGGGTTAGGTTGATTTGGCTATGATAAATTGACCCTTAGTGTTAGGGGGGATTAAATATGTGGGGTTATGGGGATAGGATGGGATATGTTAGGGGGAATTAAATACGTGGGGTTACGGGGGTAGGGTGGGATATGTGTACTGTGGGGATTAAAGCAGGGACAGGGTACTGGATTTGGATGATCAGCCATGATCGTGTTGAATGGCGGAGCAGGTTCGACGGGCCGAATGGCCTACTCCTGCTCCTAGATTCTATGTTTCTATGTTTCTATGTAATGCAGGACATGTGGCAGCCAAATTGCGCACAGCAAGATCCCACAAGCAGCAATGCAATAATGACCAGATGATCTGTTTTAGTGATGTTACATAGATACATAGATACATAGAAGATAGGAGCAGGAGTAGGCCATCCGGCCCTTCGAGCCTGCTCCGCCATTTAATGAGATCATGGCTGATCCTCCAATTCAGTATCCCGTCCCCGCCTTCTCTCCGTAACCCTTAACCCCTTTTGCCTGTAGAAATATATCTAATTCCCTCTTAAATATATTTAATGAGCTGGCGTACACTGCCCTCTGTGGCAATGAGTTCCACAGGTTCACCACCCTCTGAGTGAAGAAATTCCCCCTCATTTCTGTCCTAAATGGTTTAGCCCTTATCCTTAAATTATGTCCTCTAGTTCTGTTCTCACCCGCCAAGGGAAACATTCCTTCTGCATCTAGTCTGTCTAGACCTGTCAGAATTTTATACACTTCTATGAGGTCCCCTCTCAATCTTCTAAACTCCAGTGTGTACATCCCTAAACTACATAGTCTCTCCTCATAGGTCAATCCCGCCATTCCTGGTATCAGCCTGGTGAATCGCCGCTGCACCCCCTCCATGGCAAGAACATCTTTCCTCAGATGAGGCGACCAAAACTGTACACAGTACTCGAGGTGTGGTCTCACCAGTGCCCTGTACAGCTGCAGCAAGGTATCCCTGTTCCTGTATTCCAACCCTTTTGCTATGAAGGCCAGCATACCGTTTGCCTTCTTGACCGTCTGTTGCACCTGCATGCTCACCTTCAGTGACTGGTGTACAAGAACACCCAGGTCTCTCTGTACTTCCCCCTCTCCCAATTTATTGCCATTTAAATAATAATTTGCCCTCCCGTTCCTGCACCCAAGGTGGATAACTTCACACTTGTCCACATTATAGTGCATCTGCCATTTATCCGCCCAATCACCCAGTCTGTCCAAATCGCTCTGGAGCTTCCTGGTCTCCTCCTCTGAGCCCACCCCCCCTCCTAGTTTAGTGTCGTCTGCAAATTTGGAAATGCTGCATCCGACTCCCTGATCCAGGTCATTAATGTAAATTGTGAACAGCTGGGGACCCAGGACAGATCCCTGTGGTACCCCACTTGTTACTGCCTGCCATTCAGAAAATGAGCCGTTTATTCCAACTCTTTGTTTTCTATCTGACAGCCAGTTCTCTATCCATGTCAATACTTTCCCCTTTATCCCATGAGCTTCAATTTTCCGTGCTAATCTTTTATGTGGGACCTTATCGAAGGCCTTTTGGAAGTCCAGGTACACCACATCTACTGGCTCTCCCCCATCTATTTTACCAGTTACTCCCTCAAAAAATTCCAATAGATTAGTCAAGCACGATTTACCCTTTGTAAATCCATGTTGACTCTGTCCTATCCTGTCCCCATTTGCTAAGTGCTCCGCTATTTCATCCTTAATGATGGACTCCAGCATTTTGCCCACAACTGATGTAAGGCTTACAGGTCTGTAATTACCTGCTTTTTCCCTACCCCCCTTTTTGAATAGTGGGGTAACGTTAGCTACCCTCCAATCCATGGGCACTGTTCCCGAGTCTAATGAATTCTGAAAAATCATACTTAGTGCATCCGCTATCTCTAGGGCCACCTCCTTCAGTACCCTAGGATGCATGTTATCAGGCCCTGGGGATTTGTCCGCCTTCAATCCCTTTAGCTTCCTTAACACCATATCCTTAGAGATATTGATTTGCGTCAGTTCCTCCTTTGCTAATGTCCCTATTTTTCCCGATATCCCAGGGAGGTTTTTTGTGTCTTCCTTCGTAAAGACTGACCCAAAGTATGCATTTAGTTGGTCTGCCATTTCCTTATTTCCCGTTATATATTCCCCCGTATCTGACTGCAATGGACCAACTTTGGTTTTCACCAGTCTTTTCCTCTTGATATACTTATAAAAGCTTTTGGAGTTAGTTTTTATATTTTCCGCCAGCTTGCTTTCGTAAGCTATTTTGCCCCTCTTGATTAAGCCCTTTGTCCTCCTTTGCTCTATCTTAAACTGTTCCCAATCTTCCGCTCTGGCGCTTTTTTTGGCTATTTTATACGCCCTATCTTTGGATTTTATGCTGTCTCTAATTTCCCCTGTTATCCACGGTTGAGTCACCTTTTTAGATTTCCTTTTATGCCAGATTGGTATAAACAATTTTTGCAATTTTGTCATTCTATCTTTAAATGCTTGCCATTGTTTATCTACCTCCAGTCCTCCCAGGAACATTGTCCAATCAGACCTACTCAGTTCCCGTCTAATGGCATCATAATTCCCCTTGTTTAAATTCAGGACCTTAGTCTCTGAGTCAATTTCTTCGCTCTCCATTTTGAGTGAGAAATCGATCATGTTATGATCGCTCTGACCCAAGGGTCCCCGTACAACAAGATTACTAATTAGTCCCTTCTCATTGCACAGTACCCAGTCCAATATAGCCTGTTCCCGAGTTGGTTCCTCGACATATTGATCCAGATAACCATCCCTTAAACACTCAAGGAATTCCTCCTCCTCATTATTTTTACTGATTAGGCTAGCCCAATCTATATGTAAGTTAAATGTTGATTGAGGGATAAATGTTGGTCAGAATACCAGGGATAACTCCCCTGCTCTTCTTCGAAATAGTGTCTGTGGGATCTTTTACTTCCACCTGAGAGAGCAGACGGGATCTCAGTTTAATGTTTCATTCGAAAGACGAGTCCCTCAGTTTTTTGTGCTCAGACCTCTGGAGTGGGACTCGAGCCCACAGCCGTCTGACTCAGAGGCGAGGGTGCTACCCACTGAGCCACGGCTGACACTGAATTGCCTCAGGGCAATGGAGATGGGCAATAAATACTTGCTCTGCCAGTATTGTCCACATCTCGAGAACAAATAAAAGCGTATATTCATTAGTTTATTTTGAATGATTTAAATAGAGGGGAGAGGGGTTTGTTAAATGTTTGTACGATAACATTACACAACAGTCATTTCTAGCCTCGTATCTCAGCACTTTAACCGTTGGTATTAATTTGAGGTGCTGAACCCACTCCAATAACACCACATCTCTCTTAAAGTAGGGACCAAAATAAACACAACACTCCAAATCTGGCCTCACCAAGACCTCATGCAGTTGTATAATCACCGCTTTATACCCTGTGCCCAGCAGATCATTGTCGGTTTGCTTTCTTCAGTATCTGGGAACTCCGTTTCATATCTATTAAAATCTGTACTTGAAGCATATTGTCATGGCAACATGCGGTCATGCAATTTACCTTGCCAGCAGTGTAGGTGACCCGCGTGCACTTAAAGGACCAATGCGTTGTGTAAAACCGTTACCATGGCTATAAACACAGTTGGGCATAATTCGTCGCTGAATTGCTGATAGTCTATTGCATTTATATAGTGCCTTTCACAGCCTCAGTGTAGTCACTGTTATAATATAGGAACAGTGACTTGACTACACTCACAGTACTTCATTGGCTGTAAAGCGCTTTGGGACGTGCTGAGGTCGTGAAAGGCGCTATAGAAATGCAAGTCTTTCTTTCTATCTATCTGTCTATCTGTCTCTCTCTCTATCTCTCTCTCTCTCTCTATATCTCTCTCCATCTATCTCATCTATTCCATCTATTCCTAGTTGCCCTGAGAAAGTGGTGGTGGGACATTTTCCTAAAAAGAACTGACTGGTTTTCTAGGCCACTTCAGAGGGCAGTTAAGAGTCAACTAAGTTGGTGTTGGACTGGAGTCACAGATAGGCCAGACCAGGTAAGGACAGTAGATTTCCTTTCCTCGTGGACATTAGGGAATTAGGATGGGCTATAAATACCGGCCTTGCCAGAATAAAGAATATATTGGGTGAGTGACACGTTTAAACCCCCTTCTGTGGCTGGAAATAAAAACCCAAACACCAGAAATGTGTTTGCAGCTGGTGCCAGCCAGTAGCTGTGCGGAGTCAGTAAACATCTTCCTGTTAGATATTGACCAACGTTCCTCACAGTCATTGGAGTCACATGGCTTCTCACAAAACATTATCCCACAAGGAATTTAAATCAATCCCTCGAATGTTGAAACTTACTCTCGCAAAGAAACTGCAGCAACCGGCTGAAACTTGTTTTTATCTTGCTTCTGCAGCACAGCCTTGATACATTTTAACGGGAAGCTAAATAAGCACATGAGGGAGAAAGGAATAGAAGGATATGGTGATGGGGTGAGATGAAGAGGGGTGGGAGGAGGCTCGTGTGAAGCAGAAACACCGGCACAGACCTGTTGGGCCGAATGGCCTGTTTCCATTGTGTAAATTCTATTTAATTTTATGTAAGACGTGGGTCACTTGTGGGTCACGATTCGTGTGTGAAATTAGTTATCACGCTTGTTCCCCATCACGCACCCTCTGTTTATGTCGGATCGATGACATCTGTACAGCTCTAAACATTCGCAATCACCTCCAGTGAAATGGGCTACAAGATTTGGAATCTTTACAATGTAAGAAGGCTACACACAGTTCTCAGTGTCACAACAGCACAAAACACAAACAATCAATGCCTGTTCTATAAGAAAGAAGAAAGAAATACTTGCATTTCTACAGCACCTTTCATGACCACTGGACGTCTCAAAGTGCTTTACAGCCAATGAAGTACTTTTTGGAGTGTAGTCATTGTTGCAATGTGGGAAACGCGGCAGCCAAAATTGCGCACAGCAAGCTCCCACAAATAGCAGTGAGATAATGACCAGATAATCAGTTTTTGTTATGTTCGAGGGATAAATATTGGCCAGGACAGAGAAATTGGCCATAATAGAGAAATCGAATAATATTCAGCTGACACCAATTTGGATTTTGAAGCAAAGTATGGGGGAGGTAAGGAACGGCACAGATTTGGTGTTGGAGTTGGATATGATACGTGAGTCTTGATTTCAGCAGTGAGGGGGCAGGGAGGAACGAGCACGTATATGAAAGAATGTTTGAAGCTTGGAAGAAGCAAGAGAAAAGAACGAGAGCCTGAAAGATCAGAACAGCAGCAATAAAGTAAATAAAAGAAGGAATTCTCTTCTGAGGTTGGGGCTGAATTTACACAGTGGAAGTTACCAGCTGTATCACTGACTGGGGTCTGGCTCAAACAGAAAGAATTGTTTCCAAAGAGTGATACGTGTTTGGTTTAATCTGATGGTTTGGATTAGAGAGACACAGGCATCAGAATACAGTTGTGGGAGAGCTTGGGACCAACGTAATGGAGACAATCTTCCTTCCTCGACCTTGACTATTCTGATGTTCATGACATTCAGCTTTTCCTTCTCTCTGATTAATTACCTTGATCTCTGGCCTTGGCATTTAATTAGCATGGGAGGAGGTTTAGTCTAGCACGCCTTATTTAAGACAAACAAATGTTTTGCTTAATTAACCTCCTAAATGTTTTATCCCTGTTGAGTTTCAGAATTTACATATTTTAAAACAATTTTTAGTTCTGTTTTACAAAGAAACTCCAACTGTCTCTCTTGGTTAAAGGGACTGTGGGTCGAGTGATCTGTCTTCAATTGCTTGTCAAGGTGGTAGACTCCAACCTACAAGTGTTCCAATAATCTTCCCTCTTCTCCCACCGGTGATGATTTATGCCAGGGTATGGGTTCCTCAAGTGTTGGGTGCCCTCTAATAACTCATCGATGTGTCCACTCTTTGTATGCGAGTGACAGCAGAGGATTCTTCCATGGGAAGTATCCCAGTTCAGTCCAATCCTTTCTCACTTGATAACCACTTTCCAGCAGGGATGACAAGACAGCAATCAGGAGCAGGAACCTAGGCTGATCCTTCTTCTCCCCTATCTCAGGGGAGATGAGGTCAATTGTAGCCCCTCTGACTGCAGTTTGAAATTGGCTAACTGAGCACCCAATGGAGATTGAACTTGAGGCATTCCTGATATGAGTACCTTCATCATCACTGATTTCCTCGCTCCACCATTGACGGCCGTGCCCTCAGCTGCCAAGGCCCTAAGCTCTGGAATTCCCTCCCTAAATCTTTCCGCCTCTCTACCCTTCTCTCTCTTCATTTAAGATGCTCCTTAAAACCTACCTCTTTGGCCAAGCTTTAGGAAAATCTTATCTCCTTATGTTTTTTTTGTTTTTTATTCATTTATGGGATGTGGGCATTGCTGGCAAGGCCAGCATTTATTGCCCATCCCTAAATGCCCTTGAGAAGGTGGTGGTGAGCCGCCGCCTTGAACCGCTGCAGTCCGTGTGGTGAAGGTACTCCCACAGTGCTGTTAGGGAGGAAGTTCCAGGATTTTGACCCAGCGACGATGAAGGATCGGCGATATACTTCTAAGTCAGGATGGTGTGTGACTTGAAGGGGACCTTGGAGGTGGTGGTGTTCCCATGCGCCTGCTGCCCTTGTCCTTCTAGGTGGAAGAGGTGGCGGGTTTGGGAGGCGCTGCCGAAGAAGCCTTGGCGAGTTGCTGCAGTGCATCTTGCAGTCTGTCTTGGTGTCAAATTTTGTCTGATAATCGCTCCCGTGAAGCGCCTTTGGGATTTTAACTGTTAAAGGCGCGATATAAATGCAGATTGTTGCTGTTGTATGCCTCTGGGTGGTGACATCACGCAGTGAGACACTGTGGAGTGATGTTTTTAATATTGATTTCGGTTCTGTTATATAAAAATCTCTTGATAATGGAAACTGAAACCAATATTCTCTGCATTGAATTATTCTCAAGATGGCGACTGTCTCGTTCCTCAGCTCAGGCTCTGTAAAATCAAAGCAGCAGAAAGATTTTGGATGGGTGGATTTATTCCTCAAATAACTGAACAATATTTCCCAGTGCTCAAAGCCTGACAGTGCAGAGATGTCTGGGTTGTTTCTGCAACATCAGGAATATTGCACACAGCACTAGCAAACACGCTAGAACTGTAATACATCACGAGCCGATCGAGATACACAATGAGTGACTGACTGCACATCAAAGTTGGCACTAGTACGATGAAACCTGAGGCAAGCATGACACAAGCCCCTTGACATTCAACGGCATTACCATCGCCGAATCCCTCAGCATCAACATCCTAGAGGTCACTATTGACCAGAAACTTAACTGGACCAGCCACATAAATACTGTGGCAACAAGAGCAGATCAGAGGCTAGGTATTCTGCGGCGAGTGTCTCACCTCCTGACTCCACAAAGCCTTTCCACCATCTACAAGGCACAAGTCAGGAGTGTGATGGAATACACTCCACTTGCCTGGATGAGTGCAGCTCCTACAAAGTTCAAGAAGCTCGACACCACACAGGACAAAGCAGCCCGCTTGATTGGCACCCCATCCACCACCTTAAACATTCAGTCCCTCCACCACCGGCGCACCGTGGCTGCAGTGTGTACCATCTACAAGATGCAGTGCAGCAACTCGCCAAGGCTTCTTTGGCAGCACCTCCCAAACACGTGACCTCTTCCACCTAGAAGGACAAGGGCATCAGGCACATGGGAACACCACCACCTCCAAGTTCCCCTCCAAGTCACACACCATCCTGACTTAGAAATATATCGCTGATCCTTCATGGTCACTGGGTCAAAATCCTGGAACTCCCTCCCTAACAGCACTGTGCGAGTACCATCACCACACGGACTGCAGCGGTTCAAGAAGGCGGCTCACCACCAAGGGCAATTAGGGATGGGCAATAAATGTTGGCCTTACCAGCGACGCCCACATCCCATGAACGAATAAAAAAAAAGCTATCTTTTTATCACCTCCTGCCCCCGCTCACTTATCTCCCTCCTTCCCTGAAAGCTCTGGCTCATGTTGGGGTACAGGTCCAGCGGGCAACTGCAGCCCCCCGCCCCAGTAACTCATCACCAAGTGACCGTTCTTGCGCGTTGGTCTGGACCATGAGTGTTGAGCAGGATATTTGACTCTGTCATCGGAGCTCCATCCTGTCCTCATCCTCTGTCTGATTCTGTTGGGTTTCCAGTCGGGTGGTACAGGTGGTGAAAGGACACAGCCTGGGCGGAAACTCAACCCAAGACCTGAGTCTCTGATGATTTGAGTACAGGAGCAAGGATGTCTTACTACAGGTATACAGGGCCTTGGTGAGACCACACCTGGAGTACTGTGTGCAGTTTTGGTCTCCTCACCTAAGAAAGGATATACTTGCCATAGAGGGAGTGCAGCGAAGGTTCACCAGACTGATTCCTGGGATGGCAGGACTGTCGTATGAGGAGAGATTGGGTCGACTAGGCCTGTATTCACTAGAGTTTAGAAGAATGAGAGGGGATCTCATTGAAACATATAAAATTCTGACAGGGCTAGACAGACTGGATGCAGGGAGGATGTTTCCCCTGGCTGGGGGGGTCTAGAACGAGGGGTCACAGTCTCAGGATACGGGGTAGGACATTTAGGACTGAGATGAGGAGAAATGTCTTCACTCAGAGGGTGGTGAACCTATGGAATTCTCTACCACAGAAGGCTGTGGAGGCCAAGTCACTGAATATATTTAAGAAGGAGATAGATAGATTTCTAGACACAAAAGGCAGCATCAAAGGGTATGGAGAGAGAGCGGGAATATGGTATTGAGATAGAGGATCAGCCATGATCATATTGAATGGCGGAGCAGGCTCGAAGGGCCGAATGGCGGAGAAAGCTCGAAGGGCCGAATGGTGGAGAAGGCTCGAAGGGCCGAATGGCCTACTCCTGCTCCTATTTTTCTATGTTTCTATGTGAAAGGTCAGTGACTGCACCCATTGTACCACCTGGACTGTTATTTTAACTCTTCTCGCTGAGCTTTCTCACCTCCTTTGCTTAAGGCGCTGGTGATTGGTGACACCAGGAGGACTCTGGTACTTCGCTGAAGAGGCCCTTGTCAGGGGCGGGCTCTCTGAGTCACTGTGTGAAGGGTTTGGGACAAACTTGATGAATATGCCCCTTCAGCTAGTTTGCTGTTGTTTAGTTGCAGTCCAGAAACATGTTATCTTTAAAGAGTTGTTACAATTCTTCCTCCTGTCCTATCATCCCTTGCCTTAATGAGAATAATGAACTAAATACAATTTGTGAACTGATAGCGCAGAGTTAGCAGCGCCAGTGAATAATAACCTAATTTTAGCTCTCTCCTGCACATAAATCTCAGGCTCAGTACGGCCCCCAGGAGACTGTGGGCAAGCTTCTGTGATGTGAAAATAATGAGGTTACTTTCATAAGGAACTGGGAATCGTTTCAGGGCAATAAGGTCTGGTAGAGGAGAGCGGGGCCGCATCATAACCCCAGCCGCAGCAGCGACGCTTGTGAGGACCATTGACTCCGCTCTCGAGAATCAATGGCCAGGAAATTCCTCGGAGCGGCTCCCGCTCCGCTGGCGTTACCTCTCTGGAGTGCGGCGGAAATCCCGTTTGTGCGTAAGGCGGGTTTGCGCCCCACTTCTAGCAAGGTAACTCCGGAGGAGTGGGAGCAAATCCGAGGAATTTCCCGGTCAATTAAATTAGATCGATGAGGGGACTGGGGTGGGTGGGGGGTGGGGGTGGAGAAAATTGAATCCCAGACAAGGCCGGTTCGAAGGAAGAACTCGCATTTTTTATGGTGCCTTTTATATGCTCAGATATCCCAAAGCGCTTCACAGCCAATGAATTACTTTTGAAGTGCAATTACTCTTGTTTTGTAGGAAAACATAGCGGCCAGTTTATAAATACAGCAGCTCCCACAAACAGCAGCTGAGAAAAACAATGCCCAGTTAAGCTGAAGGTGGCCATTCAGCAATTGTACCTGTGCTGGTGCTAGCTCTTCCACAGGATTTATCTACTGAAATCCCAAATCTGTTCAAGAATTAGCAATGCATTCGTATTCAATACCTTCTGCAGTGTTAACAGAAGCATTACATTACACAGGATTACACAGGATATACGGCACAGAAACAGGCCATTTGGCCCAACCAGTCCATGCCGGCATTTATGCTGCACTCAAGCCTCCTCCCGTCTTTCCTCATCTAAATCTATCAGCATAACCCTCTATTCCCTTCTCCCTCATATGCTTGTCTAGCCTTCCCTTAAATGCATCCATACTATTCGCTTCAATCACTCCCTGTGGTAGCGAGTTCCACATTCTCACCACTCTCTAGGTAAAGAAGTTTCTCCTGAATTCCCTATTGGATTTCTTGGTGATTATTTTATATTGATGGCCTCTAGTTATGCTCTTCCCCACAAGTGGAAACATTCTCTCTGTATCCACTCTATCAAAACCTTTCATAATTTTAAAGACCTCTATTAGGTCACCCCTCAGCCTTATTTTTTCAAGAGAAAAGAGACCCAGCCTGTTCATCCTTTCCTGATATGTATACCATAAAAACATAAGAACATAAGAAATAGGAGCAGGAGTAGGCCAATCGGCCCCTCAAGCCTGCTCCGCCATTCAATAAGACCATGGCTGATCTGATCCTAACCGCAAATCTAAAGAACACAAGAAGTAGGAGCAGGACCCGGCCACTCGGCCCCTGGGCCCGCTCCGCCTTGACCGATCCGAACTCAGCCTCATGTCCAATTTCCAGCCCGCTCCCCGGAACCCCTAATTCCCTTTACTTCTAGGAAACTGTCTATTTCTGTTTTAAATTTATTTAATGATGTAGCTTCCACAGCTTCCTGGGGCAGCAAATTCCACAGACCTACTACCCTCTGAGTGAAGAAGTTTCTCCTCATCTCAGTTTTGAAAGAGCAGCCCCTTATTCTAAGATTATGCCCCCTAGTTCTAGTTTCACCCATCCTTGGGAACATCCTTACCGCATCCACCCGAACAAGCCCCTTCACAATCTTATATGTTTCAATAACATCGCCTCTCATTCTTCTGAACTCCAATGAGTAGAGTCCCAATCTACTCAACCTCTCCTCATATGTCCACCCCCTCATCCCCGGGATTAACCGAGTGAACCTTCTTTGTACTGCCTCGAGAGCAAGTATGTCTTTTCTTAAGTATGGACACCAAAACTGTATGCAGTATTCCAGGTGCGGTCTCACCAATACCTTATATAACTGCAGCAATAACTCCCTGTTTTTATAATCTATCCCCCTAGCAATAAAAGCCAACATTCCGTTGGCCTTCTTGATCACCTGCTGCACCTGCATACTAACTTTTTGATTTTCTTGCACTAGGACCCCCAGATCCCTTTGTACTGCAGTACTTTCCAGTTTCTCGCCATTAAGATAATAACTTGCTCTCTGATTTTTCCTGCCAAAGTGCATAACCTCACATTTTCCAATATTGTATTGCATCTGCCAAATCTCCGCCCACTCACCCAGCCTGTCTATATCCCCTTGTAGGTTTTTTATGTCCTCCTCACTTTCTACTTTCCCTCCCATCTTTGTATCATCTGCAAACTTTGATATGTTACACTCGGTCCCCTCCTCCAAATCGTTAATATAGATTGTAAAGAGTTGGGGACCCAGCACCGACCCCTGCGGAACACCACTGGCTACTGGTTGCCAGTCCGAGAATGAACCATTTATCCCAACTCTCTGCTTCCTGTTAGATAACCAATCCTCCACCCATGCCAGAATATTACCCCCAATCCAGTGATTTTTTATCTTGAGCAATAATCTTTGATGTGGCACCTTGTCGAATGCCTTCTGGAAGTCTAAATACACTACGTCCACTGGTTCCCCTTTATCCACCCTGTACGTTATGTCCTCAAAGAACTCAAGCAAATTTGTCAGACATGACTTCCCCTTCATAAAGCCATGTTGACTTTGTCCTATTAAATTGTGTTTATCTAAATGTTCCATTACTGTCTCCTTAATAATAGACTCCAAAATTTTACCCACCACAGATGTTAGGCTAACTGATCTATAATTTCCAGCCTTCTGCCTACTACCCTTTTTAAATAAGGGTGTTACATTAGCAGTTTTCCAATCTGCAAGGACCTTTGCTGAGTCCAGGAATTTTGGAAAATTATTACCCGATCAAGCCCCTACTGCCACTTCCCTCAACACCCTAGGATGTAAGCCATCAGGTCCAGGGGATTTATCCGCCTTGAGTCCCATTATTTTACTGAGTACCAATTCCTTAGTGATTTTAATCGTATTTAGCTCCTCCCCCCCTAGAGCCCCCTGTTTGTCCAGTGTTGGGATATTCTTAGTGTCCTCTACCGTAAAGATTGAAACAAAATATTTGTTCAGCATTTTTGCCATCTCCATGTTTCCCACCATTAATTTCCCGGTCCCATCCTCTAAGGGACCTACGTTTGCCTTAACCCTTGCATTTCAGGTATCATCCTTGTAAATCTTCCCTGCACCCTCTCCAGTGCCTCTATATCCTTTTTAAAATATGGCGACCAGAACTGTACGCAGTACTCCAAGTGTGGTCTAACCAAGGTTTGATACAGGTTTAGCATAACTTCCCTACTTTTCAATTCTATGCCTTGAGAAATAACCCCTAGTGCTTGGTTTGCTTTTTTTATGGCCTTGCTAAGCTGTGTCGCAACTTTTAGAGATTTGTGTATTTGTTCTCCAGATCCCTTCGCTCCTTAAGCATTAATCGGCTTTTTTGAATTCAAGTTAAACAGTGGATTAAGGAATTGAACACAAAGTGGGTTAGTTCTTGTACACCACTCTTTGCACAGGGTAATTTCAAGGTCTTTGTGTCCACAGCTGTGTTGGGAAAAGCTTCCTTCCGACTCCTTCTTTAAGGTTCATTAATGTTAAACCTGTCCCTCCAGCTCTGTGCTCACAGCAGGAAACAGGCAGCCTGTTTCCATTTATATCCTCTCTGCCTCTCAGTGATATCCTGTATTACGCCTCCTGTGTCAGTTTGTGTATGTGTATCAGCAAGCGATTTGGGGGTTAAGCAGGGCCGAGTATGACCTGGTTTACAGTTCATTGATTATTTGGTCGTACCTCAGCTTCTTCTGATCATGAGTCTCACAGCCTGCTCGCATTACCTCCCATCCTGCACACCGCCCACTCTCTCATCTGTTGAATGCTTCTTGCTGCAGACTAGTTCCTACACACTTCCTATTCTCTCTTCCGCTCCCATGTGCCTCCCACTCCCACTCACTGCCAGTATTCAGAATCTCCCATTCCTGAGTCAACTATCCAGTATGGATTGATGACAATATTCTGGTGGATTAGTAGTTTGCGTTTCCAATATCGTTTCTGTAATTTATTTTTTAGGAAGGCTATGGCTGCACACCGTATTGTGTAATCGGGTGTTGTTGTGTTTGAACTGTTACTGAATTAAGATGGTGGCAAAAAGAGTCAGCTTGGCTCAGTTAGTCAAACTCTTGCCTCTGAATCTAGAAGGTTGTGGGTTCGATCCCCACTCCAGAGACTCTGAGCAGATCATCTCTGGGTAATGGCTGTAATCTCTGAAAAATGAAATTATATCCCATGGCAGCCAGCAGCCAATCACAAGAAAAACATCTTGCCAGGGTGAAAATTGCAAAACATTTTTTAGAATTCGGTAAAATCAGCAAATACTAAGGACAAAGGTCAAGATTGAGTGAGTGGGCAGTATGTAGAGTTAAGAGAGTGGGGTCAAAGGTTACGAGGAGCAGGAGTCCAATGATATTCAGGGCAGGAGCTAGCACGCGCCCTTAACAAATGCCACTTTCATCACTGCTTTTATCCAGACAAACATGGCCACATCTCTCACTAACCTACCCTCGATCCCAACCCAACCCCCACACCTGATCCCTCTCCCTGCCCTTTCTAGAACTTTGCAAAAGGTAGCAGTGATACTTGGATTCCTATCCATTGGTCGACATTTCTGATTGGCCCAGTAGATATATCGTGAGAAGGAAGAACTGTATCCTTATCAGGCTTTTCTTATCTTATTTACAAGAGCAGAAGTGAAATACTGCGGATGCTGGAAATCTGAAATAAAAACTGAAAATGCTGGAAACCCTCAGCATGTCAGGCAGCATCTGTGGAGAGAGAAACAGAGTTAACGTTTCAGGTTGACGATGAAAGGTCTTTGACCTGAAACGTTAACTCTGTTTCTCTCTTCACAGATGCTGCCTGACCTGCTGAGTATTTCCAGCATTTTCTGTTTTTATTATTTATAAGACATTCTCATGTTTGGGAAAGTTTGCAACAGACACTGGATATACAATTGCGAAATATCTTTTTTGATATCATTGATTTGGATTTTTTAAACAATGAAATATAAACAGCCAATATATTAGTGCGTTCACTGAATCAACCACCATGTGTGGTGCAGTGTGGAGCTACACAGAGCAAGAGAGCTCCAAATTCAATGTCTGGGTTGGCCTGGTCTGGGCTGGTCTTGTCTTGCCTGGGCTGACCTGGTCTGGTCCGGTCTGGACTGGCCTGGTCCGTTCTGGTCTTGCCTGGTCTGGGCCGGAGCTTCAGTTGGGGCACTACAATTGTCCTCAATGATCCATGTTTAAATAGCCTGCTGATACTCATTTCCTAGGTTCACACTTGAAAACCCAACCTATTGGATGAGAGATTGGACCATCCATACATCAGCCTGACTTAGGATGTTCCCGGGACACTAAGATCAATTGAAGAACATCCATTCAAGTCGAGATCCGCTGACTCCACATACACCAGCAATGATGCCTTGGACCGCATGGGTTGACATTGATCAACAGACCAGACATTTGATGCTGAGTCATTGTGAGACCTGCCTTGGCCCTGATTTAACTTCCCATCCCCCAGTATTTTCTGTAGAGTGTCCAAAGCCATGTCAAGCCCTCAGTACTGACGACAGGCTGTCCAACTTAACGTGTTCATTGCCCAGATGTCATAGTCCTGTCACAGGGACCTGCAGTCTGTACGATCAATGCTCATCCTGAGTTCTAATATCCTTCATCTAATTGTCCATTAATTCAAGGCTTTGTCTACTGTGAATTTAACTCCCCCATCATTGCTCATTCATTCTGATTCAGTCTAACAGTCTAACTCTCCCTCCTGAGTCTTCAGCACTCTTTGATCTCAATCAGATGTTAATTTGAATTAAAGCCCAATATCTAACTGCTCTGTAAACACGCATCCCTGTCCCAGAGGACATCTCAATTGATGATTCCCTTTCTATTTTTTACTATCTCTGCCTCCCTCTGGCTAGGAAATTCATCAATTTCCAAAGATTATTTCTATCTCAGGCTATCTGAAGCACGGTGCTCCTTAGATACCTTTTATTGAGAAATCTCGGAGAAGGATCAAGGTTCACAATGCAGGCACCACCAAGGTTGCAATGAGTTGGAGGGACAAGAGGTAAATCAAGAGGGAGGGGAGGCGGAGGCAGGAGAGGAATTCCACAGTTTTGAGGCTCTGGGAATGAATGAGTTTGAGTAGGAGACTATGCGTTGTCTCGATTTTGACACAGTAAGGATGCAGACAGGAGGAGGAGGAGCGTGCAATTTGATGTATTTGCAGCTCAGGAGAAACAAGAGAGGAAAATGTAGACCATCAACGTCCACAGCCAGAATCTAAACAGTGTTGTGCACCTAACTTAGTGCAAGGATCCCTATGGATTGGAACAGGGAGCTGGACAATCTGCTGGAGTAGGTGATACAAGAAAAGCAGGTCACTTGACAGATAAATAACAGTGAGGAAGTCTGGGACCTTCACGGTTGACAACTTTCTATCTCTTTTTCATGACATTAGATGGTTTTGTGTGTGGCCAGTTGTTCCCCTCGTGCCCAGGGTCAGTGACCTTGGAGCCTCACTCTCCCCTCTCGCTTACAGTTGGGTAGCGGTCGTGCGGGGCTCCACTGTGGAACTCAGGAGAGGCCGTTTCTGAGTCAGAGACAATGTAAGGCAATAGCTTCCGTGTTTACTCTTGTGAAACGAGCTCCCTTAAACCAGCACCACATTCACAGCCCCATAATTTAGTGGCTGTACAAACCGTTGATTCCCCAAGTTCTAAGGAGTGACAGCGACAAAGGAAAACTGTGCTTCTCCTCTCAACTGCATTCCCATTAGGTATCAAAAGTATTTTTTTTTAAAGAAAACCAGTAATTTTATGCTGGTTTTTTCTTGCCTGGATCCAATAGTTTACAGGCAGCTGCCAATCTGTGCAGTTCCCTCACCAACAGCAATTGACTGCAATTGACCTCAGAATGTAACAACAGTTAGACTCTGTGCTCCAAGCGAGATTAAACACAGCTCCATCTAAGCAGAAGGATAATGCATCGTGTGTTCCATAGTGTAACACTCCTGTCGTTCTAGAACAGTGTGTCCTCTCATATACCAGGAGGGATGATCAGCTCGTGAAAATAAACAGGTTTACAAAGATGTTAAAATCATCCATGAACTTGTCCCAAGTCCAGTAACTAAATCAATATAAATAGTTTGATGCTAAAATGAGTGTGTTGACGTATTACAGGGATGAGCTTTGATGGACCAAACAGCCGTTTCGCATTCTTGACTGTTCCTCTGCTGTTATGAAGTCCAGTGATTCGGCTCTCTGCTGAATTAGCTGATCGTAGCTGGGCAGCAATGTAGACACCACGGCAGTCCTGGGCTACAGAGGTGCAAAATGGCACCAGTTCCTGCTCTGGATTCCTATCCAGTCAGCCCGGCTGAACATGGTGGGGAAGAGAGCAATGTAATAGTACACGGAGAAAGGGCAGATGAATGGGGACGAAGTAGATAGACCTTTCAGAGCGCCAGCAGGCACGATGGGCCGAATGGCCTCCTTCTGTGCCATATCATTCCATGATTCTATGACCTGAATTTTGGAGGTTTTGGCTGTATTTTGCACTGTTCTGGAAGAGTGCAGTTCCAGTAAGGAAATTTCAGGGCAGGTACTCAAAGGCTTCGGAATGGAATTCCCAATGGGAATGCTACGATTCTCCGATGACAAGTGACCATACAGGCTACAATTAAGGGAGCAAAGACACAAACCTAATGGGATAAAAATCTCCTCTGCACACAAGGATCCTACATCTTTTTAATTATTTGCTCCGTTTTAATTCTCTGATCTGGCAAGGCCGGCATTTATTGCCCATCCCTAGTTTCCCTGAGAAGGTGGTGTTGGGCCTTCTTCAACTGAGGGGCTCACTGGACCATTTCAGAGGGCAGTTAAGAGTCAACCATGTTGGTGTGGGACTGGAGTCACATATAGGCCCAGACCGGGTAAGGACGGCAGGTTTCCTTCCCTAAAAGGACATCAGTGAACCAGATGGATTTTTACGACAATCCGACAGCTTCATGGTATTGATGCCAGCTTTCTATTTCCAGATTTGTGTTAAACTGAATTCAAATTCTCAAACTAACCCGTGGTGGAATTTGAACTCACGGTCTCTGGATTAATAGTTCAGTGACATAACCACTAAACTCCCATAACCGTTGATGCAGACACTATGGGGGCGATTTTCTCACTGGAGGCGAGATGGAGGCGGGTTTCGGCTTGGGTGTGTCAGAAACTCGCCTCCACTGATAGTTTTCAAAAAATTGAGATTTTCCCATGATTGGCCACTTGATCTCAGAGGTGTGGGATGCCCTTGCTCAATTAATGTTTTGGGACTGAAACTCGCCTCTGTTGACAGCACTTTTCCAGTCTGATTTTATGGCTTCTTGCTCCCTTGGCTCATTCCACAGCATTTCTGCATCTCCTGCACCATCTCCAACATCTTTTGAGAAACCACTATGTCCAATTCCAAGGCAAGGGCCTACCCGAGGCTCTTGGATGAGGCGCTGCAAATGTTGTTGGAGGGGGTGACAGCTAGCATGGAGGTGCTCTTCCACTCATCTCGGAGGAAGAGGCCTGCCAAAGAAACCAAGGCTGTGTGGGTACAGCTGGCAAGGGATATAACCTCCAGATCTGTGTGCAGATTGGGAGACTGTTTCTGTGTATTGATGAAATATCATCCCTGTTGGAAAGCATTAACATGATTTGATGCCAAAATGTTGGCGTTATGCCATCTGTTACTTAGCCTTAGGCAGCTCCACATTGCGGGCAACGCCACACTTGTAGTGTCAGGTTGGTGGCCTAACTGAAAGGAGGCCAGAGAGTCATGTCCATTGTCAATGAAGTCCTGGCATGGAGCCAAGGACATGTGCCAACTTGGCCAACCTATATAAATCTAGCCATGATAAGTTAATCCCTTGCATCCCTGGCAGCCATGTGCTCGCGTGCTGCCACTGCCGCTGGTCGAAACACCGGCGCTCTGACCTCCTCCTGCTCCTCCTCCTCCTGCTCCTCCTCCTCCAGATCATCCTCCTTCTCCTCAGCCTCCTCCTCCTCCTCATCCTCATCCTCATCCGAGGTCCAAGGTGAAAGAAAATGAATGTTTCCCATTCTGCTTGCAGATGCCTCCTCTGGGGAAGCGCTCATTGTAAGCGGGGCAAGGTTCTTCCCAGGAGGTCCCACAGTTGATGGAGTCAAGCTGTAGCAGCTCCGACTTTGGAAGGCCTTCTAAAAGTGCTCAGAGACCTTTTAAAGCCAAGGTCTGGCACCTGCAAGTAAGCCTTGCTGCAGTGAAAAAGGTCTTGTTAGACCTGCAGCAGTGAGGAGGCCACCCATGAGTCAACCCGCCAGGTTTACCTGACGTGGTTCAGAAGTTGCGTGAAGCACGCCGAAATGATGGTAAATTCAAGAGGGCCTCTCAAAATAGGATTAGAGAGGCCCTTAACGAGCATTTGCTGTAGTTAATTAACGCTATGGCCAGCTGGAGGCGGGAGCGTTTCCCGACCGCCAAAACCGGCACCGGCAAAATCCCACGGAGGCAGGTTGGAGTCGGGTTTCAGACCCGACCTCAGTAATTCGAATTTTCACGCCTTTCCCGACTCCAAACCCGCCTCCTCCAGCGTCAGAAAATCGCCCCCTAGGTGCCTGAGATGGGAGAGTCTTACTAAATGCAAAATCCTCCAAAACATTTAAAACAATGAGAATCTACAATGGATCGGGAGGCATTCTCTGGTTAGAAGGCTGCTCTTTCCTATATATCTGGATTCAGGTCTGGCCCAGACTGATATAGAAGTGAAGTCATTATTTTCCATTTCTATCTTCAACCAAAAACTGTACTTTGTGACCACATTTCAGGCTGTGACTATGGGGCTCGCCTCTTTACAAATTACAAGAAAATAAAACCGTGGCTCAGTGGGTAGCACTCTTGCCTCTGAGTCAGAAGGTTGTGGGTTTAAATCTCACTCCAATGAGACTTGAGCACAAAAATCTAGGCTGACACTAGTGCAGTGCTGAGGGAGTGCTGCACTGTCTGAGGTTATGTCTTTTGGATGAGATATTAAACTGAGGGCCCCGTCTGCTCTCTCAGGTGGATGTAAAAGATCCCATTGCATTATTTTGAAGAAGACACTAGTGAACCAGTTGTGAAGACACAATAGTGAACCAGCCGGCATGGACTTCATGGGCCGAATAGCCTCCTTCTGTGCCGTTATGACACTATGACTAAGAGTAGGGGAGTTCTCCCCGGTGTCCTGGGGCCAATATTTATCCCTAAATCAACATCACTAAAACAGATTATCTGGTCATTATCACATTGCTGTTTGTGGGAAATTGGCGCAAATTGGCTGTCGCGTTTCCTACATTACAACAATGACTACATTTCAAAAGTACTTCATTGGCTGTAAAGTGCTTTGGGATGTCCTGAGGTCCTGAAAAGTGCTATAGAAATGCAAGCCTCTCTTTCTAATGCACTCCTCCTCCGATCTCAGCATATCCGACGAGCAGCTGAGCGATATGTCACAGAGTCATAGAGTCATAATGGCACAGAAGGAGGCCATTCGGCCCATCGAGTCCATGCCAGCTCTCTGTAGAGCAATCCAGTCAGTCGCATTCCCCCGCTCTATCCCCATAGCCCTGCAAGTTTATTTCCCTCAAGTGCCTATCCAGTCTCCCCTTGAAAACATTGAGTGTCTCCGCTTCCACCACTTCCGTCGGCAACGAATTCCAGGTCCTCACCAGTCGCTGCGTAAAAAAGTTTTTCCTCACGTCCCCCCTGTATCTCTTGCCCAAAACCTTAAATCTGTGTCCCCTAGTCCTTGTACCATCAACTAGTGGGAACAGCCTTTCCCCGTCTAGCCTATTGAAACCCGTCATAATCTTGTACACCTCTATCAAATCACCCTTCAACCTCCTTTGCTCTAATGAAAACAAATCCGGCTTCTTCAACCTGTCCTTGTAGCTAAGATCCCCCATCCCCGAAACCATTCTGGTAAATCTCCTCTGCACCCTCTCAAGGGTCTTCGCATCCTTCCTAAAGTGTGGTGACCAGAACTGGACGTAATACTCCAGTTGTGGCCTAATCAGCGCTTTATAAAGGTTCAGCATAACTTCCCTACTTTTGTACTTAATACCTCTATTTATGAAGCCCAAGATCCCATATGCTTTGTTAACCATTCTCTCAATATGTCCTGCCACCTTCAGGGACCTATGCACATTAACTCCCTGCACACTCTTTAAAACTGTGCCATTAAGTGTATATTGCCTCTCCCTGTTCCTTCTGCCAAAATGCATCACCTCACACTTCACTGTATTAAATTCCATCTGCCACTTGTCTGCCCATTCTGCTAGCCTTTCTATGTCCTGTTGCAGTCGATTGATATCATCCTCACTGATTGCCATACCCCCAAGTTTGGTGTCATCGGCAAATTTAGAAATTCTACTCTGTATTCCAATATCCAGGTCATTTACAGATATCAAAAAAACAGTGGCCCCAGCACTGACCCTTGGGGAACACCACCTCCAGTCTGAAAACAGCCATTTACCACAACTTGCTGTTTTCTGTCCTTAAGCCAATTCCTTATCCAAGCTGACACTGACCCACCTATTCAATGAGCCTCAATTTTGTTAACCAGCCTTCTATGTGGTACTTTGTCAAACGCCTTCCGAAAATCCATGCAAACAACATCCATAGCATTCCCTTTATCAATCCTCTCTGTTACTTCATCAAAAAATTCAATTAGATTAGTCACACACGATCTTCCTTTTACAAACCCGTGTTGGCTCTCCTTAATTAGCTTAAACCTCTCCAAATGCCCGCTAATTTTTTTCCTTGATTATTGTTTCTAAAACTTTACCCACCACTGATGTTAAATTGACTGGCTTGTAGTTACTAGGATTGTCCTTACACCCTTTCTTGAACAATGGTGTCACATTTGCCACTTTCCAATCCTCAGGCACCTCCCCCGCATCTAGGGAAGATTGGAAAATTATGGCAAGCCCTTCCGCTATCTCCTCCCCCAATTCCCTTAGCAACCTGGGATGCAAGCCATCGGGACCAGGCGACTTGTCCACTCTAAGCATACCCAGTCTTTCTCGTACATCCTGTCTATCAATTTTCACCCCTTCCATTGCTTCTACCTTTTCCACTTCTACCGATATTTTGTCAGCATCCACCTCCTTAGTAAACACCGATACAAAGTACTCATTGAGTATTCTAGCCTTGTCCTGCGCCTCTAAGCATATATCACCTTCTTTGTCTCTAATAGGCCCCACCCCGCCTCTTACTACCTGCTTACTGTTTACATGCCGGTAGAAGATTTTTGGGTTCCCTTTTATGTTAACCGCCATTCTACGCTCATATTCTCTCTTTGCCAATCTTATTTTCATCTTCACTTCCCCACTCAACTTATTGTATTTGGTTTGGTTCTCCCTTGAAGAATTCACCTGACATGCATCATACACCCTCTTTTTTTGTTTCATCATCTTCTCTGTCTCCCTCTTCATCCAAGGAGCCCTTGCTTTGGTTCCCTTACCCTTCCCTCTTGTTGGAATGTACCTAGCCTGTACTTGGAACATCTCCTCCTTAAAGATCACCCATTGTTCCGTTACAGTTTTTCCTGTCAGTCTTTGGTTCCATTTTACCCTGGGTGGATCCTTTCACATCCCATTGAAGTTAGCCCTATTCCAATTTAGAAGTTCCACTCTAGATTGTTACTTGCACCTCTCCATTGCTAATCTAAATCTTATGATACGATGATCACTCGTACCCAAGTGTTCTCCCACAGACACTTGGTCGACCTGGCCCACCTCATTCCCCAGCACCAGATCCAGCAATGCCTCCTTCCTAGTTGGGCCAAGAACATATTAATCAAGGAAATTCTCCTGAACACATTTCAGAAATTCCTCCCCCTCTTTTCCCTTTACCCTAGCATTATCCCAATCGATATTTGGGTAATTAAAGTCCCCCAATATCACCACTCTATAGCTCTTGCATATCTCTGCAATTTCCCTGCAGATTTGCTCCTCTACCTCCCTCTCACTATTTTGAGGCCTATAGAATACCCCCAATAACATGATCATACCCTTTTTGCTCCTCAACTCTAACCAAATGGATTCTGTCCTTGTCCCCTCAAGAACATCCTCCCTTTCCAACACTACAATGTCTTCCTTAATCAGCACTGCCACCCCACCTCCCTTTTTCCCTTCCCTATCTTTTCTGAACACCTTGTACCCTTGAATATTTAGTGCCCAGTCCTCACTGTTTTTCAGCCACGTTTCCGCTATTGCCACAACATCATATTGCCACACAGCTAATTGTGCTTGTAGCTCACCAACCTTATTCACCACACTTTGTGCGTTTACGTACATGCATTCTAAACCCATTTTTGAATTTTTCGTAGTCTTTCTTAGTCTGCTCCTATATAATATGATACTACTACCGTCTCGAGTACTATCTTCTCTAGTACTATCCAACACACTCACTCTTTTATGCACCTTATTCCTCTTTTCTACTCCTATATGCTAGTGCCCATCCCCCTGCGAAGTTAGTTTTTGCCCTCCCCAACAGCACTAACAAACCTCCCCGCGAGAATATTGGTCCCGGCTCTGTTGATGTGACCACCAAGGCCTTCAGTTCGGACCTCAGCCTGTGCCTAAGTTATCTGGCGACAGTTAGTCCTGTAATTGGGGCTGTCATTCACCTGGGCTGAGTGGCGATCCAGCCTGGGCTCCTGCTCCTGATCGCTGTCCTGTGACTGTTAATAGTGTCGGTGGCTGTTTGGGTGAGGGCAGGACTGGGCTTCTCTGGAGCTCTTCCCCCTCCGCCCCCCTCCCCCATGTGGCGAATGGCCTGTTGACACTCCCTGGCATTGCATACTGGCCACATGGATGATCTACTGAAGGGCAACCAGTGCAAATAAACTGGAGACCAAAAGAAAACTCAGGAACAGGTATTTGGCATTCAAGTCTCTCAGGTCAAAGCTTGACTTCCAAGTAGAGTATTGTCCCAATAAAATAAATTCTAAACCCTTTTTAAGGTACATCTTACTTCATTCACCTTTTGGGCACTGGGATGGAAAACTTGTGTTGAAACCATTGGAAGACATTAGCAGAGTGTTCAAACTCAAGAGAATCCCTGCGGCTAGTTCCGCGGTGAATGCACCAAGCGCGGCTGCAGATGGGAAGGTCGGCTGGGTTAGCTGATCACAGTCAAATAAAGCCTCAGTACCCCTGGTCTGAGCAGGCGTGGCTTTAATGCCCTATTGCAGTCGAATAGCCAACCTGCGCTCGCACATGAGTTCCTTGCAGGGGTGAGGGGAAGGTGAGAGGGAACCCTGGCTGATGTTTCTCTGTCCGAACTCACTGCCGCCGAGACTAGCTGCTTTGCCGAGCATTGAGCGGAAGCTGGAGATGGAGCCTCGCAGCTCACAGTGTGCCAGAGACACACAATGCCAGCCCCGGGGGAAAGAATCCGAATTAAACTCAGTGCACGAACAGTCCTTTGGTGCAAATGGATAAACATTGCGCACACAAGCGTCGATGTTGCTGATTTATGTATCCGGAAGATTCTGAGAGCATCCTTGAAGCTACTTTCATTGTCTCTCTAGCTGATATATATATATATATATATTCTTTTAATTGTTATGGTGTGTAGGTGGCGTTAGCTGTAAAACATTCCCCGGAATCTGGAGCAGGCTGTGTGCATTCCATTCCCCTGTGGGACCTCGCTCTCTATCAAGCTGCTTTATTGACGAACGGTTAATTAACATTCCTGGCTCAACATCTTTCAGCGACACTCTGCCTCTCATCAATCGCGGAACACAAATGAAGCTACAATAACATCTTATTTCTCTACAGGAGGCAGCTGGAATTCACTCCCAACTCCATACAGCCATAATAGGAAAAAGGTCTGCCCCTTGCAGAATCTCTCTCTCCCTCTCCCTCTGACTGTCGCTGGGGTGAGACTCCATGTGTTCCGGCCTGCCCTTGATCCCTCACCCCAGTGCCCAAACTGTCGGCCCAGACACGGAGTGTGGATGAGCTATTCAGCCATGTGGGGTAGAGGTGCCTGAAGGACTGGAGCCAATGGCCACCAGGGAAGTTCCTGAAGCCTCAGCCAGCATTGGCTGCAGGTGTGTGTGGGATGGTGGAGGCTTTTCACTACTGGTTTTACTCTCTCTGAAGACAAAACAGCATTTAACCAGATGGGCCACACCTTCAGTAACTCCCGCTGTCCCCAAAGGCAGTGTCCAACTACTAGTGTGTGGGAGATGAGAGCGCGCATATAATGGGCTTCTGAGAGTCTAAGGGAAAGAAAACAGGAGAGCGAGAAAATTGTATTAGAGAAACTAATAAAGAATGAGCAGGAGGAAGAAGATTTAAAAAAAACAATATATTCCAACAATTTAATCACAAGCAGAGGTCTTTGCCAAGAAAAAACAGCAACGTGGAGTCGGGTTGTGCAGAAATCCAGTTTTTGAACATTTTAAACTGTTCCACCTCGAGGCTGTGACATGCTTCTTATCTTCTGTATGGCTTTGAGGAGGGAGAGAACTCCCAGGGTGAGAACTGACACATCTCCCGGAGCTGTGTGATGGTGAGGCCGGCCAACGGCACACCCTGGGGAGGGAAGGGTCTCAGCCGTGGCTCAGTGGGCAGCACCCTCGCCTCTGAGTCAGAAGGTTGTGGGTTCAAGTCCCACTCCAGAGACTTGAGCACAAAATCCAGGCTGACACTCCCAGTGCAGTGCTGAGGGAGCGCTGCACTGTCGGAGGGGCAGTGCTGAGGGAGCGCTGCACTGTCGGAGGGGCAGTGCTGAGGGAGCGCTGCACTGTCGGAGGGGCAGTACTGAGGGAGCGCTGCACTGTCGGAGGGGCAGTGCTGAGGGAGTGCTGCACTGTCGGAGGTGCAATTTTTCAGATGAGGCCTTAAACCAAGGCTCCCTCTGCTCTCTCAGGTGGATGTAAAAGATTCCACGGCACTGTTCGAAAAAGAGATGGGGAGCTATCCTGGTGTCAATAATTATCCCTCAACTAAACTGCAATTGGCTGCCACATTTCCTACATTACAACAAATTGTCTATACTTCGAAAGTACTTCATTGGATAGTGCTTTGGGATGCCCTGAAATTCTGAAAGGTGCTATATAAATGCAAATCTTTCTTTCCTCCGAGTGTTGCAGCAACAAAATCATCACCCCATTTCTAAAGAGCACAGCACGAGCCCACCCAACCAGGTGATACTGAATTACACAAACACAAGGTGCTCCCAGGCTCCCTCAGGCAACACCATTGGCCTCAGGATCCTAAATTAGGGATAATACATACACTGGGTCTCCAGTAAGATTTTTCAAGATCTTATGTGACACTTAAGAGGGTTAGAGAGAAAGTAAAGCTCCATCAAACACGCCCAGGGCAGGTACAGCACGGGTTAGATACAGAGTAAAGCTCCCTCTACACTGCCCCATCAAACACTCCCAGGGCAGGTACAGCACGGGTTAGATACAGAGTAAAGCTCCCTCTACACTGTCCCATCAAACACTCCCAGGGCAGGTACAGCACGGGTTAGATACAGAGTAAAGCTCCCTCTACACTGACCCATCAAACACTCCCAGGGCAGGTACAGCACGGGTTAGATACAGAGTAAAGCTCCCTCTACACTGTCCCATCAAACACTCCCAGGGCAGGTACAGCACGGGTTAGATACAGAGTAAAGCTCCCTCTACACTGTCCCATCAAACACTCCCAGGGCAGGTACAGCACGGGTTAGATACAGAGTAAAGCTCCCTCTACACTGTCCCATCAAACTCTCCCAGGGCAGGTACAGCACGGGTTAGATACAGAGTAAAGCTCCCTCTACACTGTCCCATCAAACTCTCCCAGGGCAGGTACAGCACGGGTTAGATACAGAGTAAAGCTCCCACTACACTGTCCCATCAAACACTCCCAGGGCAGGCACAGCACGGGTTAGATACAGAGTAAAGCTCCCTCTACACTGTTCCATCAAACACTCCCAGGGCAGGTACAGCACGGGTTAGATACAGAGTAAAGCTCCCTCTACACTGTCCCATCAAACACTCCCAGGGCAGGTACAGCACGGGTTAGATACAGAGTAAAGCTCCCTCTACACTGTCCCATCAAACACTCCCAGGGCAGGCACAGCACGGGTTAGATACAGAGTAAAGCTCCCTCTACACTGTCCCATCAAACACTCCCAGGGCAGGTACAGCACAGGTTAGATACAGAGTAAAGCTCCCTCTACACTGTCCCATCAAACACTCCCAGGACAGGTACAGCACGGGTTAGATACAGAGTAAAGCTCCCTCTACACTGTCCCATCAAACACTCCCAGGGCAGGTACAGCACAGGTTAGATACAGAGTAAAGCTCCCTCTACATTGTCCCATCAAACACTCCCAGGGCAGGTACAGGACGGGTTAGATACAGAGTAAAGCTCTGTCTGTCGGTCCCTTTTCCAAACTCTGCTCCTAACTCCTCCTCAACATCCACTCCATTTGTGATGCTCCTTGAGATGATTCTCAGTTGAAGGAGCTCTTCCTGAATGTGGTTCGATGTCGATGCTGCTTCTGAACATGCATTGTGGGCAAGTCTTGCATTACTCAGCGTCAACATCCCTCGCCTTGATAAGACGCAAAAACCTACAACACTCCCCAGGGCAAAAAAAATATGCAATATCTAAAAGGGACAGTGAATGACTAGAGATGGACACAAGAAATTGCCAGGGTCTAGATTAATTTCCAATTTTCTGCAAGTACTGGGCTTCTTTGCATCTTGTAAACTCAAGAAAAACAACAGCTTCTGACAATATCTTATTACAAGGCCAGAATTTTAAAATTTGAAGACAGTCTCAGCTGATCTCTGACACTTACGAAAGTGAAAACAAATGGGGCCATTAGTAGCAACAAATTACTGGAGACACAATCCCCAAATCGTGTAGCATGGGCCAGTTAAGAATTACACAGACAGACAGCCCAATGGGTTTGATTGAAATACTCCATCAAGTTTATCAGATCTGGGCCTCATGGTTTCACTGTTATTTACAAATTGCCTGGAGCACAAACATTAAGTTTTACCGATATTTTCAAGAGACAGTCCATGCTGTAGCCTCTAAAATTACCTGTCAAGATGATCTCAGGAGACTGGCAGAATCTAACATCAGATTTTCGGGTACATGATCTGAGGGTTCCGGCAGTCCGGGTTTGGGGGAGCCATCCAATTATCAAGTGGACTATCCGGAAATTCCTAAAAAGGGAAATGGATGCCAAAAATCTGCTTTTTTTCCATTTCTGTGTCATGATCCAGAGGTGTGGGTTTATTCAATGAATTATTAAAGTTACTAATTATAGTTAATAAGGTAAATAAGTTTAGTTAATAAAGTTATTAAGGTTAGATATTAAGGTTACTATGGTTAGTTAGTAAGATTACACGGTTAAATATTAAGGTTACTGAAGTTAATTATTAGGGTTATTTTGGTTTGCAATGAATTTTAAGTGCTAAATATAATAACTAGGGTTGAGGTGAGTTAATGTAACGCAGCCTCTTCTGATGGATCCCCTGCATTTCTACAATAACCGTCTCTGGCCTGATTTATTGGAGAACTGCTCCAATTTTACACGAATTCCCAGAGGCAGGGATGGCTTCACTTGCCCAGATTGCAACCAAAGCTAAACCTTTAGCCTTCACGGGGAAATAGGCAGAATGTGATCCCTGGACCACCAGTAAACATCCTGGTCCCGTGTAGTGAAAATGGTCCTTGACTTTGTCGGACACCATGACCCAGTGGCCCTGATCATATCTCAAGCCACAGTCTCTCTCCTGCCCCCCACCCCCACCCCGTCCTGCCACTATCTTGCCTTCCTTGTCCAATTTTGGATGGAAGGAAAGTTGGCCAAACACCCTGCTGTGCCTGGCCTCCAGCCTTGCGATTTCCAACGCTGTGTGCCCTCCCTCTGCCGATCATGTCGCTGGCCACCTCTTCCAATCGTGTGAGCATGTGCGTCAAGGCGGGAGCTCCTCCTGATCTTGTGCTCTCCCTCCTGTAGTGTGCGCGGTTGTCCTGCAAGAAGAGTGTGAGTGGGTCAGTGTATGCCCTGCTGGCGGGTTGTGAGGCAGCCTGTCAGGGTCAGGGACATGGAGAGACCGAGTGAGGGCATCCCTTCTGTCCAAACTGCCAGTGGCCTCATTCACATCATTAAAACTAGCTTCTTTATCCCTCCCATTGTCATTAATCTGTAAATCAGCCAATGGGATAACGGAGCTGGGACTCTGTCATCACTCTCCTTCCACCTGAATGATTGAAGAAGCCTTGAAAGAGAGAGAGAGGGGCACAGAGAGAGAGGGTGCGCGAGAGAGACAGGCAGAGAGAGGAAGACAGATAGAGAGAGACAGAGAGGAAGACAGAGACAGAGAGAGGAAGACAGACAGGGTGAGAGAGACAGACAGACAGAGACAGACAGGGTAAGAGGGAGGAAGACAGATGGAGAGAGAGAGAGTGAGTGAGAGAGAGAGAGAGAGGAAGACAGACAGGGCAAGAGAGAGAGACAGTCAGACAGACAGGGTGAGGGAGAGAGAGAGGAAGACACAGAGAGAGAGAGAAAGAGAGGGCGAAAGAGAGAGAGAGACAGACAGACAGAGACAGACAGACAGACAGGGTGAGGGAGAGAGAGAGAGAGAGAGAGAGGAAGACAGAGAGAGAGAGAGAGGGCGAAAGAGAGAGAGACAGACAGAGAGAGAGACAGACAGAGAGGGTGAGAGAGAGAGACAGACAGGGTGTGAGAGAGAGACAGACAGGGTGAGAGATAGAGAGGGTGAGAGAGAGAGAGAGAGATAGAGAGGGTGAGAGAGAGAGAGAGACACAGACAGGGTGAGAGAGAGAGAGAGAGACAGACAGGGTGAGAGAGAGAGAGACAGACAGGGTGAGAGAGAGAGACAGACAGACAGACAGGGTGAGAGAGAGAGAGAGACAGACAGGGTGCGAGAGAGAGAGAGAGAGACAGACAGGGTGAGAGAGAGAGAGAGACAGACAGGGTGAGAGAGAGAGAGACAGACAGACAGGGTGAGAGAGAGAGACAGACAGACAGAAGGGTGAGAGAGAGAGACAGACAGGGTGAGAGAGAGAGAGAGACAGACAGGGTGAGAGAGAGAGAGACAGACAGGGTGAGAGAGAGAGAGACTGGGGGAGAGAGAGAGAGACTGGGGGAGAGAGAGAGAGACAGACAGGGTGAGAGAGAGAGAGAGACAGACAGACAGGGTGAGAGAGAGAGAGAGAGAGACTGGGGGAGAGAGAGAGAGAGACTGGGGGAGAGAGAGAGAGAGAGACGGGGGAGAGAGAGAGAGAGACTGGGGGAGAGAGAGAGAGACTGGGGGAGAGAGAGACAGACAGACAGGGTGAGAGAGAGAGAGAGAGAGACAGACAGACAAGGTGAGAGAGAGAGAGAGAGACTGGGGGAGAGAGAGAGAGAGACTGGGGCAGAGAGAGAGAGACTGGGGGAGAGAGAGAGAGAGACTGGGGGAGAGAGAGAGAGAGACTGGGGGAGAGAGAGAGAGAGACTGGGGGAGAGAGAGAGAGACTGGGGGAGAGAGAGAGAGAGAGACTGGGGGAGAGAGAGAGAGAGAGAGAGAGACTGGGGGGGAGAGAGAGAGAGAGAGAGAGACTGGGGGAGAGTGAGAGAGAGAGAGACGGGGGGAGAGAGAGAGAGAGAGAGAGAGAGAGACGGGGGGAGAGAGAGAGAGAGACTGGGGGGGAGAGAGAGAGAGAGACTGGGGGAGAGAGAGAGAGAGAGAGACTGGGGGAGAGAGAGAGAGACTGGGGGGGAGAGAGAGAGAGAGAGAGACTGGGAGAGAGAGAGAGAGAGAGACTGGGGAGAGAGAGAGAGAGAGACTGGGGGAGAGAGAGAGAGAGAGAGACTGGGGGAGAGAGAGAGAGAGAGACTGGGGGAGAGAGAGAGAGAAAGACTGGGGGAGAGAGAGAGAGAGAGAGACGGGGGAGAGAGAGAGAGACTGGGGGGGAGAGAGAGAGAGACTGGGGGGGAGAGAGAGAGAGAGAGAGACTGGGGGAGAGAGAGAGAGAGAGACTGGGGGAGAGAGAGAGAGAGAGAGACTGGGGGGGAGAGAGAGAGAGAGAGACTGGGGGAGAGAGAGAGAGAGAGACTGGGGGGGAGAGAGAGAGAGAGAGAGAGAGAGACTGGGGGAGAGAGAGAGAGAGAGCTCTCTTGCACATTTACTGAACCCACAGCCGGCCAGTAATGGAGAGCTATTCCACCAGGTACAGGGCCAAGGAATGTTCCTGAGGTTAACTAACTTCATTCCACACTAACTGTTGTAACTTTCTAAACAAATTAATGGGAAAGAGAATGTGTTTTTGGAGGGGAAACAATCAAGTGGTAAGAAATGAGAAATTAATTATCCACCTCTAACCGAAATGTGACAATCAGAGGTCTATTTTGCTGATCGTAATTAGATGGAGCAGCTCATTCCTGTTGCTAGGGAAACCGCAACGACAAGTTATGTTTCTCAATCTTTGATCAGTAAGATTTAATGATGCATGTATTCCATTTGGAAAATGCTTAAATATGTTTACAAGTGTCTTCGATTATGACCCCCTTTCTCACTCCCTCAAAACCTTTCTTCAGCGAGATGGTCCAGTGCGGCTGAAGACATTAACAGATGCCAAGGAGCCAAGACTTTTACAGCTCTCAGGATGCATCAAGCCCGTGCGGCCTACTCGGAGGCTCAGCAGATTGCTATTAATGGGTTCATTAAGAACACATTGGAATAAAGCAACAGCTCAGCATTCATTGTGGATTCCGATGAGGAAAGTGGGAGGTTCTAAGTATATTTTTGGCACATTAGAGAAACTGTTAGTACAGGAAGTCATCAGCTAAACAGCATCTGAATACCAGACAGTAGAACATTATAATTCTTATGAATGCTTGATCCTGGATGCAGGAACATAATTGATTATAAATTGGTTGAAAAAAATGTTTTTGAATCACAGACCGAGTAGGAGAAATGTAATCAAAATGTAATTGAGTGGAAAACACAATCATTACCCTCCCCCTTTCCCTTCTATTTTTTCCCTTCACATCTCCTGCGTTCACTGGTCCTTTCTGGAGTTGGTTCCACGGGTTCGGCAGCTCTTCTTTCTACGAGCTCAGAGTATGAGGGACGGTATTTGGTCTCAGCACTCTGAGCTAGGGAAGAGAACCATTCCCCTCGGCCCTGCTCCTGACCACAATCCAAAGTGCACAAGGTGCCGGCGTTGTCTGAGGCCATTTCTGATGGCTGTCAGAGGAGGACGTGATCAACCTCAGCTCTAGTGCCCCTCACAGTCGAATAGCCTGCCAAGAATCACAGTCTAGGCTCACATGGAGAACACGTTGTTGTGATCAGGAATGCACTGCCTGAAAGGGCGGGGGAAGCAGATTCAGTCGCAACTTTCAAAAGGGAATTGGATAAATACTTGAAGGGGAAAAAATTTACAGGGCTATGGGGGAAGAGCAGGGTAGTGTAGAGTCATAGAGTCATCGAGTTATACAGCACAGAAAGAGGCCCTTCGGCCCATCGTGTCCGCGCCGGCCATCAAGCCCTATCTATTCTAATCCCATTTTCTAGCACTTGGTCCGTAGCCTTGTATGCTATGGCGTTTTAAGTGCTCATCTAAATGCTTCTTGAATGTTGTGAGGATTCCTGCCTCTACCACCCTTTCAGGCAGTGAGTTCCAGATTCCAACCATCCTCTGGGTGAAAAAGTTTTTCCTCAAATCCCCTCTAAACCTCCTGCCCCTTACCTTGAAACTATGCCCCCTGGTTATTGACCCCTCTACTAAGGGGAAAAGTTCCTTTCTATCTACCCTATCTATGCCCCTCATAATTTTGTACACCTCAATCAGGTCCCCCCTCAGCCTTCTATGCTCTAAGTGGGACTATTGAAGAGCTCTTTCAAAGAGCCGGCACAGGTGTGATGGACCGAATGGCCTCCTTCTGTGCTGTAAGATCCTATGATTCTATCAACACTTGATAATCATTGTAGCACCCCTATTGCTGGTCCAGTTGAGGTTAGCTAACCTCACACACTGAAGATTGAACCTAAGGCTTCTGCTGTTAATGACTCAACCTGGCACCGCAGACTGCCGCTGATCCAGGATGTCCACGTATGACATTGATGTGTACCATGGAATCTTGGGGGTTTAGCTCAAATTTAAATCCACCCTCTCATTAATTCCCATATATCTCAACCTGCTGATATTAAAAGACATTTGTGATTTGATTTAGGGGATTTATTCAACAATGAGAACACCGCACTACCAACAGCCCTTTCCAAACCTCCAGCCCCACAAAACTCACATGAGACAAACCAGTGAGTAAGCAATATAAATATATAGAGGACTGAGTCGCCTGGACTTTGATGGCCATTTTTCTGGGCTTGGGAAATTCCATGTGACCGATTCGATTTAGTTTGGACATCCCAGCACTGGTCCATTGAGGCAAGAAACTGATTGGGTGTTATCTTACAGGTTTAATGTGATTATAACTCCCCACAACTCAAAACTCCTAAAAAAATACTTAAACGAATCAAGTAGAAGAGATGTGATGTGCTAGCAGGTCTCCTATCATTGCTCTTCATAAATGTGTAATAAACACTAAAATTACTGGACCTGAACTCTTCAATAGATTCGATGCGTCTAGTGATTTATAGAAGTGTCACAGAGCTTGAAATGCAGGCAATAAGGCTTTTGAAATGTTCTGATGGGCCTTGCTAATTTACCAGATATCAACAAAATAAAATTAAATGATGGGAACCGACTCTGCTTTGGTTAATGAGGGAGCATCATGCTGTCTTGCTAATGAGTAGTTAGAAAGCTAATACATCAGTTTATGGTTTCAAGTTTCAGTTATTATCTTTTGATGAAAAAGCAGGAAGACTGATGGGAGGATCCGAGTTCCTTTAAAAAAGGACAAAGACAGACTTGCATTTCTATAGCACCTTTCATGACCACAGGACGTCCCAAATCGCTTTACAGCCAATGAAGTACTTGTGAAGTGTGGTCACTGTTGTAATGTGGGAAACGCAGCACCCAATTTGCCCACAGCAAGCTCCCACAAACAGCAGATGACCCTTTGCATCGAGAGTTTCCATTATAAATGTGGACACAGGAATTTATAAATGGCAAACGTTGACAGCAGTACGTGCTGACTTAAGATTTTTAATATATTACATCTAGATAACATTACCCAACAGCACTGTGGGAGCACCCTCACCACTCAGACTGCAGCGGTTCAAGAAGGCGGCGGCTCACCACCACCTTCTCAAGGGCAACTGGGGATGGGCAATAAATGCCAGCTTTGCCAGCGGCGCCCACATCCCGAGAATTAATTTAAAAATCTATAGGTAGCTGGGTATGTTAAAGCAAGTCTGATGCAGTGTTGTGTAAGCCGATTTCCTTTTTCTAAAAAAACAGGTGCTGTTGTGAAGGCGATCGATGTAGTGAAGGATTTTGGAACCAAAGTCCATACATTTACTGCAAGCCAATCACATTCTCAGTCTCTGTCCCCGACGAGACACCAGCTGCAGTAACTCTTGACTTGTAAACCAAACCTGACCTTTAACTCACCTCGATCCTTGAGCGGAATCATCTTCCTGCAGACTGGTCCCTGGCTCGTGTGTTCCTGTTGATGGATCACCATCCCTGAGGGTTTCGGTATGGTCTGTGCACATCTCTGCTTTCTGGCCTTTTCACCAGCCAGTTCTACATCCCATAATAATCAGTCAGAGTTAAACTCCAAGCGGTTTTCAATAATTAGACTCCTGACTGGATTGATTATAGAGTCGCACCAAAGCCCATATTGAGGAATGTCTACATTGCTAGGTTAGCTGACAATTAGCCAGGATTTCAGCTCCCGATTGCTATCCAGTGAATGTGGCTGAGATGGGATTTGGCTTAGTTGAGGAATCCTCCAGGGTTGTGCAGCCCAATGACTTCATTGACCACGCTCTCGCCACAACCCATCGACACGTAACCCAGGTAGTCAGTTCCTTCAGGAGAGGAGGGGAGAGAGTGAGAGGAGGAAAAACTGCCTTCAAGAAACTCACTTCCCCTTTGGGCCAAACTCTTCCTTTCCTCTCAACTCAATAAAGCCCAACCCAACGTCAATCTCTGCAGATCCATTTTCAGCTCCAACTCCCACTCTGCTGGACAAGATACCAAAAGTGCCCACCTCTAGCCTATAACCCCTCTCTCTTGCTATCTTATCGATGCTGTTTGTCCTCTGAATTTTCCACCCTGGTTCCTTCTAACCTCCAAATATGCCACCCTACACACTCTTCCTCCTTGCTTATTCTGTTGAAATAAAGACTCGCGTTAAAATGTCCCACCCAAACTTATTCCCAGGAGCTCGCATCTCTGGAACTCTTAACTTCCCTCAGTTTTCCCATCTTCCAATTGTCTACAATCTTTTATATTGAATTCTTAGTGTCAACGTAAATATTACCATGTGATTTATCTGGTCTTCTCAATTGGGGAAAAGCTAATTTTACTGAGCTGAGAGGTGATTTAGCCAAAGTGGACTGGAGACAGAAACTTGAAGGTAAATCAGTGTCAGAGCAGTGGGAGGCATTCAAGGAGGAGATAGTGAGGATTCAGAGCAAGTATGTTCCCTTAAAGAAAAAGGGTGGGACTAACAAATCTTGAGCTCTCTGGATGTCAAGGGGCATACAGGGTAGGATAAAGAAAAAAAGGGAAGCTTATGACAGATACCGAGGACTCAATACTGCAGAAAGCCTAGAAGAGATACCTAGGACTCAATACTGCAGAAAGCCGAGAGGAGTATTGAAAGTGCAGGGGTGAAATTAAAAAGGAAATTAGGAAAGCAAAGAGAGGGCATGAAAAACTATTGGCATGTAAAATCAATGAAAACCCAAAGATGTTTTATAAATACATTAAGAGCAAGAGGATAACTAAAGTAAGAGTAGGGCCTATAAGGGTCCATAAAGGTAACCTGTGTGTGGAGGCGGAAGACGTGGGTATGGTTCTTAATGAATACTTTGCGTCTGTTTTCACAAAAGAGAGGGACGATGCAGACATTGCAATCAGGGAGGAGGAGTGTGAAATATTAGATGAAATAAACATAGTGAAAGAGGAAGTATTAAGGGGTTTAGCATCTTTGAAAGTGAATAAATCCCCAGGTCCGGATGAAATGTATCCCAGACTGTTAAGAGAAGTAAGAGAGGAAATAGCAGAGGCTCTGACCATCATTTTCCAATCCTGTCTGGCTACAGGAGGACTGCTAACATGGCACCATTGTTTAAAAAGAGAGAAAGGGATAGACCGAGTAATTACAGGCCAGTCAGCCTAACCTCGGTGGTGGGAAAATTATTGGAAAAAATTCTGAGGGACAGGATAAATCTTCACTTAGAAAGACACGGATTAATCAGGGACAGTCAGCATCGATTTGTTAAGGGAAGGTCGTGTCTGACTAACTTGACTGAATTTTTTGAAGAGGTAACAAGGAGGGTTGATGAGGGTAGTGCGTTTGATGTAGTCTATATGGATTTTAGCAAGGCCTTTGATAAGGTCCCGAATGGCAGACTTGTCACGAAAGTAAAAGCCCATGGGATCCAAGGCAAAGTGGCAAGTTGGATCCAAAATTGGCTCTGAGGCAGGAAACAAAGGGTAATGGTCGAAGGGTGTTTTTGTGACTGGAAGGCTGTTTCCAGTGGGGTTCCACAGGGCTCAGTACTGGGTTCTTTGCTTTTTGTGATATATATCAATAATTTGGACCTGAATGTAGGAAGTATGATTAAGAAGTTTGCATATGATACAAAAATTGGCCGTGTGGTTGATAATGAAGAAAAAAGCTGCAGGAAGATATCAATGGACTGGTCAGGTGGGCAGAAAAGTAGCAAATGCAATTCAATCTGGAGAAGTGTGAGGTAATGCATTTGGGGAGGGCTAACAAGGCAAGAGAATACACTATAAATGGTAGGATACTGAGAAGTGCAGAAGATCTGAGGAACCTTGGAGTGCATGTCCACAGATCCCTGAAGATAGCAGGACAGGTAGATAAGGTGGTTAAGAAGGCATACGGGATACTTGCCTTTATTAGCTGAGGCATAGAATACAAGAGCAGGGAGGTTATGCTTGAACTGTATAAAACACTAATTAGGCCGCAGCTAGAGTACTGCGTACAGTTCTGGTCACCACATTACAGGAAGGATATGATTGCACTAGAGGGGGTGCAGAGGAGATTTACAAGGATGTTGCCTGGGCTGGGGAATTTTAGCTATGAGGAAAGATTGGATAGGCTGGGGTTGTTATCTTTGGAACAGAGGAGGCTGAGGGGAGATCTAATTGAGGTGTTTAAAGTTATGAGGGGCCTAGATAGAGTGGATAGGAAGGAACGATTTCCCTTAGCAGAAGGGTCAATAACCAGGGGGCATAGATTTAAAGTAATTGGTCGGAGGTTGAGAGGAGATTTGAGGAGAATTTTTTTCACCCAGGGTGTGGTGGGGGTCTGGAACTCACTGCCTGAAAGGGTGGTAGAAGCAAAGACCCTCATCGCATTTAAAAGTACTTGGATATGCACTTGAAGTGCCGTAACCTACAAGGCTACGGACCAAGTGCTGGAAAGTGGGATTAGGCTGGATAGCTCTTTGTCGGCCGGCATGGACAAGATGGGCCAAATGGCCTCCTTCTGTGCTGTAAATCTTCTACTCGAAACCTTGGTGTCGTCCTGTTGGTTCCTCATGAAAGACCCACACAGTCGTACTCAAAGGCTTGTGTTCAGCGTTAATGATTTAAAGCACTGCAGATGAAATCCTACCAGGAATGAATCCATAGATGTGCGGCAAAGTAAGGGGTCATAGTGTATGCCACTCTATTCATGATGCAGCGTAGCATCTGTGAAAGATTACTAGAGGGAGATAGAGAGACTAAAGTGACAGTAAAATAAATGATGGTCCAGTCTGGTGAATTAAGTTGCTCTGAAGCAGACCTTATTACTGCTTGGTTAGTTAGGGGGAAAATCCCAGCCACGGTTCCTGCTCGTGATCGCTATCCTTTGACTCCTGCTGGAGAGTGTGGGATGTGTGACCTTAAAGTGAGGGCAGGATCGGCGCTGGCTGTGATGCTACCACCCATTCCCGATAGACAACCAGGCTCACAAGTAGAATGGCCACCTGGCCGAGGTAATATAGAGCAGCCAGTGTTCAAGGAACTGTACCCAGCGCCTTCAGGAAGGATGGGGATAAATTGCGAGATGGGGAATTTAAGAAAATAATGTGTGTTTTGCACAGATGTCAACTTTGTCACGACAATTATTAACAGAAGGAATCTCACCAATTAGTCATTTGTGCTGTGAGAACCTAAATTAGAATCCTGACAAGTGATTGACATGTTGGATTGCCAAAATTCAATGTGCTGAATGAGGAATAACTAGGAAATAATTTACGTTTCAATTGGGATTATGCGTTTAATTGTCCTACCTTAAGGAGGTATTTTATCTAATGGAAATAAATAAGAGGGCGTTCAGTCCATTAGTTTTCTATATAGTGGGTAGAAATGGGAAGGGGTTTGGTCCATTAGAATTCTGTACACTCAGGACTGAATGGGAAGTGGAAAATGGAGGGAATTGAGAAGAAATTTAAGGAAATACTTGCTCCCTGTATAACTTGTCGGAAGATCAGAAACATCTTTATATAAACCACATTTACAGTTTCACAGAACACTGGAATTCTACATGATCGTGTCAAAGGATATGGAGCAAAGGTGGGAACATGGAGTTGAGGTGTGTCGAAGTTTCGACTTCCGATTAAGACTCTTGTAAACAATATCGTCAAAGAAGGCTTTTTTATTATATTTTACTTGCAAGGAGAATACATCATAGCCCAATTAGCTATGATGACAGACTGCCGAATCACAGAAAATGGAGTATTCTTATACACTATAATATCACATGACATGTTGTTTAAGGTAAGCTAAGTTAAAAATTAAAAAAACACATAAGAAATGTCTTACAATGAGACTACTTAATCTCTATAAAATGGAGTCTATCTATTTTACTTCTCTCACCAAGGCCAAGGCGCTTGGTTTGTTTACTTTACTAGCCCTTGGTTATATCTCGAGTTGATTAGAAGGAGCCTGTTATGTTCTGTACAATGCAAAACAGTTTAAATGAGAAACATAACAATGGATTTTTTGCTTTCCAAACAAGCCAGAGTCGGCCATTTTATATCAGTTTAAATTCAAGGAAGCCATTTTGTCCGAGACAAAAACTGCACTTCCACAGGTGCAGATCAGCCATGATCTAATTGAATGGTGGAGCAGGCCCAAGGGGCTGAATGGCCTACTCCTGTCCCTATGTTATCAATGGATAAACTTGCTGATGCATTGGGAAGCCCCATGTGTATAGATTAAATAAATAACAAAAGGATTTTAGTTTGGGTTGAAATCAACAAAAGCTACATTGCAAATACAATGTCAGACACTTGTTAGCTTTTTTTAAACATCTTCAGGTGCTTCTAATTGTCTGTTATTCTCTTTTTCTAGCTCGCTAGCCTGATCGATGATGGAGAGGCTCCTCTTCTCTCTGCTGGTGCTCAGCATGGCTGTGAAGGCTCAGCTTTGCCCAAAGCGTTGCATCTGCCAAAATCTGTCCCCTTCCCTCTCCATCCTCTGTGCCAAAACTGGGCTGCTCTTCGTGCCTCCGGTTATTGACAGGAGGACGGTGGAGCTGCGTCTGACCGACAACTTCATCACCTCGGTCAGGAGGAAAGACTTTGCCAACATGACGAGTCTCGTCCACCTCACATTATCGAGGAATACAATCAGCCAGATCATGCCTCACACATTTGCAGATCTGAGAGGACTTCGTGCCTTGCACCTGGACAGTAACAGACTCACCATAGTCAACCAGGAGCACTTCAATGGTCTGGTGAATCTCCGGCACCTGATCCTTAGCAACAATCAGCTGCATCACATTTCTGCCAGCTCTTTTGATGACTTTGTGACGTCTCTTGAAGATCTGGATCTCTCTTACAACAACTTGGAGAATCTGCCTTGGGAAACTATTGAGAAAATGACAAATGTCAACACGCTCAGTCTGGACCATAACTTGATTGACTTTGTTCCAGAAGGGACGTTTTCCAACCTTCACAAGCTGGCTCGATTGGACATGACATCCAATAAACTTCACAAGTTGCCCCCTGATCCCTTGTTTCTAAGAGTTCAAATGTATGCAAAAACAAAAGGGTCGCCACTATCGTCTCTTGTACTTAGCTTTGGTGGGAACCCATTGCACTGCAACTGTGAACTTCTCTGGTTGAGACGCCTTACGAGGGAGGATGACCTGGAGACTTGTGCCTCACCACCTCATTTAATGGGTAAATATTTCTGGTTCATCCCTGAGGAGGAGTTCACCTGCGATCCTCCACTGATCACTCGACACACCTCCAAGACCTTTGTTATGACAGGTCAAAGAGCCACTTTGAAATGTAAAGCTGTTGGGGACCCAGATCCATCCATTCACTGGACCTCACCAGAAGGACGGCTGATTTCCAATTCATCCAGGGCCACCACCTATGAAAATGGTACACTGGATATCCTCATTGCCACCCCTAAAGACAGCGGAACGTTCACTTGTTTCGCCTCCAATGCTGCCGGAGACTCCATGGTAGAAGTGGAGTTGATTGTTAATCCTCTCCCCCATTTTGCCAACGGCACAAATAACATCAAAGAACCAGATCCTGGTTCTTCCGACATCACCACTTCTGCCAAGTCTGGTTCTCCATCTGTTACTAATGACACAAAGACTCTGCAGGATAAAAAGGTCATAGCAACTGACCTCACATCATCTTCGGTCCTGATTCGATGGCCCTCACAGCGCAACATCCCTGGGATTCGCATGTACCAGGTCCAGTATAACAGCTCCTCTGATGATGCGCTCATTTACAGGTAAATGCAACATTGATCATTTTTTTATTTTCCCAGCAAGAAAGTGTGGCAAAACACATTGACAGAATTCAGGACAAACCTACCAAGGGAATATGCGGAGGCTGCAACATTGAGATGTAATCTGAAAAACTCTGCAAAGTAATTGGAGCAAAGGAGGAGCTACACGTTTGTTGGATATTGGCCCAGAAATTAGGCTCCCTGGCTTCCCGCGGGTGCAAGGATCCCGCGCGCACCTACCTACCGCGCCTGCCGTTGACCTCTGGGCCCACGGGGACTTCGGCTCCTGGGCCTCCTGCAGCTGCCGGCACGGCAGTGCTTGTGTATCCCAGGGGCGTAGTTAGTGCGATGTGTCTCCTGGGATCATGTGGGCCATGGAGAGCCAATGGCAGCAGACCATCTTTCATTCATTGATTTGACAGAAGACCTGTCAAATCTATGAATTGAAATCGGCCCCAAAACAACACCTAAACTTCAAATAATTTTTTTTAAAAACCATCACATTTTTAAAATAACTATAAGTTAAATAAATTAACTACTTTAAACAAAAATTTAAATTTTTGAAAAAATTAAAATACTTTTTAACAGTGCTAAAAATAAACTTACCTTTCTTTAAAGTATCTAAAAAAGATAAACCTGTTGAAATTTTTTTTAAATTGTAATTAATTAACCACTTACCTTGTTAAAAATGGGTCCTGCGCCTCCTTTTTAAAAGCGCAGCTTCTCCATACTTACCCTCCCGAGGTAACCTGAAAAAAACCCGAAGTTCGCTGCGTGCGCGCAGCCTCTCCCGCGCACGTGGTTCACCTCTGAACCCCTCCCTTCACGAGACCGGAAGTTCCGGTTTCCCGCGCATGCGCAGTGCATTCAGGAAACCGGCACTTCAGGAGGCCTTACGGGTGAGTGCACAGCGCGTACTCACCCGGCAAGTGCCAAATTTCTGGCCCATTGTAGATTTTTCATTAACAGTTTTTCATTGCGAATATTTAATGAATGTATTTTATAATTAAATAAGTCAGTTATATTGCTGCTGTCCAGCCAATGTGAGGCAGTTTCATACGTCCAATATCGGTATGTAACCGCAAGAATGAGGTCAGCGATTGGTACCAAAGCCGCGATATGAGATTGCATCCAGCAGGTGGCTTCACACGGTACAGTATAACTACAGTCTAATGGAAAGCCAAGTTTAAAAAGTTCCCAGGCAGTTTAAATTGAATTTTTAAATGTCAATATTTTTTAATGTTGGCTCCCCTTTAGCGATATAATTTAACCAGCAAGTGAGCTTCAATGCTTGTGCAAAACTCCATTGCCGCTGAGCAGAGTATGATGTGCAGTCAGCAGTATAACTCTTGTCATTTGGATATCAGAGTGAGACTGGTACCAGCGGTATAGCGAGCCCCTAAGACATTTTATTGCCGGGTTGTGCAATACAATGTAACAGCCAGCATCATAATTTGTAGAGTTGGTTCAATGTCATGTGGCGCTAGCTTCTGCTATTACTGCCTCTCTCCAGCAACATGACTGAACAGAGTTTTCGGCACTTCTCTCCGAGAGATGAAGGGAAAATAGCCAGATGGGAAGTGGGGCAAGAATCGTCCCTGGGATACCATCACAAGGCAAGTTGATGGGACCTAGCAGCAGGTCATCTAGGGTAGGTTCGAAGGGAAAAAAATTGCAGGGCTACGGGGAAAGAGTGGGGGAGTGGGACTAGCTGAAGTGCTCTTGCAGAGAGCCGGCACGGGCTTGACGGGCCAAATGGCCTCCTTCTGTGCTGTAACCATTCTATGATTCTATTCTACACAGCCCACTCGCCAATGTAAAGTCCAACAGGATTACCTATGGTCATTCACTACAGTCGGGTCAACTTCAACATTGCACTGAGCAGGGGAATGTAAGTTGTGAGGAGGATGCAAGGAGGGTTCAAGGGGATATAGACAGGCTAAGTGAGTGGGCAAGAACATGGCAAATGGAATATAGTGTGGAGAAATGTGAAGTTATCCACTTTGGTAGGAAAAATAGAAAAGCAGAGTATTTTTTAAATGGTGAGAGATTGGGAAATGTTGGTGTTCAGAGGGACCTGGGTGTCCTTGTACACGAATTACTGAAAGTTAACAAGCAAGCAATTAGGAAAGCAAATGGTATGTTGGCCTTTATTGCAAGAGGATTTGAGTATAAGAGTAAAGACGTCTTACTGCAATTATACAGGGCCCTGGTGAGACCACACCTGGAGTATTGTGTACAGTTTTGGTCTCCTTACCGAAGGAAGGATATACTTGCCATAGAGGGAGTGCAATGAGGATTTACCAGACTGATTCCTGGGATGGGGGGATTGTCCTATGAGGAGAGATTGAGTAGACTAGGTCTATATTCTCTAGAGTTTAGAAGAATGAGAGGTGATCTCATTGAAGCATACAAAATTCTTACAGGGCTTGACAGGGTAGATGCAGGGAGGATGTTTCTCCTGGCTGGGGAGTCTAGAACCAGGGGTCACAGTCTCAGAATAAGGGGTCGACCATTTAGGACTGAGATGAGGAGAAATTTCTTCATTCAGAGGGTGGTGAATCTTTGGAATTTTCTACCCCAGTGGGCTGTGGATGCCGAGTCATTGATTATATTCAAGACAGAGATCGATAGATTTTTGAATATTAAGGGAATCAAGGGATATGGGGATAGTGCAGGAAAGTGGAGTTGAGGTAGAAGATCAGCCATGATCTTATTGAATGACGGAGCAGGCTCGGTTGGCCGAATGGCCAACTCCTGCTCCTATTTCTTATGTTCTTAAAATAAACCGCACAAGGGCTACCTATTTCCTTTAGCAGAGAGGTCAATAACCAGGGGCATAGCTTTAAAGTAATTGGTAGAAGGGTTAGAGGGGAGTTGAGGAGAGTTCTTGTCACCCAGAGGGTGGTGGGGGTCTGGAACTCATTGCCTGAAAGGGTGGTAGAGGCAGAAATCCTCATTGCATTTAAACAGTACTTGGATATTCACTTGAAGTGCTGTAACCTGCAAGGGCTACAGACCAAGAGCTGGAAAGTGGGAATAGGCTGGATAGCTCTTTTCCAGCCGTCACAGACACAATGGGCTGAATGGCCTCCTTCTGTACTGTAAATTTCTATGATTCTATGATAAACATTTGAATAAAGATGCAAAGTAACAGCTGAGACAATAACAGTAGAAGATCATTTCTGTCCTACAAGCAAGGTCATCATCAGGAGTGGGATAAAAATCCTGCTGCAGTTCCCCAATGACTGGTTTATTGGTATCACACAGTTATTTAAAAAAAAATATTTCCATACTGCACCACCCATGAACATTGCTCTATTAAACCCAGTATTATCAGGACGTTTTCACCCCTCATCACAATTGTTTTGCAGGGGACATACTGAGGGAGGGGGAAAATCCTCAATATGCATTTGGGTTAAAAGAACAATCTTCAGCATCTATATGAGACACACACTCCCAAATCAAAAGGCTATAGCATTTCATCCCAGGCATTGCCAGTGTGCATTTATCAGCTACATGGCAACTCTTAAAATCTCAAGGTATTTTTGAGACCATGGAAGAGTTTGACTTAGAACATAAGAACATTAATAGGAGCAGAATAGGCCACTTGGCCCCTCGAGCCTGCTCCGCAATTCAATAAGATCATGGCTGATCTTGGGCTCAAAGCCACTTCCCTGCCCGCTCCCCAACTTCAGCCTAATGTTCTTGGGACATGGAATCTTGTCACGATTTTGAGCGTTCTCGGGGCACGGCATCTTGCCACGGCTGATTGACTGGACCACAAAACATCTGTGTCAAGGCATTATGGTCAAGCAAGTCTCCCAACTAACTTACAACTCCTGACATCAGCAGAGATATCTATCTGGGCGATTTGAACAAGCGTGTCCACTAGAGTGTCCTTTAAATGAGAATTGAGATCTAATTATACTTGTAGAAAAAGGGAACATTCAGAATTCTCCTTAAACGAAAGGCTCTGCAAAATTAGTTTTCACTAAACAGCTTAGTAAGCTGCAGATGGTAATGAGCTGTGATTGTCTGCAAAAAATGAACGGAAGGAGGCTCTTGATTGGTAGACTGCTGCCTCACAAAGTGGCCACTTGCAGTCTGAAGGAGGGGGCCGTCTGGTTGGGGAAGGAGGGAGAATGGATATACTCCACCTATTTAAAATATTGGTGCAACATTACAGAACTACTGCAAAATGGGAAAAGGTCACGGCAATGGGATTCGGGCAGATTACTCCTTTTTCGAGGTAGTAATCGCACAGGCATGACCCGCCGAGAGGCCCCCTCCTCCACTGTAATTTCAACAATTCTGACTCCAGCAGCAAGCGCTGCTTGCGCACTCCTTGTGCGTGCTGGCTTATGTCCCACAAGTCTTTCGCCCCTACAGCAGCAGCAGGAGTTGGGTTTCGAGATGTGAAATATCGCTGCAAGTGGAAAAAATTGAGTTTACCACACCAGTCCGGCGGAGCAGCAAGTGTACAGCAGGGTCTGGGGCTCTGAGACCGCTCAAGGGTCTTCAGCACTCCAATCAGAAAGGGAATAGTCTTTCCCTCCTTCCACAGAACCAGATTAACCATCGTACATAAATGAGTGTGAATGGTGAGACATACATCAGTGTTAGTGACAATCGTGAAAGGTATTTCAGTGTTAATTGTGGTGCTAAATTTGCTCACGAAACAAGTTGCACTTCAAAGCAATGACATGTTAGTTTTGAACTTGTTTAGGTTGAACGCTACCTGTATGGCCCGAGTCTGACCCTCATACCTGCCTTTCCCTCCTCCATAGTATCACCTGCCTTGGTCCCTGTCAACCTGCCACTGCCGAACCCACATCATCAGGGACAGAGCCTTCTGTCAGTACTCCCTTTGCAATATCCTCCTTCAACCCTTCTGCCTCACTCCCTCTCTCCCCATTCAAAAACCTTATTAAAATCTATCTCATTGACCTCGACATCAGTCACTTCCCTTGACACCTGTTCATGTCGAATTCCTGCCCTTGTGAGGCACCTTGGGATGTTTCGCGACACCAAAGGCACCGTGGCATTGAGCTGTTCGCATCTGGAATCTGGACAAGTGCCTCCATCAGTCGGGGTCAATGAACACAGCTCAGAAGCTGAAACAGAGACACCCAGATAAAAGTTGAGAACCAACAAGTTTCTGAGCTCACCACAGAATCCTTGAGCTCACCGCAGAGTCGCTGTGCTCAGTGCAGATACTGTGAGCTCAGTGCAGATACTCTGAGCTCAGTGCAGATACTCTGAGCTCAGTGCAGATACTCTGTGCTCAGTGCAGATACCTGAGCTCAGTGAAGATATTCTGAGCTCAGTGCCGATATTCTGTGCTCAGTGCAGATACTCTGAGCTCAGTGAAGATATTCTGTGCTCAGTGCAGATACTCTGAGCTCAGTGCAGATACTCTGTGCTCAGTGCAGATACTCTGTGCTCAGTGCAGATACTCTGTGCTCAGTGCAGATACTCTGAGCTCAGTGCAGATACTGTGAGCTCATTGCAGATACTGTGAGCTCAGTGCAGATAATGTGAGCTCAGTGCATATACTCTGTGCTCATTGCAGATACTCTGTGCTCAGTGCAGATACTGTGAGCTCGGTGCAGATACTCTGAGCTCAGTGCAGATACTCTGTGCTCAGTGCAGATACTCTGTGCTCAGTGCAGATACTCTGAGCTCAGTGCAGATACTCTGTGCTCAGTGCAGATACTCTGTGCTCAGTGCAGATACTCTGACCTCAGTGCAGGTACTCTGTCCTCAGTGCAGATATTCTGTGCTCAGTGCAGATACTCTGCACTCAGTGCAGATAATCTGTCCTCAGTGCAGATACTCTGTGCTCAGTGCAGATACACTGTGCTCAGTGCAGATACTCTGTGCTCAGTGCAGATACTCTGTGCTCAGTGCAGATACTCTGAGCTCAGTGCAGACACTCTGTGCTCAGTGCAGATACTCTGAGCTCAGTGCAGATACTCTGAGCTCAGTGCTGATACACTGTGCTCAATGCAGATACTCTGAACTCAGTGCAGATACTCTGAGCTCAGTGTGGATACTCTGTGCTCAGTGCAGATACTCTGTGATCAGTGCGGATACTCTGTGCTCAGTGCAGATGCTCTGAGCTCAGTGCAGATACTCAGTGCTCAGTGCAGATGCTCTGAGCTAAGTGCAGATACTCAGTGCTCAGTGCAGATACTCTGAGATCAGTGCAGATACTCAGTGCTCAGTGCAGATACTCTGTGCTCAATGCAGATACTTTGAGCTCATTGCAGATATTCTGAGCTCAGTGCAGATACTCTGAGATCTGTGCAGATACTCTGTGCTCAGTGCAGATACTCTGAGCTCAGTGCAGATACGCTGAGCTCAGTGCAGATACTCTGTGCTCAGTGCAGATACTCTGAGCTCAGTGCAGATAATCTGTGCTCAGTGCAGATACTCTGATCTCAGTGCTGATATTCTGTGCTCAGTGCAGATACACTGTTCTCAGTGTAGATACTCTGTGCTTAGTGCAGATACTCTGAGCTCAGTGCATATACCCTGAGTTCAGTGCAGATATTATGAGCTCAGTGCAGATAATCTGTGCTCAGTGCAGATACTCTGTGTTCAGTGCAGATATTCTGAGCTCAGTGCAGATAATCTGTGCTCAGTGTAGATACTCTGTGTTAAGTGCAGATGCTCTGAGCTCAGTGCAGATATTCTGTGCTCAGTGCAGATACTCTGAGCTCAGTGCAGATATTATGAGATCAGTGCAGATATTCTGATCTCACTGCAGATATTCTGTGCTCAGTGCAGATACTGTGTGCTCAGTGCAGATACTCTGAGCTCAGTGTAGATACTCTGTGCTGATAATCTGAGCTTAGTGCAGATATTCTTTGCTGATACTCTGTGCTCAGTGCAGATACTCTGAGCTCAGTGCTGATACTCTGTGCTCAGTGCAGATACTCTGAACTCAGTGCAGGTACTCTGAGCTCAGTGTGGATACTCTGTGCTCAGTGCAGATACTGTGTGATCAGTGCGGATAATCTGTGCTCAGTGCAGATGCTCTGAGCTCAGTGCAGATACTCAGTGCTCAGTGCAGATGCTCTGAGCTCAGTGCAGATACTCAGTGCTCAGTGCAGATACTCTGTGCTCAATGCAGATACGTTGAGCTCAGTGCAGATACTCTGAGGTCAGTGCAGATACTCTGTGCATAGTGCGGATACTCTCAGCTCAGTGCAGCTACTCTGAGCTCAGTGCAGATACTCTGAGCTAAGTGCAGATACTCTGAGTTCAGTACAGATACTCTGTGCTCAGTGCAGATATTGTGAGCTCAGTGCAGATACTCTGTGCTCAGTGCAGATACTCTGTGCTCAGTGCAGATACTGTGAGCTCAGTGCAGATACTCTGTTCTCAGTGCAGATAGTCTGAGCTCAGTGCAGATACACGGTGCTCAGTGCAGCTACTGTGAGCTCAGTGCAGATACTCTGTGCTCAGTGCAGATACTCTGATCTCAGTGCTGATATTCTGTGCTCAGTGCAGATACACTGTTCTCAGTGTAGATACTCTGTGTTCAGTGCAGATACTCTGAGCTCAGTGCAGATATTCCGTGCTCAGCTGCAGATACTCGGAGCTCAGTGCAGATATTAACTCAGTGCAGATATTCTGATCTCACTGCAGATATTCTGTGCTCAGTGCAGATACTGTGTGCTCAGTGCAGATACTCTGAGCTCAGTGTAGATACTCTGTGCTGATAATCTGAGCTCAGTGCAGATATTCAGAGCTCAGTGCAGATATTCTTTGCTGATACTCTGTGCTCAGTGCAGATACCCTGAACTCAGTGCAGATACTCTGAGCTCAGTGCAGAAACTCTGTGCTCAGTGCAGATACTCTGTGCTCAGTGCAGATACTCTGAGCTCAGTGCAGACACTCTGTGCTCAGTGTAGATACTTCGTGCTCAGTGAAGACACTTTGAGCTCATTGCAGATACTCTGTGCTCAGTGTAGCTACTTCGTGCTCAGTGAAGACACTCTGAGCTCAGTGCAGATACTCTGTGCTCAGTGCAGATACTCTGTGCTCAGTGCAGATACTCTGAGCTCAGTGCAGATACTCTGAGCTCAGTGCAGATACTCTGTGCTCAGTGCAGATACTCTGCTCAGTGCAGATACTCTGAGCTCAGTGCAGATACTCTGTGCTCAGTGCAGATATTCTGTGCTCAGTGCAGATACTCTGACCTCAGTGCAGGTACTCTGTCCTCAGTGCAGATATTCTGTGCTCAGTGCAGATTCTCTGCGCTCAGTGCGGATTCTCTGAGCTCAGTGCAGATACTCTGCGCTCAGTGCAGATACTCTGTGCTCAGTGCAGATACTCTGAGCTCAGTGCAGACACTCTGTGCTCAGTGCAGATACTCTGAGCTCAGTGCAGATACTCTGTGCTCAGTGCAGATACTCTGAACTCAGTGCAGATACTCTGAGCTCAGTGTGGATACTCTGTGCTCAGTGCAGATACTCTGTGATCAGTGTGGATACTCTGTGCTCAGTGCAGATGCTCTGAGCTCAGTGCAGATACTCAGTGCTCAGTGCAGATGCTCTGAGCTCAGTGCAGATACTCAGTGCTCAGTGCAGATACTCTGAGATCAGTGCAGATACTCAGTGCTCAGTGCAGATACTCTGTGCTCAATGCAGATACTTTGAGCTCAGTGCAGATATACTGAGCTCAGTGCAGATACTCTGAGTTCAGTGCAGTTATTCTGTGCTCAGTGCAGATACTCTGTGCTCAGTGCAGATATTCTGAGCTCAGTGCAGATACTCTGTGCTCAGTGCAGATACGCTGAGGTCAGTGCAGGTACTCAGTGCTCAGTGCAGCTACTCTGAGCTCAGTGCATATACTCTGTGCTCAGTGCAGATACGCTGAGCTCAGTGCAGATACTCTGAGGTCAGTGCAGATACTCTGTGCTCAGTGCAGATACTCTGAGCTGAGTGCAGATACTCTGAGCTCAGTGCAGATACCCTTTGCTCATTGCAGATACGGTGAGCTCAGTGTAGATACTTCGTGCTCTGTAAAGATACTCTGAGCTAAGTGCAGATACTCTGAGTTCAGTGCAGATACTCTGTGCTCAGTGCAGATACTGTGAGCTCAGTGCAGATACTCTGTGCTCAGTGCAGATACTCTGTGCTCAGTGCAGATAATCTGATCTCAGTGCTGATATTCTGTGCTCAGTGCAGATACACCGTTCTCAGTGTAGATACTCTGTGCTTAGTGCAGATACTCTGAGCTCAGTGCAGATAACCTGAGTTCAGTGCAGATATTATGAGCTCAGTGCAGATAATTTGTGCTCAGTGCAGATACTCTGTGTTCAGTGCAGTTATTCTGAGTTCAGTGCAGATAATCTGTGCTCAGTGTAGATACTCTGTGTTCAGTGCAGATGCTCTGAGCTCAGTGCAGATATTATGAGATCAGTGCAGATATTCTGTGCTCAGTGCAGATATTCTTTGCTGATACTCTGTGCTCAGTGCAGATTATCTGAGCTCAGTGCAGATACGCTGAGCTCAGTGCTGAAACTCTGTGCTCAGTGCAGATACTCTGAACTCAGTGCAGGTACTCTGAGCTCAGTGTGGATACACTGAGCTCAGTGCAGATACTCTGTGCTCAGTGCGGATACTCTGTGCTCAGTGCAGATGCTCTGAGCACAGTGCAGATACTCAGTGCTCAGTGCAGATGCTCTGAGCTCAGTGCAGATACTCAGTGCTCAGTGCAGATACTCTGAGGTCAGTGCAGACATTGTGAGCTCAGTGCAGATACTCTGAGCTCAGTGCAGGAACTCTGAGCGCAGTGCAGATACTCTGTGCTCAGTGCAGATACTCTGTGCTCAGTGCGGATACTCTGAGCTGAGTGCAGATACTCTGAGCTCAGTGCAGATACCCTGAGTTCAGTGCAGATATTATGAGCTCAGTGCAGATAATCTGTGCTCAGTGCAGATATTCTGTGTTCAGTGCAGATACTCTGAGCTCAGTGCAGATATTCTGTGCTCAGTGCAGATACTGGGAGCTCAGTGCAGATATTAACTCAGTGCAGATATTCTGATCTCACTGCAGATATTCTGTGCTCAGTGCAGATACTGTGTGCTCAGTGCAGATACTCTGAGCTCAGTGTAGATACTCTGTGCTGACAATCTGAGCTCAGTGCAGATATTCAGAGCTCAGTGCAGATATTCTTTGCTGATACTCTGTGCTCAGTGCAGATACTCTGAGCTCAGTGCAGATACCCTTTGCTCATTGCAGATACGGTGAGCTCAGTGTAGATACTTCGTGCTCTGTAAAGATACTCTGAGCTAAGTGCAGATACTCTGAGTTCAGTGCAGATACTCTGTGCTCAGTGCAGATACTGTGAGCTCAGTGCAGATACTCTGTGCTCAGTGCAGATACTCTGTGCTCAGTGCAGATAATCTGATCTCAGTGCTGATATTCTGTGCTCAGTGCAGATACACCGTTCTCAGTGTAGATACTCTGTGCTTAGTGCAGATACTCTGAGCTCAGTGCAGATAACCTGAGTTCAGTGCAGATATTATGAGCTCAGTGCAGATAATTTGTGCTCAGTGCAGATACTCTGTGTTCAGTGCAGTTATTCTGAGCTCAGTGCAGATAATCTGTGCTCAGTGTAGATACTCTGTGTTCAGTGCAGATGCTCTGAGCTCAGTGCAGATATTATGAGATCAGTGCAGATATTCTGTGCTCAGTGCAGATAATCTTTGCTGATACTCTGTGCTCAGTGCAGATTATCTGAGCTCAGTGCAGATACGCTGAGCTCAGTGCTGAAACTCTGTGCTCAGTGCAGATACTCTGAACTCAGTGCAGATACTCTGTGCTCAGTGCGGATACTCTATGCTCAGTGCAGATGCTCTGAGCACAGTGCAGATACTCAGTGCTCAGTGCAGATGCTCTGAGCTCAGTGCAGATACTCAGTGCTCAGTGCAGATACTCTGAGGTCAGTGCAGATACTCTGTGCGCAGTGCAGATACTCTGAGGTCAGTGCAGACATTGTGAGCTCAGTGCAGATACTCTGAGCTCAGTGCAGGAACTCTGAGCGCAGTGCAGATACTCTGTGCTCAGTGCAGATACTCTGTGCTCAGTGCGGATACTCTGAGCTGAGTGCAGATACTCTGAGCTCAGTGCAGATACCCTGAGTTCAGTGCAGATATTATGAGCTCAGTGCAGATACTCTGTGCTCAGTGCAGATATTCTGTGTTCAGTGCAGATACTCTGAGCTCAGTGCAGATATTCTGTGCTCAGTGCAGATACTCGGAGCTCAGTGCAGATATTAACTCAGTGCAGATATTCTGATCTCACTGCAGATATTCTGTGCTCAGTGCAGATACTGTGTGCTCAGTGCAGATACTCTGAGCTCAGTGTAGATACTCTGTGCTGACAATCTGAGCTCAGTGCAGATATTCAGAGCTCAGTGCAGATATTCTTTGCTGATACTCTGTGCTCAGTGCAGATACTCTGAGCTCAGTGCAGAAACTCTGTGCTCAGTGCAGATACTCTGTGCTCAGTGCAGATACTCTGAGCTCAGTGCAGACACTCTGTGCTCAGTGTAGATACTTCGTGCTCAGTGAAGACACTTTGAGCTCATTGCAGATACTCTGTGCTCAGTGTAGCTACTTCGTGCTCAGTGAAGACACTCTGAGCTCAGTGCAGATACTCTGTGCTCAGTGCAGATACTCTGTGCTCAGTGCAGATACTCTGAGCTCAGTGCAGATACTCTGTGCTCAGTGCAGATACTCTGAGCTCAGTGCAGATACACTGAGCTCAGTGCAGATACTCTGTGCTCAGTGCAGATACTCTGTGCTCAGTGCAGATACTCTGAGCTCAGTGCAGATACTCTGTGCTCAGTGCAGATATTCTGTGCTCAGTGCAGATACTCTGACCTCAGTGCAGGTACTCTGTCCTCAGTGCAGAAATTCTGTGCTCAGTGCAGATACTCTGCGCTCAGTGCAGATAATCTGTCCTCAGTGCAGATACTCTGTGCTCAGTGCAGATACACTGTGCTCAGTGCAGATACTCTGCGCTCAGTGCAGATACTCTGTGCTCAGTGCAGATACTCTGAGCTCAGTGCAGACACTCTGTGCTCAGTGCAGATACTCTGAGCTCAGTGCAGATACTCTGAGCTCAGTGCAGATACTCTGTGCTCAGTGCAGATACACTGTGCTCAGTGCAGACACTCTGAGCTCAGTGCTGATACACTGTGCTCAGTGCAGATAATCTGAACTCACTGCAGATACTCTAAGCTCAGTGTGGATACTCTGTGCTCAGTGCAGATGCTCTGAGCTCAGTGCAGATACTCACTGCTCAGTGCAGATGCTCTTAGCTCAGTGCAGATACTCAGTGCTCAGTGCAGATACTCTGAGATCAGTGCAGATACTCAGTGCTCAGTGCAGATACTCTGTGCTCAATGCAGATACTTTGAGCTCAGTGCAGATACACTGAGCTCAGTGCAGATACTCTGAGATCTGTGCAGATACTCTGTGCTCAGTGCAGATACTCTGTGCTCAGTGCAGATATTCTGAGCTCAGTGCAGATACTCTGTGCTCAGTGCAGATACGCTGAGGTCAGTGCAGACACTGTGAGCTCAGTGCAGATAATCTGAGCTCAGTGCAGATACTCTGAGCGCAGTGCAGATAATCTGTGCTCACTGCAGATACTCTGTGCTCAGTGCAGATATCCCGAGGTCAGTGCAGCTACTCTGAGCTCAGTGCAGATACTCTGAGCTCAGTGCATATACTCTGTGCTCAGTGCAGATACGCTGAGCTCAGTGCAGATATACTGCAATCAGTGCAGATACTCTGAGCTCAGTGCAGATACTCTGAGCTCAGTGCAGATACTCTGAGGTCAGTGCAGATACTCTGTGCTCAGTGCAGATAATCTGAGCTGAGTGCAGATACTCTGAGCTCAGTGCAGATACACTTTGGTCATTGCAGATACGGTGAGCTCAGTGTAGATACTTCGTGCTCTGTAAAGATACTCTGAGCTAAGCGCAGATACTCTGAGTTCAGTGCAGATACTCTGTGCTCAGTGCAGATACTGTGAGCTCAGTGCAGATACTCTGTGCTCAGTGCAGATACTCTGTGCTCAGTGCAGATGCTCTGAGCTCAGTGCAGACACTCTGTGCTCAGTGCAGATACTCTGAGCTCAGTGCAGATACTCTGAGCTCAGTGCTGATACACTGTGCTCAGTGCAGATACTCTGAACTCAGTGCAGATACTCTGAGCTCAGTGAAGATATTCTGTGCTCAGTGCAGATACTCTGAACTCAGTGAAGATACTCTGTGCTCAGTGCAGATACTGTGAGCTCAGTGCAGATACTCTGTGCTCAGTGCAGATACTCTGTGCTCAGTGCAGATACTCTGAGCTCAGTGCAGATACTGTGAGCTCATTGCAGATACTATGAGCTCAGTGCAGATAATGTGAGCTCAGTGCATATACTCTGTGCTCATTGCAGATACTCTGTGCTCAGTGCAGATAATGTGAGCTCGGTGCAGATACTCTGAGCTCAGTGCAGATACTCTGTGCTCAGTGCAGATACTCTGTGCTCAGTGCAGATACTCTGAGCTCAGTGCAGATACTCTGTGCTCAGTGCAGATACTCTGTGCTCAGTGCAGATACTCTGACCTCAGTGCAGGTACTCTGTCCTCAGTGCAGATATTCTGTGCTCAGTGCAGATACTCTGCACTCAGTGCAGATAATCTGTCCTCAGTGCAGATACTCTGTGCTCAGTGCAGATACACTGTGCTCAGTGCAGATACTCTGTGCTCAGTGCAGATACTCTGTGCTCAGTGCAGATACTCTGAGCTCAGTGCAGACACTCTGTGCTCAGTGCAGATACTCTGAGCTCAGTGCAGATACTCTGAGCTCAGTGCTGATACACTGTGCTCAATGCAGATACTCTGAACTCAGTGCAGATACTCTGAGCTCAGTGTGGATACTCTGTGCTCAGTGCAGATACTCTGTGATCAGTGCGGATACTCTGTGCTCAGTGCAGATGCTCTGAGCTCAGTGCAGATACTCAGTGCTCAGTGCAGATGCTCTGAGCTAAGTGCAGATACTCAGTGCTCAGTGCAGATACTCTGAGATCAGTGCAGATACTCAGTGCTCAGTGCAGATACTGTGAGCTCATTGCAGATACTATGAGCTCAGTGCAGATAATGTGAGCTCAGTGCATATACTCTGTGCTCATTGCAGATACTCTGTGCTCAGTGCAGATACTGTGAGCTCGGTGCAGATACTCTGAGCTCAGTGCAGATACTCTGTGCTCAGTGCAGATACTCTGTGCTCAGTGCAGATACTCTGAGCTCAGTGCAGATACTCTGTGCTCAGTGCAGATACTCTGTGCTCAGTGCAGTTACTCTGACCTCAGTGCAGGTACTCTGTCCTCAGTGCAGATATTCTGTGCTCAGTGCAGATACTCTGCACTCAGTGCAGATAATCTGTCCTCAGTGCAGATACTCTGTGCTCAGTGCAGATACACTGTGCTCAGTGCAGATACTCTGTGCTCAGTGCAGATACTCTGTGCTCAGTGCAGATACTCTGAGCTCAGTGCAGACACTCTGTGCTCAGTGCAGATACTCTGAGCTCAGTGCAGATACTCAGAGCTCAGTGCTGATACACTGTGCTCAATGCAGATACTCTGAACTCAGTGCAGATACTCTGAGCTCAGTGTGGATACTCTGTGCTCAGTGCAGATACTCTGTGATCAGTGCGGATACTCTGTGCTCAGTGCAGATGCTCTGAGCTCAGTGCAGATACTCAGTGCTCAGTGCAGATGCTCTGAGCTAAGTGCAGATACTCAGTGCTCAGTGCAGATACTCTGAGATCAGTGCAGATACTCAGTGCTCAGTGCAGATACTCTGTGCTCAATGCAGATACTTTGAGCTCATTGCAGATATTCTGAGCTCAGTGCAGATACTCTGAGATCTGTGCAGATACTCTGTGCTCAGTGCAGATACTCTGAGCTCAGTGCAGATACGCTGAGCTCAGTGCAGATACTCTGTGCTCAGTGCAGATACTCTGAGCTCAGTGCAGATAATCTGTGCTCAGTGCAGATACTCTGATCTCAGTGCTGATATTCTGTGCTCAGTGCAGATACACTGTTCTCAGTGTAGATACTCTGTGCTTAGTGCAGATACTCTGAGCTCAGTGCATATACCCTGAGTTCAGTGCAGATATTATGAGCTCAGTGCAGATAATCTGTGCTCAGTGCAGATACTCTGTGTTCAGTGCAGATATTCTGAGCTCAGTGCAGATAATCTGTGCTCAGTGTAGATACTCTGTGTTAAGTGCAGATGCTCTGAGCTCAGTGCAGATATTCTGTGCTCAGTGCAGATACTCTGAGCTCAGTGCAGATATTATGAGATCAGTGCAGACATTCTGATCTCACTGCAGATATTCTGTGCTCAGTGCAGATACTGTGTACTCAGTGCAGATATTCTGAGCTCAGTGCAGATATTCTTTGCTGATACTCTGTGCTCAGTGCAGATACTCTGAGCTCAGTGCTGATACTCTGTGCTCAGTGCAGATACTCTGAACTCAGTGCAGGTACTCTGAGCTCAGTGCGGATACTCTGTGCTCAGTGCAGATACTGTGTGATCAGTGCGGATAATCTGTGCTCAGTGCAGATGCTCTGAGCTCAGTGCAGATACTCAGTGCTCAGTGCAGATGCTCTGAGCTCAGTGCAGATACTCAGTGCTCAGTGCAGATACTCTGTGCTCAATGCAGATACGTTGAGCTCAGTGCAGATACTCTGAGGTCAGTGCAGATACTCTGTGCTCAGTGCGGATACTCTCAGCTCAGTGCAGCTACTCTGAGCTCAGTGCAGATACTCTGAGCTAAGTGCAGATACTCTGAGTTCAGTGCAGATACTCTGTGCTCAGTGCAGATACGCTGAGCTCAGTGCAGATACTCTGTGCTCAGTGCAGATACTCTGATCTCAGTGCTGATATTCTGTGCTCAGTGCAGATACACTGTTCTCAGTGTAGATACTCTGTGCTTAGTGCAGATACTCTGAGCTCAGTGCATATACCCTGAGTTCAGTGCAGATATTATGAGCTCAGTGCAGATAATCTGTGCTCAGTGCAGATACTCTGTGTTCAGTGCAGATATTCTGAGCTCAGTGCAGATAATCTGTGCTCAGTGTAGATACTCTGTGTTAAGTGCAGATGCTCTGAGCTCAGTGCAGATATTCTGTGCTCAGTGCAGATACTCTGAGCTCAGTGCAGATATTATGAGATCAGTGCAGACATTCTGATCTCACTGCAGATATTCTGTGCTCAGTGCAGATACTGTGTACTCAGTGCAGATATTCTGAGCTCAGTGCAGATATTCTTTGCTGATACTCTGTGCTCAGTGCAGATACTCTGAGCTCAGTGCTGATACTCTGTGCTCAGTGCAGATACTCTGAACTCAGTGCAGGTACTCTGAGCTCAGTGCGGATACTCTGTGCTCAGTGCAGATACTGTGTGATCAGTGCGGATAATCTGTGCTCAGTGCAGATGCTCTGAGCTCAGTGCAGATACTCAGTGCTCAGTGCAGATGCTCTGAGCTCAGTGCAGATACTCAGTGCTCAGTGCAGATACTCTGTGCTCAATGCAGATACGTTGAGCTCAGTGCAGATACTCTGAGGTCAGTGCAGATACTCTGTGCTCAGTGCGGATACTCTCAGCTCAGTGCAGCTACTCTGAGCTCAGTGCAGATACTCTGAGCTAAGTGCAGATACTCTGAGTTCAGTGCAGATACTCTGTGCTCAGTGCAGATACGCTGAGCTCAGTGCAGATACTCTGTGCTCAGTGCAGATAATCTGATCTCAGTGCTGATATTCTGTGCTCAGTGCAGATACACCGTTCTCAGTGTAGATACTCTGTGCTTAGTGCAGATACTCTGAGCTCAGTGCAGATAACCTGAGTTCAGTGCAGATATTATGAGCTCAGTGCAGATAATTTGTGCTCAGTGCAGATACTCTGTGTTCAGTGCAGTTATTCTGAGCTCAGTGCAGATAATCTGTGCTCAGTGTAGATACTCTGTGTTCAGTGCAGATACTCTGTGCTCAGTGCAGATACTCTGTGCTCAGTGCAGATGCTCTGAGCTCAGTGCAGACACTCTGTGCTCAGTGCAGATACTCTGAGCTCAGTGCAGATACTCTGAGCTCAGTGCTGATACACTGTGCTCAGTGCAGATACTCTGAACTCAGTGCAGATACTCTGAGCTCAGTGAAGATATTCTGTGCTCAGTGCAGATACTCTGAACTCAGTGAAGATACTCTGTGCTCAGTGCAGATACTGTGAGCTCAGTGCAGATACTCTGTGCTCAGTGCAGATACTCTGTGCTCAGTGCAGATACTCTGAGCTCAGTGCAGATACTGTGAGCTCATTGCAGATACTGTGAGCTCAGTGCAGATAATGTGAGCTCAGTGCATATACTCTGTGCTCATTGCAGATACTCTGTGCTCAGTGCAGATACTGTGAGCTCGGTGCAGATACTCTGAGCTCAGTGCAGATACTCTGTGCTCAGTGCAGATACTCTGTGCTCAGTGCAGATACTCTGAGCTCAGTGCAGATACTCTGTGCTCAGTGCAGATACTCTGTGCTCAGTGCAGATACTCTGACCTCAGTGCAGGTACTCTGTCCTCAGTGCAGATATTCTGTGCTCAGTGCAGATACTCTGCACTCAGTACAGATAATCTGTCCTCAGTGCAGATACTCTGTGCTCAGTGCAGATACACTGCGCTCAGTGCAGATACTCTGTGCTCAGTGCAGATACTCTGTGCTCAGTGCAGATACTCTGAGCTCAGTGCAGACACTCTGTGCTCAGTGCAGATACTCTGAGCTCAGTGCAGATACTCTGAGCTCAGTGCTGATACACTGTGCTCAATGCAGATACTCTGAACTCAGTGCAGATACTCTGAGCTCAGTGTGGATACTCTGTGCTCAGTGCAGATACTCTGTGATCAGTGCGGATACTCTGTGCTCAGTGCAGATGCTCTGAGCTCAGTGCAGATACTCAGTGCTCAGTGCAGATGCTCTGAGCTAAGTGCAGATACTCAGTGCTCAGTGCAGATACTCTGAGATCAGTGCAGATACTCAGTGCTCAGTGCAGATACTCTGTGCTCAATGCAGATACTTTGAGCTCATTGCAGATATTCTGAGCTCAGTGCAGATACTCTGAGATCTGTGCAGATACTCTGTGCTCAGTGCAGATACTCTGTGCTCAGTGCAGATACGCTGAGCTCAGTGCAGATACTCTGTGCTCAGTGCAGATACTCTGAGCTCAGTGCAGATAATCTGTGCTCAGTGCAGATACTCTGATCTCAGTGCTGATATTCTGTGCTCAGTGCAGATACACTGTTCTCAGTGTAGATACTCTGTGCTTAGTGCAGATACTCTGAGCTCAGTGCATATACCCTGAGTTCAGTGCAGATATTATGAGCTCAGTGCAGATAATCTGTGCTCAGTGCAGATACTCTGTGTTCAGTGCAGATATTCTGAGCTCAGTGCAGATAATCTGTGCTCAGTGTAGATACTCTGTGTTAAGTGCAGATGCTCTGAGCTCAGTGCAGATATTCTGTGCTCAGTGCAGATACTCTGAGCTCAGTGCAGATATTATGAGATCAGTGCAGACATTCTGATCTCACTGCAGATATTCTGTGCTCAGTGCAGATACTGTGTACTCAGTGCAGATATTCTGAGCTCAGTGCAGATATTCTTTGCTGATACTCTGTGCTCAGTGCAGATACTCTGAGCTCAGTGCTGATACTCTGTGCTCAGTGCAGATACACTGTGCTCAGTGCAGATACTCTGTGCTCAGTGCAGATACTCTGTGCTCAGTGCAGATACTCTGAGCTCAGTGCAGACACTCTGTGCTCAGTGCAGATACTCTGAGCTCAGTGCAGATACTCTGAGCTCAGTGTGGATACTCTGTGCTCAGTGCAGATACTCTGTGATCAGTGCGGATACTCTGTGCTCAGTGCAGATGCTCTGAGCTCAGTGCAGATACTCAGTGCTCAGTGCAGATACTCTGAGATCAGTGCAGATACTCAGTGCTCAGTGCAGATACTCTGTGCTCAATGCAGATACTTTGAGCTCATTGCAGATATTCTGAGCTCAGTGCAGATACTCTGAGATCTGTGCAGATACTCTGTGCTCAGTGCAGATACTCTGAGCTCAGTGCAGATACGCTGAGCTCAGTGCAGATACTCTGTGCTCAGTGCAGATACTCTGAGCTCAGTGCAGATAATCTGTGCTCAGTGCAGATACTCTGATCTCAGTGCTGATATTCTGTGCTCAGTGCAGATACACTGTTCTCAGTGTAGATACTCTGTGCTTAGTGCAGATACTCTGAGCTCAGTGCATATACCCTGAGTTCAGTGCAGATATTATGAGCTCAGTGCAGATAATCTGTGCTCAGTGCAGATACTCTGTGTTCAGTGCAGATATTCTGAGCTCAGTGCAGATAATCTGTGCTCAGTGTAGATACTCTGTGTTAAGTGCAGATGCTCTGAGCTCAGTGCAGATATTCTGTGCTCAGTGCAGATACTCTGAGCTCAGTGCAGATATTATGAGATCAGTGCAGACATTCTGATCTCACTGCAGATATTCTGTGCTCAGTGCAGATACTGTGTACTCAGTGCAGATATTCTGAGCTCAGTGCAGATATTCTTTGCTGATAGTCTGTGCTCAGTGCAGATACTCTGAGCTCAGTGCTGATACTCTGTGCTCAGTGCAGATACTCTGAACTCAGTGCAGGTACTCTGAGCTCAGTGCGGATACTCTGTGCTCAGTGCAGATACTGTGTGATCAGTGCGGATAATCTGTGCTCAGTGCAGATGCTCTGAGCTCAGTGCAGATACTCAGTGCTCAGTGCAGATGCTCTGAGCTCAGTGCAGATACTCAGTGCTCAGTGCAGATACTCTGTGCTCAATGCAGATACGTTGAGCTCAGTGCAGATACTCTGAGGTCAGTGCAGATACTCTGTGCTCAGTGCGGATACTCTCAGCTCAGTGCAGCTACTCTGAGATCAGTGCAGATACTCTGAGCTAAGTGCAGATACTCTGAGTTCAGTGCAGATACTCTGTGCTCAGTGCAGATACTGTGAGCTCAGTGCAGATACTCTGTGCTCAGTGCAGATACTCTGTGCTCAGTGCAGATAATCTGATCTCAGTGCTGATATTCTGTGCTCAGTGCAGATACACCGTTCTCAGTGTAGATACTCTGTGCTTAGTGCAGATACTCTGAGCTCAGTGCAGATAACCTGAGTTCAGTGCAGATATTATGAGCTCAGTGCAGATAATTTGTGCTCAGTGCAGATACTCTGTGTTCAGTGCAGTTATTCTGAGCTCAGTGCAGATAATCTGTGCTCAGTGTAGATACTCTGTGTTCAGTGCAGATGCTCTGAGCTCAGTGCAGATATTATGAGATCAGTGCAGATATTCTGTGCTCAGTGCAGATATTCTTTGCTGATACTCTGTGCTCAGTGCAGATTATCTGAGCTCAGTGCAGATACGCTGAGCTCAGTGCTGAAACTCTGTGCTCAGTGCAGATACTCTGAACTCAGTGCAGGTACTCTGAGCTCAGTGTGGATACACTGAGCTCAGTGCAGATACTCTGTGCTCAGTGCGGATACTCTGTGCTCAGTGCAGATGCTCTGAGCACAGTGCAGATACTCAGTGCTCAGTGCAGATGCTCTGAGCTCAGTGCAGATACTCAGTGCTCAGTGCAGATACTCTGAGGTCAGTGCAGATACTCTGTGCGCAGTGCAGATACTCTGAGGTCAGTGCAGACATTGTGAGCTCAGTGCAGATACTCTGAGCTCAGTGCAGGAACTCTGAGCGCAGTGCAGATACTCTGTGCTCAGTGCAGATACTCTGTGCTCAGTGCGGATACTCTGAGCTGAGTGCAGATACTCTGAGCTCAGTGCAGATACCCTGAGTTCAGTGCAGATATTATGAGCTCAGTGCAGATACTCTGTGCTCAGTGCAGATATTCTGTGTTCAGTGCAGATACTCTGAGCTCAGTGCAGATATTCTGTGCTCAGTGCAGATACTCGGAGCTCAGTGCAGATATTAACTCAGTGCAGATATTCTGATCTCACTGCAGATATTCTGTGCTCAGTGCAGATACTGTGTGCTCAGTGCAGATACTCTGAGCTCAGTGTAGATACTCTGTGCTGACAATCTGAGCTCAGTGCAGATATTCAGAGCTCAGTGCAGATATTCTTTGCTGATACTCTGTGCTCAGTGCAGATACTCTGAGCTCAGTGCAGAAACTCTGTGCTCAGTGCAGATACTCTGTGCTCAGTGCAGATACTCTGAGCTCAGTGCAGACACTCTGTGCTCAGTGTAGATACTTCGTGCTCAGTGAAGACACTTTGAGCTCATTGCAGATACTCTGTGCTCAGTGTAGCTACTTCGTGCTCAGTGAAGACACTCGGAGCTCAGTGCAGATACTCTGTGCTCAGTGCAGATACTCTGTGCTCAGTGCAGATACTCTGAGCTCAGTGCAGATAATCTGTGCTCAGTGTAGATACTCTGAGCTCAGTGCAGATACACTGAGCTCAGTGCAGATACTCTGTGCTCAGTGCAGATACTCTGTGCTCAGTGCAGATACTCTGAGCTCAGTGCAGATACTCTGTGCTCAGTGCAGATATTCTGTGCTCAGTGCAGATACTCTGACCTCAGTGCAGGTACTCTGTCCTCAGTGCAGAAATTCTGTGCTCAGTGCAGATACTCTGCGCTCAGTGCAGATAATCTGTCCTCAGTGCAGATACTCTGTGCTCAGTGCAGATACACTGTGCTCAGTGCAGATACTCTGCGCTCAGTGCAGATACTCTGTGCTCAGTGCAGATACTCTGAGCTCAGTGCAGACACTCTGTGCTCAGTGCAGATACTCTGAGCTCAGTGCAGATACTCTGAGCTCAGTGCAGATACTCTGTGCTCAGTGCAGATACACTGTGCTCAGTGCAGACACTCTGAGCTCAGTGCTGATACATTGTGCTCAGTGCAGATAATCTGAACTCACTGCAGATACTCTAAGCTCAGTGTGGATACTCTGTGCTCAGTGCAGATGCTCTGAGCTCAGTGCAGATACTCACTGCTCAGTGCAGATGCTCTTAGCTCAGTGCAGATACTCAGTGCTCAGTGCAGATACTCTGAGATCAGTGCAGATACTCAGTGCTCAGTGCAGATACTCTGTGCTCAATGCAGATACTTTGAGCTCAGTGCAGATACACTGAGCTCAGTGCAGATACTCTGAGATCTGTGCAGATACTCTGTGCTCAGTGCAGATACTCTGTGCTCAGTGCAGATATTCTGAGCTCAGTGCAGATACTCTGTGCTCAGTGCAGATACGCTGAGGTCAGTGCAGACACTGTGAGCTCAGTGCAGATAATCTGAGCTCAGTGCAGATACTCTGAGCGCAGTGCAGATAATCTGTGCTCACTGCAGATACTCTGTGCTCAGTGCAGATATCCCGAGGTCAGTGCAGCTACTCTGAGCTCAGTGCAGATACTCTGAGCTCAGTGCATATACTCTGTGCTCAGTGCAGATACGCTGAGCTCAGTGCAGATATACTGCAATCAGTGCAGATACTCTGAGCTCAGTGCAGATACTCTGAGCTCAGTGCAGATACTCTGAGGTCAGTGCAGATACTCTGTGCTCAGTGCAGATAATCTGAGCTGAGTGCAGATACTCTGAGCTCAGTGCAGATACACTTTGGTCATTGCAGATACGGTGAGCTCAGTGTAGATACTTCGTGCTCTGTAAAGATACTCTGAGCTAAGCGCAGATACTCTGAGTTCAGTGCAGATACTCTGTGCTCAGTGCAGATACTGTGAGCTCAGTGCAGATACTCTGTGCTCAGTGCAGATACTCTGTGCTCAGTGCAGATGCTCTGAGCTCAGTGCAGAAACTCTGTGCTCAGTGCAGATACTCTGAGCTCAGTGCAGATACTCTGAGCTCAGTGCTGATACACTGTGCTCAGTGCAGATACTCTGAACTCAGTGCAGATATTCTGAGCTCAGTGTGGATACTCTGTGCTCAGTGCAGATACTCTGTGATCAGTGCGGATACTCTGTGCTCAGTGCAGATGCTCTGTGCTCAGTGCAGATACTCTGTGCTCAGTGCAGATATTCTGAGCTCAGTGCAGATACTCTGTGCTCAGTGCAGATACGCTAAGGTCATTGCAGACACTGTGAGCTCAGTGCAGATAATCTGAGCTCAGTGCAGATACTCTGAGCGCAGTGCAGATAATCTGTGCTCACTGCAGATACTCTGTGCTCAGTGCAGATATCCCGAGGTCAGTGCAGCTACTCTGAGCTCAGTGCAGATACTCTGAGCTCAGTGCATATACTCTGTGCTCAGTGCAGATACGCTGAGCTCAGTGCAGATATACTGCAATCAGTGCAGATACTCTGAGCTCAGTGCAGATACTCTGAGCTCAGTGCAGATACTCTGAGGTCAGTGCAGATACTCTGTGCTCAGTGCAGATAATCTGAGCTGAGTGCAGATACTCTGAGCTCAGTGCAGATACACTTTGGTCATTGCAGATACGGTGAGCTCAGTGTAGATACTTCGTGCTCTGTAAAGATACTCTGAGCTAAGCGCAGATACTCTGAGTTCAGTGCAGATACTCTGTGCTCAGTGCAGATACTGTGAGCTCAGTGCAGATACTCTGTGCTCAGTGCAGATACTCTGTGCTCAGTGCAGATGCTCTGAGCTCAGTGCAGACACTCTGTGCTCAGTGCAGATACTCTGAGCTCAGTGCAGATACTCTGAGCTCAGTGCTGATACACTGTGCTCAGTGCAGATACTCTGAACTCAGTGCAGATATTCTGAGCTCAGTGTGGATACTCTGTGCTCAGTGCAGATACTCTGTGATCAGTGCAGATACTCTGTGCTCAGTGCAGATGCTCTGTGCTCAGTGCAGATACTCTGTGCTCAGTGCAGATATTCTGAGCTCAGTGCAGATACTCTGTGCTCAGTGCAGATACGCTAAGGTCAGTGCAGACACTGTGAGCTCAGTGCAGATACTCTGAGCTCAGTGCAGATACTCTGAGCGCAGTGCAGATACTCTGTGCTCACTGCAGATACTCTGTGCTCAGTGCAGATATGCCGAGCTCAGTGCAGCTACTCTGAGCTCAGTGCAGATACTCTGAGCTCAGTGCATATACTCTGTGCTCAGTGCTGATAGCTGAGCTCAGTGCAGATATACTGCAATCAGTGCAGATACTCTGAGCTCAGTGCAGATACTCTGAGCTCAGTGCAGATACTCTGAGGTCAGTGCAGATGCTCTGTGCTCAGTGCAGATACTCTGAGCTGAGTGCAGATACTCTGAGCGCAGTGCAGATACTCTGTGCTCACTGCAGATACTCTGTGCTCAGTGCAGATATCCCGAGCTCAGTGCAGCTACTCTGAGCTCAGTGCAGATACTCTGAGCTCAGTGCATATACTCTGTGCTCAGTGCTGATAGGCTGAGCTCAGTGCAGATATACTGCAATCAGTGCAGATACTTTGAGCTCAGTGCAGATACTCTGAGCTCAGTGCAGATACTCTGAGGTCAGTGCAGATACTCTGTGCTCAGTGCAGATAATCTGAGCTGAGTGCAGATACTCTGAGCTCAGTGCAGATACACTTTGGTCATTGCAGATACGGTGAGCTCAGTGTAGATACTTCGTGCTCTGTAAAGATACTCTGAGCTAAGTGCAGATACTCTGAGTTCAGTGCAGATACTCTGTGCTCAGTGCAGATACTGTGAGCTCAGTGCAGATACTCTGTGCTCAGTGCAGATACTCTGTGCTCAGTGCAGATACTCTGTGCTCAGTGCAGTTACTCTGTGCTCAGTGCACATACTCTGATCTCAGTGCTGATATTCTGTGCTCAGTGCAGATACACTGTTCTCAGTGTAGATACTCTGTGCTTAGTGCAGATACTCTGAGCTCAGTGCAGATACTCTGAGCTCAGTGCAGATATTCTGAGCTCAGTGCAGATATTCTGTGCTCAGTGCAGATACTCTGTGCTCAGTGCAGATACTCTGAGCTCAGTGCAGATACTCTGTGCTCAGTGCAGATACTCGGAGCTCAGTGCAGATACTCTGAGTTCAGTGCAGATAATCAGTGCTCAGTGCAGATACTCTGTGCTCAGTGCAGATACTCTGAGCTCAGTGCAGATACTCTGTGCTCAGTGCAGATATTCTGTGCTCAGTGCAGATACTCTGACCTCAGTGCAGGTACTCTGTCCTCAGTGCAGATATTCTGTGCTCAGTGCAGATACTCTGCGCTCAGTGCAGATAATCTGTCCTCAGTGCAGATATTCTGTGCTCAGTGCAGATACTCTGAGCTCAGTGCAGATATTATGAGCTCAGTGCAGATATTCTGATCTCACTGCAGATATTCTGTGCTCAGTGCAGATACTGTGTGCTCAGTGCAGATACTCTGAGCTCAGTGTAGATACTCTGTGCTGATAATCTGAGCTCAGTGCAGATATTCAGAGCTCAGTGCAGATATTCTTTGCTGATACTCTGTGCTCAGTGCAGATACCCTGAACTCAGTGCAGATACTCTGAGCTCAGTGCAGAAACTCTGTGCTCAGTGCAGATACTCTGTGCTCAGTGCAGTTACTCTGAGCTCAGTGCAGACATTCTGTGCTCAGTGCAGATACTCTGTGCTCAGTGCAGATACTCTGAGCTCAGTGCAGATACTCTGATCTCAGTGCAGATACTCTGTGCTCAGTGCAGATACTCTGCTCAGTGCAGATACTCTGAGCTCAGTGCAGATACTCTGTGCTCAGTGCAGATATTCTGTGCTCAGTGCAGATACTCTGACCTCAGTGCAGATAATCTGTCCTCAGTGCAGATACTCTGTGCTCAGTGCAGATACTCTGCGCTCAGTGCAGATACTCTGTGCTCAGTGCAGATACTCTGAGCTCAGTGCAGACACTCTGTGCTCAGTGCAGATACTCTGAGCTCAGTGCAGATACTCTGAGCTCAGTGCAGATACTCTGTGCTCAGTGCAGATACACTGTGCTCAGTGCAGACACTCTGAGCTCAGTGCTGATACACTGTGGTCAGTGCAGATAATCTGAACTCAGTGCAGATACTCTGAGCTCAGTGCTGATACACTGTGCTCAGTGCAGATACTCTGAACTCAGTGCAGATATTCTGAGCTCAGTGTGGATACTCTGTGCTCAGTGCAGATACTCTGTGATCAGTGCGGATCCTCTGTGCTCAGTGCAGATGCTCTGTGCTCAGTGCAGATCTCTGAGCTCAGTGCAGATACTCTGAGCTCAGTGCAGATACTCTGAGCTCGTGCAGATACACTGCAGATACCAGTGCAGGTTTACTCTGAGCTCAGTGCAGATACTCTGAGCTCAGTGCAGATACTCTGAGCTCTGTGCAGATACTCTGAGCTCAGTGCAGATACTTGAGCTCAGTGCAGATACTCTGTGCTCAGTGCAGATACTCGAGCTCAGTGCAGATACTCTGTGCTCAGTGCAGATACTCTGTGCTCAGTGCAGATACTCTGTGCTCAGTGCAGATATTCTGAGCTCAGTGAGATAATCTGTGTCTCAGTGCAGATACTCTGTGCTCAGTGCAGATAATCTGAGCTCAGTGAAGATACTCTGAAGCTCAGTGCAGATACTCTGTGCTCAGTGCAGATACTCTGTGCTCAGTGCAGATACTCTGTGTCAGTGCAGAACTCTGAGCTCAGTGCAGATACTCTGTGCTCAGTGCAGATACTCTGAGCTCACTGCAGATAATCTGTGCTCAGTGCAGATACTCTGAGTCAGTGCAGATACTCTGAGCTCAGTGCAGATTACTCTGAGCTCAGTGCAGATACTCTGTGCTCAGTGCAGATACTCTGTGCTCAGTGCAGATACTCTGAGCTCAGTGCAGATACTCTGTGCTCAGTGCAGATACTCTGAGCTCAGTGCAGATAATCTGTGCTCAGTGCAGATACTCTGATCTCAGTGCAGATATTCTGTGCTCAGTGCAGATACACTGTTCTCAGTGCAGATACTCTGTGCTCAGTGCAGATACTCTGAGCTCAGTGCAGATACTCTGAGCTCAGTGCAGATACTCTGATCTCAGTGCAGATAATCTGTGCTCAGTGCAGATACTCTGTGTTCAGTGCAGATATTCTGAGCTCAGTGCAGATAATCTGTGCTCAGTGCAGATACTCTGTGTTCAGTGCAGATACTCTGAGCTCAGTGCAGATATTCTGTGCTCAGTGCAGATACTCTGAGCTCAGTGCAGATATTCTGAGCTCAGTGCAGATATTCTGAGCTCAGTGCAGATATTCTGTGCTCAGTGCAGATACTGTGTACTCAGTGCAGATATTCTGAGCTCAGTGCAGATATTCTTTGCTGATACTCTGTGCTCAGTGCAGATACTCTGAGCTCAGTGCAGATACTCTGTGCTCAGTGCAGATACTCTGAGCTCAGTGCAGATACTCTGAGCTCAGTGCAGATACTCTGTGCTCAGTGCAGATACTCTGTGCTCAGTGCAGATACTCTGTGCTCAGTGCAGATACTCTGTGCTCAGTGCAGATACTCTGTGCTCAGTGCAGATACTCTGAGCTCAGTGCAGATACTCTGTGCTCAGTGCAGATACTCTGTGCTCAGTGCAGATACTCTGAGCTCAGTGCAGATACTCTGAGCTCAGTGCAGATACTCTGTGCTCAGTGCAGATACTCTGAGCTCAGTGCAGATACTCTGAGCTCAGTGCAGATACTCTGAGCTCAGTGCAGATACTCTGAGCTCAGTGCAGATACTCTGTGCTCAGTGCAGATACTCTGAGCTCAGTGCAGATACTCTGTGCTCAGTGCAGATACTCTGTGCTCAGTGCAGATACTCTGAGCTCAGTGCAGATACTCTGTGCTCAGTGCAGATACTCTGTGCTCAGTGCAGATACTCTGAGCTCAGTGCTGATACTCTGAGCTCAGTGCAGATACACTGAGCTCAGTGCAGATACTCTGAGCTCAGTGCAGATACTCTGTGCTCAGTGCAGATACTCTGAGCTCAGTGCAGATACTCTGTGCTCAGTGCAGATAATCTGTGCTCAGTGCAGATACTCTGAGCTCAGTGCAGTTACTCTGAGCTCAGTCAGATACTCTGAGCTCAGTGCAGATACTCTGTGCTCAGTGCAGATACTGTGAGCTCAGTGCAGATACTCTGAGCTCAGTGCAGATAATCTGAGCTCAGTGCAGATACTCTGTGCTCAGTGCAGATACTTCTGAGCTCAGTGCAGAATCTTCTGTGCTCAGTGCAGATACTCTGAGCTCAGTGCAGATATCTGAGCTCAGTTCAGAACTTGATTCAGTGCAGATACTCTGAGCTCAGTGCAGATACTCTGAGCTCAGTGCAGATACTCTGTGCTCAGTGCAGATACTCTGAGCTCAGTGCAGATACTCTGAGCTCAGTGCAGATACTCTGAGCTCAGTGCAGATACATCTGAGCTCAGTGCAGATAATTCTGTGCTCAGTGCAGATACTCTTGTGCTCAGTGGCAGTTACTCTGAGCTCAGTGCAGATACTCTGAGCTCAGTGCAGATACTCTGAGCTCAGTGCAGATACTCTGTGCTCAGTGCAGATACTCTGTCTCAGTGCAGATACTCTGTGCTCCGTGCAGATACTATGTGCTCAGTGCAGATACTCTGTGCTCAGTGCAGATATTCTGTGCTCAGTGCAGAATACTCTGAGCTCAGTGCAGATACTCTGTGCTTAGTGCAGATAATCTGTGCTCAGTGCAGATCTCTGGCTCAGTGCAGATACTCTGAGCTCAGTGCAGATACTCTGTGCTCAGTGCAGATACTCTGAGCTCAGTGCAGATAATTGATGCTCAGTGCAGATATTCTGATCTCACTGCGATATTCTGTGCTCAGTGCAGATACTGTGTGCTCAGTGCAGATACTCTGAGCTCAGTGTAATACTCTGTGCTGATAATATGAGCTCAGTGCAGATATTCAGAGCTCAGTGCAGATATTCTTTGCTGATACTCTGTGCTCAGTGCAGATACTCTGAGCTCAGTGCAGAAACTCTGTGCTCAGTGCAGATACTCTGTGCTCAGTGCAGATACTCTGAGCTCAGTGCAGACACTCTGTGCTCAGTGTAGATACTTCGTGCTCAGTGAAGACACTTTGAGCTCATTGCAGATACTCTGTGCTCAGTGTAGCTACTTCGTGCTCAGTGAAGACACTCGGAGCTCAGTGCAGATACTCTGTGCTCAGTGCAGATACTCTGTGCTCAGTGCAGATACTCTGAGCTCAGTGCAGATAATCTGTGCTCAGTGTAGATACTCTGAGCTCAGTGCAGATACACTGAGCTCAGTGCAGATACTCTGTGCTCAGTGCAGATACTCTGTGCTCAGTGCAGATACTCTGAGCTCAGTGCAGATACTCTGTGCTCAGTGCAGATATTCTGTGCTCAGTGCAGATACTCTGAGCCTCAGTGCAGGTACTCTGGTCCTCAGTGCAGAAATTCTGTGCTCAGTGCAGATACTCTGCGCTCAGTGCAGATAATCTGTCCTCAGTGCAGATACTCTGTGCTCAGTGCAGATACTCTGTGCTCAGTGCAGATACTCTGCGCTCAGTGCAGATACTCTGTGCTCAGTGCAGATACTCTGAGCTCAGTGCAGACACTCTGTGCTCAGTGCAGATACTCTGAGCTCAGTGCAGATACTCTGAGCTCAGTGCAGATACTCTGTGCTCAGTGCAGATACACTGTGCTCAGTGCAGACACTCTGAGCTCAGTGCTGATACACTGTGCTCAGTGCAGATAATCTGAACTCACTGCAGATACTCTAAGCTCAGTGTGGATACTCTGTGCTCAGTGCAGATGCTCTGAGCTCAGTGCAGATACTCACTGCTCAGTGCAGATGCTCTTAGCTCAGTGCAGATACTCAGTGCTCAGTGCAGATACTCTGAGATCAGTGCAGATACTCAGTGCTCAGTGCAGATACTCTGTGCTCAATGCAGATACTTTGAGCTCAGTGCAGATACACTGAGCTCAGTGCAGATACTCTGAGCTCAGTGCAGATACTCTGTGCTCAGTGCAGATACTCTGTGCTCAGTGCAGATATTCTGAGCTCAGTGCAGATACTCTGTGCTCAGTGCAGATACTCTGAGCTCAGTGCAGATACTGTGAGCTCAGTGCAGATAATCTGAGCTCAGTGCAGATACTCTGAGCTCAGTGCAGATAATCTGTGCTCAGTGCAGATACTCTGTGCTCAGTGCAGATATCCTGAGCTCAGTGCAGATACTCTGAGCTCAGTGCAGATACTCTGAGCTCAGTGCAGATACTCTGTGCTCAGTGCAGATACTCTGAGCTCAGTGCAGATATACTGCAATCAGTGCAGATACTCTGAGCTCAGTGCAGATACTCTGAGCTCAGTGCAGATACTCTGAGCTCAGTGCAGATACTCTGTGCTCAGTGCAGATAATCTGAGCTCAGTGCAGATACTCTGAGCTCAGTGCAGATACACTTTGGTCATTGCAGATACGTGAGCTCAGTGTAGATACTTCGTGCTCTGTAAAGATACTCTGAGCTAAGCGCAGATACTCTGAGTTCAGTGCAGATACTCTGTGCTCAGTGCAGATACTGTGAGCTCAGTGCAGATACTCTGTGCTCAGTGCAGATACTCTGTGCTCAGTGCAGATGCTCTGAGCTCAGTGCAGAAACTCTGTGCTCAGTGCAGATACTCTGAGCTCAGTGCAGATACTCTGAGCTCAGTGCTGATACACTGTGCTCAGTGCAGATACTCTGAACTCAGCGCAGATATTCTGAGCTCAGTGTGGATACTCTGTGCTCAGTGCAGATACTCTGTGATCAGTGCGGATACTCTGTGCTCAGTGCAGATGCTCTGTGCTCAGTGCAGATACTCTGTGCTCAGTGCAGATATTCTGAGCTCAGTGCAGATACTCTGTGCTCAGTGCAGATACGCTAAGGTCAGTGCAGACACTGTCAGCTCAGTGCAGATAATCTGAGCTCAGTGCAGATACTCTGAGCGCAGTGCAGATAATCTGTGCTCACTGCAGATACTCTGTGCTCAGTGCAGATATCCCGAGGTCAGTGCAGCTACTCTGAGCTCAGTGCAGATACTCTGAGCTCAGTGCATATACTCTGTGCTCAGTGCAGATACGCTGAGCTCAGTGCAGATATACTGCATTCAGTGCAGATACTCTGAGCTCAGTGCAGATACTCTGAGCTCAGTGCAGATACTCTGAGGTCAGTGCAGATACTCTGTGCTCAGTGCAGATAATCTGAGCTGAGTGCGATACTCTGAGCTCAGTGCAGATACACTTTGGGTCCATTGCAGAAGCGGTGAGCTCAGTGTAGATACTTCGTGCTCTGTAAAGATACTCTGAGCTAAGCGCAGATACTCTGAGTTCAGTGCAGATACTCCTGTGCTCAGTGCAGATACTGTGAGCTCAGTTGCAGATACTCTGTGCTCAGTGCAGATACTCTGTGCTCAGTGCAGATGCTCTGAGCTCAGTGCAGACACTCTGTGCTCAGTGCAGATACTCTGAGCTCAGTGCAGATACTCTGAGCTCAGTGCTGATACACTGTGCTCAGTGCAGATACTCTGACTCAGTGCAGATATTCTGAGCTCAGTGTGGATACTCTGTGCTCAGTGCAGATACTCTGTGATCAGTGCAGATACTCTGTGCTCAGTGCAGATGCTCTGTGCTCAGTGCAGATACTCTGTGCTCAGTGCAGATATTCTGAGCTCAGTGCAGATACTCTGTGCTCAGTGCAGATACGCTAAGGTCAGTGCAGACACTGTGAGCTCAGTGCAGATACTCTGAGCTCAGTGCAGATACTCTGAGCTCAGTGCAGATACTCTGTGCTCACTGCAGATACTCGTGCTCAGTGCAGATATCCCGAGCTCAGTGCAGCTACTCTGAGCTCAGTGCAGATACTCTGAGCTCAGTGCATATACTCTGTGCTCAGTGCTGATAGATTGAGCTCAGTGCAGATATCCTGCGCTCAGTGCAGATACTCTGAGCTCAGTGCAGATACTCTGAGCTCAGTGCAGATACTCTGAGCTCAGTGCAGATACTCTGTGCTCAGTGCAGATACTCTGTGCTCAGTGCAGATACTCTGAGCTCAGTGCAGATACTCTGTGCTCAGTGCAGATACTCTGTGCTCAGTGCAGATACTCTGAGCTCAGTGCAGATACTCTGAGCTCAGTGCAGATACTCTGAGCTCAGTGCAGATACTCTGTGCTCAGTGCAGATACTCTGAGCTCAGTGCAGATACTCTGAGCTCAGTGCAGATACTCTGAGCTCAGTGCAGATACTCTGAGCTCAGTGCAGATACTCTGAGCTCAGTGCAGATACTCTGTGCTCAGTGCAGATACTCTGAGCTCAGTGCAGATACTCTGAGCTCAGTGCAGATACACTTGGTCAGTGCAGATACTTGAGCTCAGTGTAGATACTTCGTGCTCAGTGAAGATACTCTGAGCTCAGTGCAGATACTCTGTGTTCAGTGCAGATACTCTGTGCTCAGTGCAGATACTGTGAGCTCAGTGCAGATACTCTGTGCTCAGTGCAGATACTCTGTGCTCAGTGCAGATACTCTGTGCTCAGTGCAGATACTCTGTGCTCAGTGCAGATACTCTGAGCTCAGTGCAGATACTCTGTGCTCAGTGCAGATACTCTGTGCTCAGTGCAGATACTCTGTGCTCAGTGCAGATACTCTGAGCTCAGTGCAGATACTCTGAGCTCAGTGCAGATATTCTGAGCTCAGTGCAGATATTCTGTGCTCAGTGCAGATACTCTGTGCTCAGTGCAGATACTCTGAGCTCAGTGCAGATACTCTGTGCTCAGTGCAGATACTCTGAGCTCAGTGCAGATACTCTGAGCTCAGTGCAGATAATCTGTGCTCAGTGCAGATACTCTGTGCTCAGTGCAGATACTCTGAGCTCAGTGCAGATACTCTGTGCTCAGTGCAGATACTCTGTGCTCAGTGCAGATACTCTGAGCTCAGTGCAGATACTCTGTCTCAGTGCAGATATTCTGTGCTCAGTGCAGATACTCTGAGCTCAGTGCAGATACTCTGTGCTCAGTGCAGATACTCTGTGCTCAGTGCAGATACTCTGAGCTCAGTGCAGATATTCTGAGCTCAGTGCAGATATTCTGAGCTCAGTGCAGATACTCTGTGCTCAGTGCAGATACTCTGTGCTCAGTGCAGATACTCTGAGCTCAGTGTAGATACTCTGTGCTGATAATCTGAGCTCAGTGCAGATATTCTGAGCTCAGTGCAGATATTCTTTGCTGATACTCTGTGCTCAGTGCAGATACTCTGAGCTCAGTGCAGATACTCTGAGCTCAGTGCAGATACTCTGTGCTCAGTGCAGATACTCTGTGCTCAGTGCAGATACTCTGAGCTCAGTGCAGATACTCTGTGCTCAGTGCAGATACTCTGTGCTCAGTGCAGATACTCTGAGCTCAGTGCAGATACTCTGATCTCAGTGCAGATACTCTGTGCTCAGTGCAGATACTCTGCTCAGTGCAGATACTCTGAGCTCAGTGCAGATACTCTGTGCTCAGTGCAGATATTCTGAGCTCAGTGCAGATACTCTGAGCTCAGTGCAGATACTCTGTGCTCAGTGCAGATACTCTGTGCTCAGTGCAGATACTCTGAGCTCAGTGCAGATACTCTGTGCTCAGTGCAGATACTCTGAGCTCAGTGCAGATACTCTGTGCTCAGTGCAGATACTCTGAGCTCAGTGCAGATACTCTGAGCTCAGTGCAGATACTCTGTGCTCAGTGCAGATACTCTGTGCTCAGTGCAGATACTCTGAGCTCAGTGCAGATACTCTGTGCTCAGTGCAGATAATCTGAGCTCAGTGCAGATACTCTGAGCTCAGTGCAGATACTCTGTGCTCAGTGCAGATAATCTGAACTCAGTGCAGATATTCTGAGCTTAGTGCAGATCCTCTTGCTCAGTGCAGCGACTCTGTGCTCAGTGCAGATACTCTGTGCATACAGCCATGCAGATATTCTGTGCTCAGTGCAGATACTCTGTGCTCATTGCAGATATTCTGAGCTCAGTGCAGATACTCTTGCTCTGTGCAGATACTCTGAACTCAGTGCAGATACTCTGAGCTTTAGTGCAGATAATCTTGGACCAGTGCAGATATCTGTGCTCAGTTGCAGATACTCTGTGGCTCAGTGCAGCTCTCTGGCTCAGCTGCAGGATATTCTGTGCTCAGTGCAGATACTCATGAGCTCAGTGCAGACACTCTCCGAGCTCAAGTGCAGATACTCTGAGCTCAGTGCAGATCTCTGAGCTCTAGTGCAGATAATCTGGCTCAGTGCAGATACTCTGAGCTCAGTGCAGATACTCTGTGCTCAGTGCAGATACTCTGAGCTCAGTGCAGATACTCTGAGCTCAGTGCAGATACTTCTGTGCTCAGTGCAGATCACTCTGGTCTCAGTGAAGATACTCTGTGCTCAGAGCAGATAATCTGTGCTCAGTGCAGATACTCTGAGCTCAGTGCAGATATCTGAGCTCAGTGCAGATACTCTGTGCTCAGTGCAGATACTCTGAGCTCAGTGCAGATACTCTGTGCTCAGTGCAGATACTCTGAGCTCAGTGCAGATACTCTGAGCTCAGTGCAGATACTCTGAGCTCAGTGCAGATACTCTGTGCTCAGTGCAGATACTCTGTGCTCAGTGCAGATACTCTGTGCTCAGTGCAGATACTCTGAGCTCAGTGCAGATACTCGTGCTCAGTGCAGATACTCTGAGCTCAGTGCAGATACTCTGTGCTCAGTGCAGATTCTCTGTTGCTCAGTGCAGATACTCAGTGCTCAGTGCAGATACTCTGAGCTCAGTGCAGATACTCTGTGCTCATGCAGATACTCGTGCTCAGTGCAGATAATCTGAGCTCAGTGCAGATACTCTGAGCTCAGTGCAGATACTCTTGAGATCTGGTGCAGATACTCTGTGCTCAGTGCAGATACTCTGTGCTCAGTGCAGATACTCTGAGCTCAGTGCAGATACTCTGTGCTCAGTGCAGATACTCTGAGCTCAGTGCAGATACTCTGAGCTCAGTGCAGATACTCTGAGCTCAGTGCAGATACTCTGTGCTCAGTGCAGATACTCTGTGCTCAGTGCAGATACTCTGAGCTCAGTGCAGATACTCTGTGCTCAGTGCAGATACTCTTGCTCAGTGCAGATACTCTGAGCTCAGTGCAGATACTCTGTGCTCAGTGCAGATACTTCTGTGCTCAGTGCAGATACTCTGAGCTCAGTGCAGATACTCTGTGCTCAGTGCAGATACTCTGTGCTCAGTGCAGATACTCTGAGCTCAGTGCAGATACTCTGTGCTCAGTGCAGATACTCTGAGCTCAGTGCAGATACTCTGAGCTCAGTGCAGATACTCTGTGCTCAGTGCAGATACTCTGTGCTCAGTGCAGATACTCTGAGCTCAGTGCAGATACTCTGAGCTCAGTGCAGATACTCTGTGCTCAGTGCAGATACTCTGTGCTCAGTGCAGATACTCTGAGCTCAGTGCAGATATTCTGTGCTCAGTGCAGATACTCTGAGCTCAGTGCAGATACTCTGTGCTCAGTGCAGATACTCTGAGCTCAGTGCAGATAATCTGTGCTCAGTGCAGATAATCTGTGCTCAGTGCAGATACTCTGTGCTCAGTGCAGATACTCTGAGCTCAGTGCAGATATTCTGAGCTCAGTGCAGATATTCTTTGCTGATACTCTGTGCTCAGTGCAGATACTCTGAGCTCAGTGCAGATACTCTGAGCTCAGTGCAGATACTCTGTGCTCAGTGCAGATACTCTGTGCTCAGTGCAGATACTCTGAGCTCAGTGCAGATACTCTGTGTTCAGTGTAGATACTTCTTGCTCAGTGCAGATACTCTGAGCTCAGTGCAGATACTCTGTGCTCAGTGCAGATACTTCTGTGCTCAGTGCAGATACTCTGAGCTCAGTGCAGATATTCTGTGCTCAGTGCAGATACTCTGAGCTCAGTGCAGATACTCTGTGCTCAGTGCAGATACTCTGAGCTCAGTGCAGATACTCTGAGCTCAGTGCAGATACTCTGAGCTCAGTGCAGATACTCTGTGACTCAGTGCAGATATCTCTGAGCTCAGTGCAGATACTCTTGTGCTCAGTGTAGATACTTCTGAGCTCAGTGCAGTTAGCTCTGAGCTCAGTGTCAGATACTCTGTGCTCAGTGCAGATACTCTGTGCTCAGTGCAGATACTCAGAGCTCAGTGCGATACTCTGAGCTCAGGCTGCAGATACTCTAGAGCTCAGTGTAGATACTTCTGAGCTCAGTGCAGTATATCTGAGCTCCGTGTAGATACATCTGAGTCTCAGTGTAGATACTCTGGGGCTCAGTGAAGATCTGTGAGCTCAGTGAGATCTGTGAGCTCAGTTGCAGATACTCTGGCTCTGTGCAGATACTCTGAGCTCAGTGCAGATAATCTATGCTCAGTGCAGATCATCTGAGCTCAGTGCAGATACTCTGTGCTCAGTGTAGATACTTCGTGCTCAGTGCAGATATTCTGTGCTCAGTGCAGATACTCTGAGCTCAGTGCAGATACTCTGAGCTCAGTGCAGATACTCTGTGCTCAGTGCAGATACTCTGTGCTCAGTGCAGATACTCTGAGCTCAGTGCAGATACTCTGAGCTCAGTGCAGATACTCTGTGCTCAGTGCAGATACTCTGTGCTCAGTGCAGATACTCTGAGCTCAGTGCAGATACTCTGAGCTCAGTGCAGATACTCTGAGCTCAGTGCAGATACTCTGTGCTCAGTGCAGATACTCTGTGCTCAGTGCAGATATACTCTGCAATCAGTGCAGATACTCTGAGCTCAGTGCAGATACTCTGAGCTCAGTGCAGATACTCTGAGCTCAGTGCAGATACTCTGTGCTCAGTGCAGATACTCTGAGCTCAGTGCAGATACTCTGAGCTCAGTGCAGATACTCTGTGCTCAGTGCAGATATACTGAGCTCAGTGCAGATATTCTGTGCTCAGTGCAGATACTCTGAGCTCAGTGCAGATACTCTGAGCTCAGTGCAGATACTCTGTGCTCAGTGCAGATACTCTGAGCTCAGTGCAGATACTCTGTGCTCAGTGCAGATACTCTGTGCTCAGTGCAGATACTCTGTGCTCAGTGCAGATACTCTGTGCTCAGTGCAGATACTCTGAGCTCAGTGCAGATACTCTGTGCTCAGTGCAGATACTCTGAGCTCAGTGCAGATACTCTGAGCTCAGTGCAGATACTCTGTGCTCAGTGCAGATACTCTGTGCTCAGTGCAGATACTCTGAGCTCAGTGCAGATACTCTGAGCTCAGTGCAGATACTCTGTGCTCAGTGCAGATACTCTGTGCTCAGTGCAGATATACTGAGCTCAGTGCAGATACTCTGTGCTCAGTGCAGATACTCTGTGCTCAGTGCAGATACTCTGAGCTCAGTGCAGATACTCTGAGCTCAGTGCAGCAGATATACTGCTCAGTGCAGATACTCTGTGCTCAGTGCAGATACTCTGAGCTCAGTGCAGATACTCTGAGCTCAGTGCAGATACTCTGAGCTCAGTGCAGATATACTGTGCTCAGTGCAGATACTGAGCTCAGTGTAGATACTTCGTTCTCAGTGCAGATACTCTGAGCTCAGTGCAGATACTCTGAGCTCAGTGCAGATACTCTGTGCTCAGTGCAGATACTCTGAGCTCAGTGCAGATACTCTGTGCTCAGTGCAGATACTCTGTGCTCAGTGCAGATACTCTGTCTCAGTGCAGATAATCTGTGCTCAGTGCAGATACTCTGTGCTCAGTGCAGATACTCTGAGCTCAGTGCAGATACTCTGTGCTCAGTGCAGATACTCTGAGCTCAGTGCAGATACTCTGAGCTCAGTGCAGATACTCTGATCTCAGTGCAGATACTCTGTGCTCAGTGCAGATACTCTGAGCTCAGTGCAGATACTCTGAGCTCAGTGCAGATACTCTGTGCTGCAGAATCTGAGCTCAGTGCAGATACTCTGAGCTCAGTGCAGATACTCTGAGCTCAGTGCAGATACTGTGTCATGCAGATACATTGAGCTCAGTGCAGATACTCTGTGCTCAGTGCAGATACTCTGAGCTCAGTGCAGATACTCTGTGCTCAGTGCAGATACTCTGAGCTCAGTGCAGATACTCTGTGCTCAGTGCAGATACTCTGTGCTCAGTGCAGATACTCTGAGCTCAGTGCAGATACTCTGAGCTCAGTGCAGATACTCTGTGCTCAGTGCAGATACTCTGAGCTCAGTGCAGATACTCTGAGCTCAGTGCAGATAATCTGTGCTCAGTGCAGATACTCTGAGCTCAGTGCAGATACTCTGAGCTCAGTGCAGATACTCTGTTCTCAGTGCAGATATCCCGAGCTCAGTGCAGCTACTCTGAGCTCAGTGCAGATACCCTGAGGTAAGTGCAGATACTCTGTGCTTAGTGCAGTTACTCTGTGCTCAGTGCAGATACTCTGAGCTCAGTGCAGATACTCTGAGCTCAGTGCAGATACTCTGTGCTCAGTGCAGATACACTGTGCTCAGTGCAGATACTCTGAGCTCAGTGCAGATACTCTGTGCTCAGTGCAGATACTCTGAGCTCAGTGCAGATATCTCTGTGCTCAGTGCAGATACTCTGTTTCAGTGCAGATACTCTGAGCTCAGTGCAGATACTCTGTGCTCAGTGCAGATACTCTGTGCTCAGTGCAGATACTCTGAGCTCAGTGCAGATACTCTGTGCTCAGTGCAGATACTCTGTGCTCAGTGTAGATACTTCGAGCTCAGTGCAGATATTCTGAGCTCAGTGCAGATACTCTGTGCTCAGTGCAGATACTGTGTCTCAGTGCAGATACTCTGAGCTCAGTGCAGATACTCTGCTCAGTGCAGATACTCTGAGCTCAGTGCAGATACTCTGAGCTCAGTGCAGATATTCTTTGCTGATACTCTGTGCTCAGTGCAGATAACCTGAACTCAGTGCAGATACTCTGAGCTCAGTGCAGATACTCTGTGCTCAGTGCAGATACTCTGAGCTCAGTGCAGACACTCTGTGCTCAGTGCAGATACTACGTGCTCAGTGCAGATACTCTGAGCTCATTGCAGATACTCTGTGCTCAGTGCAGATACTCTGTGCTCAGTGCAGATACTCTGAGCTCAGTGCAGATACTCTGTGCTCAGTGCAGATATTCTGTGCTCAGTGCAGATACTCTGAGCTCAGTGCAGATACTCTGTGCTCAGTGCAGATACTCTGAGCTCAGTGCAGATACTCTGAGCTCAGTGCAGATACTCTGTGCTCAGTGCAGATACTCTGTGCTCAGTGCAGATACTTCGTGCTCAGTGCAGATATTCTGAGCTCAGTGCAGATACTCTGAGCTCAGTGCAGATACTCAGTGAGCTCAGTGCAGATACTCTGAGCTCAGTGCAGATACTCTGTGCTCAGTGCAGATACTCTGAGCTCAGTGCAGATACTCTGAGCTCAGTGCAGATATCTGTGCTCAGTGCAGATACTCTGTGCTCAGTGCAGATACTCGTGCTCAGTGCAGATACTCTGAGCTCAGTGCAGATACTCTGAGCTCAGTGCAGATACTCTGTGCTCAGTGCAGATACTCTGAGCTCAGTGCAGATACTCTGTGCTCAGTGCAGATACTCTGAGCTCAGTGCAGATACTCTGTGCTCAGTGCAGATACTCTGATCTCAGTGCAGATACTCTGTGCTCAGTGCAGATACTCTGTGCTCAGTGCAGATACTCTGAGCTCAGTGCAGATACTCTGAGCTCAGTGCAGATACTCTGTGCTCAGTGCAGATACTCTGAGCTCAGTGCAGATACTCTGTGCTCAGTGCAGATACACTGTTCTCAGTGCAGATACTCTGAGCTCAGTGCAGATACTCTGTGCTCAGTGCAGATACTCTGATCTCAGTGCAGATATTCTGTGCTCAGTGCAGATACTCTGTGCTCAGTGCAGATACTCTGTGCTCAGTGCAGATACTCTGAGCTCAGTGCAGATACCTGAGCTCAGTGCAGATATCTGAGCTCAGTGCAGATACTCTGTGCTCAGTGCAGATACTCTGTGCTCAGTGCAGATACTCTGAGCTCAGTGCAGATATTCTGTGCTCAGTGCAGATACTCTGAGCTCAGTGCAGATATTAACTCAGTGCAGATATTCTGATCTCTGCAGATATTCTATGCTCAGTGCAGATACTCTGTGCTCATTGCAGATATTCTGAGCTCAGTGCAGATACTCTGTGTGATAATCTGAGCTCAGTGCAGATATTCTGAGCTCAGTGCAGATATTCTTTGCTGATACTCTGTGCTCAGTGCAGATAACCTGAACTCAGTGCAGATACTCTGAGCTCAGTGCAGAAACTCTGTGCTCAGTGCAGATACTCTGTGCTCAGTGCAGATACTCTGAGCTCAGTGCAGATACTCTGTGCTCAGTGCAGATACTCGTGCTCAGTGCAGATACTCTGAGCTCAGTGCAGATACTCTGTGCTCAGTGCAGATACTCTGAGCTCAGTGCAGATACTCTGAGCTCAGTGCAGATACTCTGTGCTCAGTGCAGATATTCTGTGTTCAGTGCAGATACTCTGAGCTCAGTGCAGATACTCTGAGCTCAGTGCAGATATTCTGTGCTCAGTGCAGATACTCTGTGTTCAGTGTAGATACTTCGTGCTCAGTGCAGATATTCTGAGCTCAGTGTAGATACTCTGAGCTCACTGCAGATACTCAGTGCTCAGTGCAGATACTCTGAGCTCAGTGCAGATACTCTGAGCTCAGTGCAGATACTCTGAGCTCAGTGCAGATACTCTGTGCTCAGTGCAGATACTCTGTGCTCAGTGCAGATACTCTGAGCTCAGTGCAGATACTCTGAGCTCAGTGCAGATACTCTGTGCTCAGTGCAGATACTCTGTGCTCAGTGCAGATACTCTGAGCTCAGTGCAGATACTCTGTGCTCAGTGCAGATACTCTGAGCTCAGTGCAGATATTCTGAGCTCAGTGCAGATACTCTGAGCTCAGTGCAGATACTCTGAGCTCAGTGCAGATACTCTGTGCTCAGTGCAGATACTCTGTGCTCAGTGCAGATACTCTGTGCTCAGTGCAGATATTCTGTGCTCAGTGAGATACTCTGAGCTCAGTGCAGATATTCTGAGCTCAGTGTAGATACTCTGAGCTCAGTGCAGATACTCTGTGCTCAGTGCAGATTCTCTGTGCTCAGTGCAGATACTCTAGTGCTCAGTGCAGATACTCTGAGCTCAGTGCAGATACTCTGAGCTCAGTGCAGATACTCTGAGCTCAGTGCAGATATTCTGTGCTCAGTGCAGATACTCTGTGCTCAGTGCAGATACTCTGTGCTCAGTGCAGATACTCTGAGCTCAGTGCAGATACTCTGAGCTTAGTGCAGATAATCTTGCTCAGTGCAGATACTCTGAGCTCAGTGCAGTTTAGATACTCTGAGCTCAGTGCAGAAAATCTGAACTCAGTGCAGATACTCTGAGCTTAGTGCAGATCCTCTTGCTCAGTGCAGCTACTCTGTGCTCAGTGCAGATATTCTGTGCTCAGTGCAGATACTCTGTGCTCAGTGCAGATACTCTGTGCTCAGTGCAGATACTCTGAGCTCAGTGCAGATACTCTGAGCTCAGTGCAGATACTCTGTGCTCAGTGCAGATACTCTGAGCTCAGTGCAGATACTCTGAGCTCAGTGCAGATACTCTGAGCTCAGTGCAGATACTCTGTGCTCAGTGCAGATACTCTGAGCTCAGTGCAGATACTCTGTGCTCAGTGCAGATACTCTGAGCTCAGTGCAGATACTCTGAGCTCAGTGCAGATACTCTGTGCTCAGTGCAGATACTCTGTGCTCAGTGCAGATACTCTGTGCTCAGTGCAGATACTCTGAGCTCAGTGCAGATACTCTGTGCTCAGTGCAGATACTCTGTGCTCAGTGCAGATACTGTGAGCTCAGTGAAGATACTCTGAGCTCAGTGCAGATACTCTGTGTTCAGTGTAGATACTTCGTGCTCAGTGCAGATACTCTGAGCTCAGTGCAGATACTCTGAGCTCAGTGCAGATACTCTGAGCTCAGTGCAGATACTCTGAGCTCAGTGCAGATACTCTGTGCTCAGTGCAGATACTCTGAGCTCAGTGCAGATACTCTGAGCTCAGTGCAGATACTCTGTGCTCAGTGCAGATACTCTGTGCTCAGTGCAGATACTCTGAGCTCAGTGCAGATACTCTGTGCTCAGTGCAGATACTCTGTGCTCAGTGGCAGATACTCTGAGCTCAGTGCAGATACTCTGAGCTCAGTGCAGATACTCTGAGCTCAGTGCAGATACTCTGAGCTCAGTGCAGATATTCTGAGCTCAGTGCAGATACTCTGAGCTCAGTGCAGATACTCTGAGCTCAGTGCAGATACTCTGAGCTCAGTGCAGATACTCTGTGCTCAGTGCAGATATTCTGAGCTCAGTGCAGATACTCTGAGCTCAGTGCAGATACTCTGTGCTCAGTGCAGATACTCTGAGCTCAGTGCAGATATCTGTGCTCC